>CATIWH010000035.1:310000-844062 GCA_949640775.1 Jamesozyma spencerorum | reverse complement strand
ATATTTAGGTAAAGGCAACTGGCTATTTTTTGAATTTCATTTATAGGCCCTATGTAGATCATATGTAAACATTTGTATATCAATCTCTTTCGGCATTCCACTTCGATTTATCTAATTTGTATTACATCTCATCTTTCACACATATACATATCTGCAGCCACAAGTTAGTCAATCATATTTGTTAATTTTGGTAAACATCCCTAGTGCTAAGTATCTAGTTTCAGAATATATAGTAACATTACTTAATGATAAATACCTTTGAAATACTTCAGTAATAATGAATTTTTTTATCTCGTTGATCTTTTCAAATAAAACGTTGGTATATGGTTCCTGCTTAATGAGATGACAATCTACAATATGATTTGGGTGTCTTGTAACAATTTTAGTGATAGGATGAGTAAACCGTATGAATCTCACAGTCAACTAAAATCTTCCTTCGTCTTTGCGCACTAAGTAAAAACGCCTTTCGAAGTAATTGTAATCTGTTTTATACCAGTCAAAATGGAGCACGAAACGTTTGATCAAACAGTAATCTATGGCACTCATCAATTACACAGAATCTCAGCGTAAGATATGGCCACAATGAATTCCATTTTTGAATTAGAGTAACGATGAACTTGAATAACCTTGGATACTACCAACGTAATCGGATGTATTGACATCAGATTGGTTTATACAAATTCTTCTTTCCTTAACCTTATTCAGGAGTGGGACTCCTTATGTCCTGATCTCACTTTGGGAATGTGTGTTGTTGATGAATGTCAAAGTTACTGCTTGACCAAAAGTATCGTGCTGCTACTTTGACTGGCTTTAACAGGTTTTCTTTCAAGTCTTTTTGGAAAGTTCTTTTGCTCAGTGCAACTATTGGTGATGAAGGTTTTGGTGAAGTGGTTAAGTTTCTAGGGTATTCAGAACGTGTTACCAAGGATATAACTAAGACAGATGGTCAAATTGTCGCTCGACACCTCATGCAAAGAGTACCATTTACCAATGTTATCTTTGAAAAAGTTAAAGTGGTAAACATTGAGGCTGCTTGCGAGAAAGCAAGTAATATGATTGATCGTCTAGTTGTTTCAGACTCAAATGCAAAGGTTATAGTTGCATGTCGGAGCATTGATACCATGAACAAGTTTGCTGAATCTGTTAGCAACCTAAATTAACCGTTCAAGGTTCTGATACTTCTTCATCAAAAATTCAGAAGTGTAGGCAGTTTATTGAAGGTAATTCAATCAAAGTCTTGGCTGGTACTGAATTAGTTGTGGAAGGTTTAGATGTTCCTGATGAAAAAATGGTAATACTATTGGACTATGTTCCAAGTACATCTACCTATATTCAGGCAACTGGTAGGTTAAGAAAAGGAGGTATTTGTGTCACTTTGTGGACAGAAAGAACTCTTCTTCCTGGCTACATTGATATTGAAGGTTGCGTTTGCGCATGTATGAAACGATTCTGGGGGTTGACAAATGGTCCTTCACATCAAGGCTGCTGTGGACATGTGGATAATGTTTCTATCGAGGTACGTGAACTTTGGTCTCATGTATCTAGTATGTGTTCATCATCTACAGGTTTAGAAAAGTCACCTCAAGTTTCAAGTCTTTCATCTGTAGCTTCCTTTGATGGATCTTTTACTTCTTCCACCGGTAATGCTAATGCGTCTATTTCGACCATGCCCATTACGTCTTCGATCATTGATCCTGTTATTGCTTCTGACACCATTCCTGATGTTGCTTCTAATGCTGGTAACCTTTCTCCCACCATTGCTGATGTTTCTTCTGATGCTGCTGATAAAGTTTCCTTTCCTGCACCTAGTCCCTATTTTCCCTCTGCTTCTAGTTCTCCTCCTGCTACTTCTATCTCTTCTCCTGCTGCTTCTATTTCTCCTCCTGCTGCTAATCTCTCTTCTCCTGCTGAAATTGCTTCTTCCACTATTGATCATTGTTCTTCTTATGCTGCTAATGGTTTGACTCCTGCTGCTAATTGTTTGACCCCTGTTGCTATTGCTTCGTCCACTGTTACTGATGACCACACATCTTCTTTAGATGATGATGATAGTGATGATTCGTTAATTAGCATTTTAGAAACAAAAGGTTTCCTTAACGATAATATAACTGTGATTGACTCTACATCGACTTCTGATGTACATACAGATACAGTTATACCTACTTCTTCACCTACCCTAACTGGCAAAAGAAAGGCTGTTACTGATTCCTCTGCTAATAAAAAAAGTCGTCTCATTTTTGGTTATTCAACGGTGGCACTAGCTCCTCGCAAATCGGTTGTTGCTCCTCGTTTTCCTTCATCTGCTCATTCAGCTTCTGTTACTCGTGGTTTGTCTGCTTACAAGTTTTCTGCCGTTAAAAAATGTCATGTTTTGGATGCCTCTGCCTCTGAGAAAGATCATTTCTTAGCCTTTTTCAAGAATACAGATAACCTTTCTTTTGGTAAGGATACCAAGCCTATTCGAGACAGTCTCAAAGACTATTTCCAGAATGTAGACTCTGTTTTTAAGATGCTTGGTATCAATGAGGATGTCAGTAAATTTCTAAACACATGGGGTATCGATTCGTCTTATTTTAATTTCAAAATGACGAGAGATGATTCGAAATGTCCTAGATGTTTAGCTGACACTAAACCATGCTACTGTTTTAAAGGGATCAGTATACGAAATCTCGGTATGCAGATGCTAGGGTTTTGCAAGATGAACTTCTCAACTGATGGTTGGTCAATAACTAAACAGTTTGTTGAAAAACATGGACTGCATAAGTTCATGATAAGATTTGCATCTAGCAAAAACTGCAAACTGCTTAAAATCTGTAACAATCTTCAGAGTTACCTAGATATTGTTGATTGAAAGAAAATTCCTTTTTCATTTTAAAGTAGCTAAACTGACAAATGGAGAGATTATGATCAGATGAGGGTAAAGCTTAGGCACAGTAGTAAAACCAAAGATGAGATTAGGTCGAGGTCTTTTGTTGGTATGTTTGATCCTGTTGCTTACTTTGATACAGGCCTTATGAGAGAAGACTGCCATATTTTGGTGCTTAGATGAAGAAAGCCAGGATAGTCAAATTCAACAGAGTTATCAATCTAATAAAAGAAAAAAGATGATGAATCCAATCAAAAAGAAGAGAAAAAAATAATTCATTTACAGGAGCCTTTAACACGTAACTGGTTTACGTTGGGTAAACTTTGTGAGAAAAAGTGTTCTGATATGTCTTTCATTGCTGAATGTAATGGAGATAAAGGCTACTTTCTGAACGTATTGCTAGAAAGTTTTACAGTAAATGGAGACCGAAAGGATGTGTCCTAAGGCTCAAGTTCCAGTGGCGTATCCTTACTTTATTTTGATGTTATTACTGACCTTCCATGAAAGATTTATGGCAGCTGTAAGTTGGTGTGAGTCTGTGGAATAGCGACGTTTTATAGAATTGAAGACTTCTGTTATTTTGTGAGTTCACAAATAGCAATGGGAAATCCTCAGCAGTATAGTTAGACGATCTTTCGTCCCATTGCTATGGAAACATTTCCATTTATCTTGTTACTTTCTCATTTCAAACTGACTTTCAAGTGGTAAGTTTTCTCGATAAAATTTTTTCAGTCAACATTCTCTAAATATTCTCGAATAATCAACATAACGAAACAGATGAAGAAGAATGCTGCACAGGATTAGAGATGGTATATCAAAAAACACATCAATCTGTAGCAATAACTGAGATTTGGATATCAGCTTTTGGTGTCACTTGCTGAATTGATATTTATAGACCACTTACGCCTCCAGGATGAAACATTTGTAATTGGTTAACTAGTATTAAATTGGCGTTCCTACAATATAACAGTGTGTCAACCAGGTGAAGTGTACTCTTGCTTTTGAGCATATAATCTTGTTATAACTTTACATTAACACTGTTACCATGGGACCTTTTAGAAAACAACAATCGCCATTGGAGGACCAATATTAACCAGTTAATCTAGTTTCTACTTTCCACAGAGACCATAAGCAATCTCCTCCTGTTAAGAGTTATTCACTTCTAGATAGCGGTTCAGAGTGAATAAAAAAATGGAATAAAAATGGTAGGTTTAACATCCACCAACGGCAGTGGAAAGCAAAGAGTTGGCTTTCTCAGTCGAAAAATACTGTCTGTCATATCTATTCTCTATTGATGTAGCTTTGGTTAAAAGAGAGGATATTCAATATGCATTTGCCTCTATGAATCTATATTGATATACTTTCTCATTGCAGGCACTTTGTAAGACTTTGAATAGTAGTCTCTCCTGTCGCTTTATGTGCGTATTGTCAGCAGAGCTGCATTAAATACTGTATCTTTGTTGTCAAAACAATACTGTTGCTCTTTGTTGACCTATCGTTCATGTTATCTTGCTTGGAACCTGGATTATGACGATGTGCCCGCAGATCCAATGTAGTGAATATCAAGATATTTGTATAGAATCTTGGTTGCTGCTATTGAGTTGAGTATGCTCCAGTCCTAATTTCAATATTTATGATTTAGGTCTCCAATGGTTAACGAAATAGAGTCATTGACTATTTATTTCAATGGTCTCACTTGACATTCAGTTACACTGTGGAGTCGTTACATGGTCCCAAGAAACAGAGGCAACTCAAAGAAAAGCTACTTTCGTAGGCTTCAGTGAATGAGAATAACTTGAAACCCCAGTATAATAAGTAGCTGGATCATCTTTCTGACCGGTCGTAAACTCATATACTATCTAGTGCTCATCATAAAGAGATGCCTGCACAATGCAAGAATATTGTAGCTTGGCATGAAAGAGAGAATAGCACGAATATATATTTACCTAAGCATATTTCTGTTTCTAGTTTATATATATCTATATCCTGCACTTGTATGAAAAGGTTTTATATTAAAATTATACATATACACAATATGTAATATACAATGTCGTCTTGTCATCGACAACGTTTGAGAACCAGCAAGTAGCTCTAATAGTTATACCAACAGTTTTCAAAATTTGTATACTCTGCGCCAAACATGATTCAACAGGTTATGAGCCCTGAAATGCTAGGAAGCAAAAATATGGGTACCAAGCAATATTTATTGTCGATTATCCACCTTGGTCAATTCGTTCATTTACGCTCGAATTGGCGTTCAACTTATTGGACTGATTATGCGAAAAACGGTATCATCCAAGGTACAATTGAAATGCACAATAAAAGCCTAATTTGAGCTAAATATTGAAAGTAATTATAACTACATGCTGTTCAATTATTGCCTTTAATGGCATGTACCGTACCTGACCCGGCTTGTGCGAATCATTTGAACTTTGGATGTCTTAAATCTGGCAAATTCATTCCATATAGTAGCAGTTCAACTGTTATCATAGACCAACGTGGAAATCTTGATGTTCATGTTTTTATTAGTAAGCATTTCAGGTCTAACAACCTGTTAAATCATACTTCATGCATCGCAGCATGGAAGTAATGGGGATGGAAATGAGATGGTAGAACTAGTATACGTCTTGAATTGTTTATTGTTAGCGGAGACAAAACACATTGTATACTATATTGTACACTGTACAATCGTCATGTCCAAACCTATTCTTTTCATTACATTGTTTACAATTATGGAAAAAAGATGTTCAAGATGAAAATCATCCTGCTTATATACTTTTTTTTTTCGATACCTCGAGGCGATGGTATGAAAATATTTAGGTGATAATTATCTGCCCAGTACATCGTAAGACAATTAGTGTAAACTACTGGTATTAGCATCACATTTAACAATCCCAACCAGTTATCTGAGTATATCAATGTCTCAAAAGAATTATAATCCAATTGAAAAGACTTTTAGATGAAATATGCAACTTTACACTATCAACAAATGGCTATTTTCCTGACTGTGACGCAGAAGAACCTGTCAAATATAAGAGAAAGTACTTGTTCTACTCAGGTAAATGTTTTCTTGTGAATTGACCTAAACTCAACCATATTGCTTGTACACAGTTTTATGTAGATAGAAAATAACGAATATGCTTTGAGAGATCATAAGCTAACTCTCAGAAAACATTTGTGTGACGTTGGTGACATCGGTTTCAGAACGCAATTGAAATAAAATACTACTTTAGAAAAATGACACTGTAGACAGAGAAGTAATGTTGAAATCGAGAAAATACAACTAAAGAATGGATATATAATGGGATATTTGATAAAGGATCCTCATTATATAAAAAGTTGAAACCTCCAAATCTGAGACTTCTTCGAACTTCAAACTTGATGTATTTCTCAAATACATTTTGTTATCTTCTGTTAGATAACTCTAGGTACAATTACCCATTAAAAGAGTGGTTGCAATTGCTACTGGAAGATCCATCAATGGTAAATGAAATATTGCCAGTGGTTATGAGGTATGAGATAGATTATAAACTGCCGAGGATATAGATCTCTAATAGAAGGTAATAAAGTAAACTGAATTAACGACGAAAATTTTGCTGCACTGAATCTTCATTTAAGATATTATTTAAGCCTAATGAATAAGTTTTGGTTCCCATTGTTGATTCCTCTTACCATAACAACAATTGAGATAAAATAGTCAAAGTCTAAAAGGAACTGATGCGATTTACTCCAGAACTTTTCTAGAAGGAAGGCATACAGGGGGATGTTGAGGATACTAACGAGAATCCAAATTCTTTATTGAACAAACAGGTATTCTCTACAACTTTGAAAAAAAATATGTCTATTGAAAGATATCAACAGGGTCATGGAAGAAGGCGTGGGCTCAAGTAAGCATATCGCAGAATAGTTAGCTGCAATGAATGCATTAAGGAAGCCAAATTTATCCGATAATCAGTTGAATCTATTAAGCAGTACTGTTGCATAGCAGCAAATCACACAAGATACTTCTAGCTGGATTTCATAATGTCTGCCAAATTACCTTCTAGTATCAAATGCCATATTGAAAATAAACTGCACATGAGTGACTGGTTATCAAAGTGCACATGGAACACGACAATAGTTAGTAAGCACAGTAGTGCTTATATGTATGATAAATGAAAAGTGGAGGTAGGCTCCATCTTTCAGTCACTTGGTGTTGAAATGCTATTATCAATGGTTCAGTTAAATTGTAGACTAACAACTTGACACACCTCCTATATTCCGTATTTCACTAATAAAAGTCGGTTTAGACAACTTGTTGATGGCTTTTCATCTATGGTAAGTTTGAAACGTTAAAGCAAAAGAAAGTGAGTTTTTGACGTCAGAATACATCATTTACTTTGGCAGTAGTTCATGTTTGACATATAGTAGTCTACCCCATGTTGAAGTTACCTGTTACAGTGATTACTATGTAGTATTCAGGTTTTGAAATAGTTCGACGTTTGCTGAAGAAATGATCTTTTAATGTGTGAACCTTATACGGTGACGCAGCTACGATACCATTTCGGTTACATAGTTTGGCACATCCATAATTTACCAGTCTTTCAAACTGATTAGATTCATCGAAATAAACTGCTATTCCAATTGCAGATTCACTTTCCTCTGTCTTGTCGTCAATATGATTATTATATCTAATTGGAGACTCATACAATCAATAATAAAAGTCTCACATTTTACGTGCACTTCATCAGCTCAGACGCATTTATACTAATATATTACCATTCAGATTTGGAACAACTTTAGAGATAATCTGTTAATTCATGGACTTTTTTCTAGCTTTTATCGCAAAGCATTGTTAGTATCAATAGTTGCTTGAATATTTCCTTATCGATTTGTATTTGATCTTACAACATGTGTAACGACATACAGAATAATTGGAAAATATGCTGTAATGGTAATTTATGTTACATACAACTACTTTCTCTCTTTCAATCTTGTCGTTTTTAAATAACAGAACTACATCACAAACGCATGAAGCACCTTAGTGTAAGCTCATAAATATAAACAAAATAGAACCAATGGTAATTTGTGTATACGTAAATAAGTTCTGTTTATTTAAATTTTCTTATTCTCAACTAGCATACTTCTAGTATCATATAAAGACACTTAGCAACCGAATGATCAATGCACAGATATAGCTACTACAAAGTTGTCAAAAAAATAAAACGAAAAGATATTATGTAAACTCTTCAGTTGAGTTTTGTATATACGCTAATTAGCAAGATTAAATATTTGGTTTCTAATACCTGTTGGAAACCAATGATGAACTAATAAATTAAACTTATCCTTTTTAGAAAAGCAATAAAGTAAGAGTTAAGGTGAAGAAAGCTCTGAAAATATTGTCGGACTTTATCATGGAGCCTGCACCAATAAAATCAGGATCGAGACTGGTTCTTGGTGTTGAGCTACCTTGTTGTGAGTGACTTGGCGAATATGTTGCTACAGTTTGGACGCCATCTACACCAGTAAAGGTAAAGCCAGATTTGGTAACTGGACTAGTTGCAGTAGTGTAACTCTTATGTTCTGGCATGGCCTTAGTAGCAACGTCTGGGGAAGCTTTACTCTTTTCAGTCATTACTCCAGTGTGCTTTTGATCAGCTGGTGTGTGAACTTCATAGATGGTTTGAACAGTTTCACAATCATCTTCACCAACAAATGTAACAACAGCTGTGGATTTGGTAATTGTCTCAGAACCTTCAACAGGAATGCACACAGATGAAACTTCTTGGACGGTCTTGGTGATACCAGTATGAGGTTTGTATTCTGGAATTGGAGTGTAAACGACATAAATGGTCTTAATGGTTTCGCATTCATCTGGACCTAGGAATGTACTAACTGTGGTTGAAGCGGTTATTGTTTCTGTACCAGATGCTGGAAGACAAATTGATGTTGTATCATAAACAGTTGTAGTAGCAGTAGAAACGACGGTAGATACCTTTTCTGGTGTTTTAACTTCATATATCGTTTTAATAGTTTCACAACCATCTTCGCCAACAAAAGTAGTAACAAAGGTAGAATAAGTAGTTGTTTCAGTAACTGAGCCTCCTTCAAAAGCGGTGGTAGAAACATAAACAGTGTCAGTTGCGGTAGATACCTTTTCTGGTGTTCTAATCTCATAAATGGTTTTAATAGTTTCACAACCGTCATCGCCAATAAAACTGGTAACAATGGTAGAATAAGTAACGGTTTCTGTACCTGAGCCTTCTTCAAAAACAGTAGTGGTGACATGAACAGTGTCAGTTGCAGTAGATACCTTTTCTGGAGTTCTAATTTCATAAATGGTTTTGATAGTTTCGATACCGTCATCGCCAATAAAACTAGTAACAATGGTAGAATAAGTAGTTGTTTCAGTAACTTTACCTCCTTCAAAAACAGTAGTAGTGACATGAACGGTGCTAGTTTCTGTTACATTACGAGGACCTGGGGTTTCAACAACATATACAATCTCTTCTGTTACTGTTCCATCTTCACCATAATATCTAGATAATGAGGTAGAGACGGTTGTTGTCATCGAACCTTCACCTTGTTTTGTTGTTTCTGAGAAGGTTGTAGTTCTAGGAGCTGGGACTTCGACAGTGTAAATAACAATTTCGCTGGTCTTTCCATCTTCATCGACAGTAGTAGTAGTGGTTGTTCCTTCAGTAATAGTATCAGTTCCTGTATGTTTAGCAGTAATAATTTGGGTAGTAGTCGTTTTAACAACGTCAGTTGATTCCTCAGGTTTTGGAGTTTCAACGATATATAAAGTTTCTTCAGTGACAGTTCCGTCTTCGCCATAGAAAATTGTTACGGAAGTAGAAACAGTTGTTATAACTGAACCCTCACCTTCTTGTGTCGTTTCAGTGACAGCTGTAGTTCTAGGAGCTGGGACTTCGACAGTGTAAATTACAATTTCGCTGGTCTTTCCATCTTCATCGACAGTAGTAATAGTGGTTGTTCCTTCAGTAATAGTATCAGTACCTGTATGTTTAGCAGTAACAATTTCGGTAGTGGTAGTACTAATAATAATTGGTTCCTCAGGTTTTGGAGTTTCAACAATATATAAAGTTTTTTCAGTGACAGTTCCGTCTTCACCATAGTAAATTGTTACGGAAGTAGAAACAGTTGTTGTCATTGAGCCTTCACCTTCTTGTGTCGTATCAGCGAAAATTGTAGTTCTAGGAGCTGGAACTTCGACAGTGTAAATCACAATTTCGCTGGTATTTCCATCTTCATCGACAGTAGTAGTAGTGGTTGTTGTTTGAGTAATAGTATCAGTACCTGTATGTTTAGCAGTAACAAAATCAGTTGTAGTAGTACTGATAACAATTGGTTCCTCGGGTTTTGGAGTTTCAACGATGTAAATGGTTTCTTCTGTGACAGTTCCATCTTCACCATAGGAAATTGTTACCAAAGTAGAAACAGTTGTTGTAATTGAACCTTCACCTTCTTGTGTCTTTTCGTCGAAAGCTGTAGTTCTAGGAGCTGGGACTTCGACAGTGTAAATTACAATTTCACTGGTATTTCCATCTTCATCGACAGTAGTAGTAGTGGTTGTTGTTTGAGTAATAGTATCAGTACCTGTATGTTTAGCAGTAACAAAATCAGTTGTAGTAGTACTGATAACAATTGGTTCCTCGGGTTTTGGAGTTTCAACGATGTAAATGGTTTCTTCTGTGACAGTTCCATCTTCACCATAGGAAATTGTTACCAAAGTAGAAACAGTTGTTGTAATTGAACCTTCACCTTCTTGTGTCTTTTCGTCGAAAGCTGTAGTTCTAGGAGCTGGGACTTCGACAGTGTAAATTACAATTTCACTGGTATTTCCATCTTCATCGACAGTAGTAGTAGTGATTGTTGTTTGAGTACTAGTATCAGTACCTGTATGTTTGGCAGTAACAAAATCAGTTGTAGTAGTACTGATAACAATTGGTTCCTCGGGTTTTGGAGTTTCAACGATGTAAATGGTTTCTTCTGTGACAGTTCCATCTTCACCATAGGAAATTGTTACCAAAGTAGAAACAGTTGTTGTAATTGAACCTTCACCTTCTTGTGTCGTTTCGGTGGTAGCTGTAGTTCTAGGAGCTGGGACTTCGACAGTGTAAATTACAATTTCACTGGTATTTCCATCTTCATCGACAGTAGTAGTAGTGATTGTTGTTTGAGTACTAGTATCAGTACCTGTATGTTCAGCGGTGACAAAATCAGTTCTGCTAGTAGTAATAGTTGGTTTTGGAGTTTCAACAACATAAATAGTTTCTTCCGTGACTGTTCCGTCTGAATAGTAGACTGTTACTAAAGTAGAAACAGTTGTTGTAATTGAACCTGCACCTTCTTTAGTCTGTTCGTTGGTAGCTGTAGTCCTAGGAGCTGGAACTTCTACAGTGTAAATCACAGTTTCGCTAATGTTTCCGTCTGCATCGACAAAAGTAGTTGTTGTTGTTCCTTGAGTGATAGTATCAGTACCTGTATGTTCAGCGGTAACAAATGCAGTTGTGCTAGTAGTTATAGTTGGTTTTGGAGTTTCAACAACATAAATAGTTTCTTCCGTGACTGTTCCATCTGCATAGTAAGTTGTTACTAAAGTAGAAACAGTTGTTGTGATTGAACCTGCACCTTCTTGTGTCTTTTCGTTGGTAGCTGTGGTCCTAGGAGCTGGAACTTCTACAGTGTAAATCACAGTTTCGCTAATGTTTCCGTCTTCATCGACAAAAGTAGTTGTTGTTGTTCCTTGAGTAATAGTATCAGTACCTGTATGTTCAGCGGTAACAAATGCAGTTGTGCTAGTAGTAATAGTTGGTTTTGGGGTTTCAACAACGTAAATAGTTTCTTCCGTGACTGTTCCATCTGCATAGTAAGTTGTTACTAAAGTAGAAACAGTTGTTGTAATTGAACCTGCACCTTCTTGTGTCTTTTCGTTGGTAGCTGTGGTCCTAGGAGCTGGAACTTCTACAGTGTAAATCACAGTTTCGCTAATGTTTCCGTCTTCATCGACAAAAGTAGTTGTTGTTGTTCCTTGAGTAATAGTATCAGTACCTGTATGTTCAGCGGTAACAAAATCAGTTCTGCTAGTAGTAATAGTTGGTTTTGGAGTTTCAACAACATAAATAGTTTCTTCCGTGACTGTTCCGTCTGAATAGTAGACTGTTACTAAAGTAGAAACAGTTGTTGTAATTGAACCTGCACCTTCTTTAGTCTGTTCGTTGGTAGCTGTAGTCCTAGGAGCTGGAACTTCCACAGTGTAAATCACAGTTTCGCTAATGTTTCCGTCTTCATCGACAAAAGTAGTTGTTGTTGTTCCTTGAGTAATAGTATCAGTACCTGTATGTTCAGCGGTAACAAATGCAGTTGTGCTAGTAGTTATGGTTGGTTTTGGGGTTTCAACAACGTAAATAGTTTCTTCCGTGACTGTTCCATCTGCATAGTAAGTTGTTACTAAAGTAGAAACAGTTGTTGTGATTGAACCTGCACCTTCTTGTGTCTTTTCGTTGGTAGCTGTGGTCCTAGGAGCTGGAACTTCTACAGTGTAAATCACAGTTTCGCTAATGTTTCCGTCTTCATCGACAAAAGTAGTTGTTGTTGTTCCTTGAGTAATAGTATCAGTACCTGTATGTTCAGCGGTAACAAATGCAGTTGTGCTAGTAGTTATAGTTGGTTTTGGGGTTTCGACGATATAATATGTTTCCTCTGTGACAGTTCCATCTGAATAGTAAATTGTTACTGAAGTAGAAACAGTTGTTGTAATCGAATGTTTACCTTCTTGTGTCTTTTCGTTGGTAGCTGTAGTCCTAGGAGCTGGGACTTCCACAGTGTAAATAACAGTTTCACTAATTTTTCCATCTTCACCGAAAAAAGCAGTAGTGGTTGTTCCTTGAGTAATAGTGTCAGTACCTGTGTGAGTAGCAGTAACGAATGCAGTTGTGCTAGTAGTAACTCTTGGAGCTGGAGTCTCGACGATATAAATTGTTTCAGTAGTCCTAATAATACCTGACCAGTATTTAGTTATAATTGTCGAAACAGTAGTAGTCCTTGAACCAGTACCTGGTCTGAAAGTTGTTGTTTTTTTGTTCACAAGACGTGCAGCAGCATCTGGAGCTTCAGAAGTGCTGTTGACATTATTAATAGGATTAGCGGCCACAAATGGTAACCATGTTGCAAATAGTAATAGCAAATACCCAATAGGAAAATTTGAAAATCTCATTGGTAAAGTATTTGTACTTTGAGTTGATTATTATCATAGGTCATAACAAATAATCAAAAAGGAGATAACGATGCAATATCAAACATATCACACCTTTAAATATTCGAGAAATAGTATCCATAAATAAAATTGCCTTCGCATACTATCAATAGGCACCGAGATGTTGCCTTCAATTCATAGGGGTTCAACCAACGTAATAGCTGTTATGCTTCTAGAGGAGTCATCGCTAATGAAGGCACACAGAGGGTAAATACGTATTTTTTTAGCCGCTGTAACTTTATTTTCTGGTTAACGAAACTTTCCCGATCTGGAAATTTGAGTTGTGTGACATTTTTCCTTTGATGATTCTGAGGGGGACTAGAAGAGGGTTGATCAGAGGGTTGATTAGAGTGTAGAGTAGTGGTATGCTTTATTGCTATATGATGATCATTTTCGTGTATGGGTAGAGTAACGAGGAGTGTTGAACAAGTGAACTGGTTGAATTCCTATTATCTATATTTGAATGTTGGTGCCTGTTTTTATATCCAGTGAGAGATCTCGCAGATGAAAAATATCCGATCTGAAATAAGGCAAGCCTTTCTTAAGCACGTGATCCTAATATTTGTTAGAAGTTACCTAACCTCGATCTACGATATTGTACACTTCCTTCTATCATGTATAGTTATTTCTAACATACCTGAACAGCAGTTCCTCTCATTTTATAGCTCCCTCTTGAAATTATGTCGCTCTAAAAGTGACCTACGTCGCAAATACATCTTTAAGTATAAAGCATAAATTCAGTTAGATAATATGTCGTATGTTCAACGTATCATATTTATCTTGGCCATCAATTGATATGCTTCTCCTGTTTCATAAATATTTTTGGGACGCAATAATATGTTGCAGAAACAACTCGTAATGTTCGCAACTCAAAATCTTTAATCAACATTGGATACTCCAACAAGAATCCTTGAGTGGCTCTATTACCTAAAAATAGTTTGATAAATAATACATTCTTCGACTAAATTATATTATATCTAGTTGCTTATTATGTTTTGGAATCCCCAATTGTAATGGAAAGAATCATTCAATCTCATTTGAAAGCTGAAACTTCAATAACAAAAAAAGGAAAATGCTGAAGTTTCGTGCCGGATCAATATTACTGGTAAGTATGACATCCATCCCAGAAAATAGAATGAAAGCAGGACGAGATGTTACATGTTCGCGTAAAATACCTATCATTTAATCAGCTAAATTCAACCGAGTGAAAACTTCTTACACAACGACCAAATGATAAAGCTATCAACCCTTAATGTAAATTAGGTTCCATATATTCGTCCATAGTTACTGATATTATCATAATAGGTTTTTACCCTACTGAAAAGCTCATTATATGTTATAAAACAACAATTGCTACTAACGAGAAGTTGAATAAACTAAATGTTTGACATGGATGAGCAATTACATGCAGTAACATCCGGTAACTTGTACCAACGGCTGCTGAAATAGCAATTATTAGAAAAATTCAACTAATTAACTATAGATGCATTTGTATAAACTTGAATAGCCCTGTATTGACATTTTGAAAATGTCGAAATACAATCTGCTTGAGAAATACTGAGGCTCGAGAGAGTAGTATTGCACAAGTGGAACGCTAAATTTTTGATGCAGTCATGTCCAAACACGTCTTGACTAAGAAAGTCCCTCAGCTGCTGTGTTTTCTCGGCCCTTCATGGCAGTGGTAAGCAGATTACTGACTTGCCCAAATAGTCTGCAAACTTTACTCCCGTTTACAGTTGACTCGTGAGTATGGTCTGAAGGGTTCCTAAGCTTCTTATTAAAAGAGAAAACAATTAGTATATATTAAGAGAGAAAGTGATGATTATATAAATCACTATTGAATATTCTGTACTTTATATAGTTCTACTTAAGAGAACAATCTCATATAGAAAGAACGATAATATGTGGCCTTACTTCTTTTTTTTATTCATAGTGGATACAATACTGCTAATCTTCTCGAATACTTTGAGTTTGCAACAATTCGTGGGATTGGGAACTGGTGGATATGTGGCAGCTGAAGCAGGAAACGAAATAGATGTAATGGGGTCATATTACTGCCCTGATTGGTATGCTTTCGAGATACTTGACAGGGAAGCTTATGGTAACGCAAATCCATGGCCCATGTCAGGATGTGCAGTGGTAGTAATCATGGCAATCATGTTTAAAGGGATAGCAGTAGCATGCTCTCTAGCATTAATATATGAAGCTGTTAGCTCTGTTTGGACGTATTATCACCCCGACACAGGTAAGACCAAACAATAATGCAGATTGTATCCACTGCTTATTATATGAGGGTGATTGATTTCACTGATAAAGAAGCAGAGCTTCATATGCTGTCTACAATCATGATAGGGTGATAAACAGGTATATGGGTACAATTCAACTTTTCAACACCTACTATGTGCTATCGCGACCAAAGATTGCTCCCAGTCACATTCGAGGGTCTGGGGTAATATGGTGAAGATGGAGCAATGCCTCCTTATGAAGGTAGTGAAAATAAAGTATTAACGATCTTTATCGTTAAAAAACTACAACCGGAGCCTATGACAAGTTTAGGCTCAATCACGGTAATAATATGCAGGAAAGATCTATAAACATAGATTATCAAGTCTACGAGATAAATCGTTGGGTGCTTACGCGACAGCTGTTGAAGTACTTGGTTTCAGGTTATTAGGCCCTGAGCATTATGGTGTTATGACCATTTTCAGTATCTATGAACAGATTGATGGCAATTATTTTAAGCAAACTGATTAATACTGCCTAAGCTGACTGAAAAGTCTCAGTATGATGACCTATTAAAATAAACAGGTCATGTCAATAACCTGTAATTGGCCAACCCCTATGGATGATGTGTGTATTCCCATTGCTTCTCTAATCTGATTTGCAGCCTCACGCACATCTAAGAATCCACGTCTATGTATTTACTTCCAATAATCAAAACATCGCGTACGTTTCTCGATTCAAAGGTTGACCACATTTAGGTATGGTTCCCAATTCATGTTTACGATTTTGTGAACCATTCGGACACTAAGCATCTGCTAATGTTGCTAAATCTTAGAAATGGGCAAGTCTATTACAACTTGTTTGTTTTTAGAATTTGAGGCTGCTGATTTAATACATAAGTATGTGTATTCATATGTATTTGAATTATATACTTACTTGCTATATGAAAATTAATCTTACAATGGCTTCTATATATGTCCTAAATGTTTGATTCATCTGCAGTTTTTCGAACAAGTCAAAGAAAAATATATAAACTACAGCAAGCTTTAATTATCGTTTGCTATTGAAATCTCTAGTGGATTGCTTTCCCAACCTCAATTATACAAATACCAAGCATCAACAGATTTATCGTAGTGTCTAAAATAAGAGCATGTATTTCCTGAAAATTTCAAATAAACCGACATGATAACAATGAAAGAGCTTGATTTAATATATGGCGAGGATTGCTAAAACAAAAGGACCCAGAACCTTTTCAGGATGCTGGACATGTAGGTCACGCAAGGTCAAATGTGACTTAACAAAACCAAACTGTCAACGTTGTTTGAAATCGAGCCAGAGTTGTTCTGGTTATGATGTTAAACTTTTTTGGAAAGAACCAACCAAATTCAATAAATACGGTGATTTGATTACAAATGATGGAAATTTGACTGCAACTGATCTTGGTAGATCTACCATATCTGTAAACAGTTCACAATCGGTTCAAAGAAGTAAGATTACGGTAGCAAGACATAGTGCTCCAAGAGTGTCAACTGAGGAGGTGGACGATGCGATACAGATGCTGGCAGACCCACCTCTTGAATACATTACAGGCAACAAAGTTTGGAACATTTCAAACTTTGGTGTTTTTAGGGCTGCCAATGCAAAAGATACTCCGAATTTCTTATTAAATGATTCGAATCAAGGTCTCAACCATGTCTCTGCTATTTCCGGTGTTTCTGATGTTTCTGCAGAACAGAACTCAAATACTATTACATCTGCTGAATGTGTTGACAGTCCTATTGTGAATCACTCTCCAAAATTACCGATAGATGAAGCAAGTGCCAACCAAGAATCAACAACGGATTTTGCCTGGATATCAGACGAACTAATGGATGATGTGTTGTTATCTGCATTTGCATCGCAAGGTTTGTCTGTGAACTTTGATAATGGAACTAATGTAATCCAATCAGGAACTACATTACCAGCCCAAGATACATCAGGTCCTCATTCGTCAGCAAACGATATTTTACCGTCAAAATATTTCATGACAGACAACTTGCACGATGATTTTGTTGAATCAGCTTTGAAAAATCTATTCAGTAAAGATGAAACAAACACAGATAACAAGAGATTGCAAGAACGTAGGGGGGCTTTCTGCGATAGCCAACAAGGACCTCTAACAGATAAGGTTAATCTTTCAGGCAATGCTGAGGACGATTATTCAGCAAGTGACAAAAATAATACGATATCCATACCTAAAAAAGTTTTTGAACAAGTACCGTCAGAATTACAGGATAAGACTATTCGTGATACACTAAGAATTACTGATCCCTCATTTGTTATCCCTGAAGTGGGAACTTTGGTACCCAGTACCACCAAATTCCTACTGGAACATTACATTAATAACGTGGCAGATTTAATGACTGTTGTTACTGTATCAAAAAACCCTTGGAAAACAGTATTCTTTCCGAGAGTTATTAGCGCAGTTGGAGATTTGGTTACCTTGGGTCATACATCGAATTCAAGGAAGTCATTACTGAACGCAATATTAGCAGTGTCCTGTTTCAGTATTATCAATAAACTTCCCAAGAATAGTAGTGCCCAAAACTACTTTTTGAATTTAGGTATACAATTTAAGAGCCAAGCATCTACATCTCTAAATTCTTGCATAGAAAAGACTGTGTCTAAAGAAAAATATAAGGACGTACTTGCTGCTATGTTGGCCATTAGTGCTATTGATGTTGTGTGGGGAACTATGGTTGATTGTGAAAGATATCTTGAGATCTCTCAGAGGTTTATTCAATCCAGAATGAAGGTACGACCGCGATTATCAGAAAAGGCCAAGAATCTTCATAGAATCTTTTCATTTTTCAAATTAATACAGGATAGCACCACATTTAAAGAAAATAGCGAAACTACGTTGCATTTTAGTACTGCTCCAACTAAAGATTTCGAGGTGACTCATCACATAGCTAGTCCCACTTCATCAAGCAATGGGAAGTTTAAGGAGTCTGTTAACGGAAGTGATGGTAAGATAAATATAAGCTTTGTTCAAACTGCAGATAATATTGACGGTAATGATCATGATAATGTATCTATCTCATTTTTTTCCAAAGACTCCGGGGACAATATACCAATGTTTACAAAATTCAAAGCCGATAAGTACTACTTCTCTGATTCAAAACCCTTAGAAGGTGAATCAATTGGTATTGATGCATTATATGGACTTCCAAATTCTCTCATTCTACTTTTTGCAGACTGTGTGGGTATCGTTAGACACGTACGATATTATCATCATCAGAATTTGCAACCTTCCAAGGAATCTAATAAAGTACTACTAGGTTTTGAAAAGACACTATTCAAGTGGAATTGTGAGTGGAAGTTTTTCAAGGATGAACAATCAAAAGAATTCATTAATTCTACTACAGAAGCTGTATATCATCATACAAAGAGTTTTTATTATGGTTTGATAATATACTATTTTACAATCGGAAGGAATCTTGGTAATGAGTTGTTACAAACTTATGTTGAGAAAGTGTTAAAGCATCTTCAACAGTTGAGTGAGCTGTCCGCAAGGGATAAAGTGAAGGTCTTACCATTAATATGGCAAGGTTTTATTGCAGGTTGTTCGAGTACGTCACGCAATACACAAAATGAATTTAAAATATGGACAGCAAAGTTTGCAGAAAATGGGATGGGATCTTATTGGGGGCCAAGGCAGATCATGTTTGAAGTTTGGAAAAGACACAATGATGAAAGACCAGGTGATAATTGGATTTCTGTTTGTAACGATTGGAATATGAACCTAATGTTATTTTAATACATCTGATGGTGATGGTGATGACTACATATATATATACAGCTACATTTGTTATTGGTTTTCACTCTATCTATGTTGAAATGGTCATTTATTACTCAACTTTTTTGAGATGATTTTCATTAGATTCTGTATAGTTGTACTACTAGCAATTGTGACCACCAAAAACCAGTTCATCATTACATAATATTCCAATTGCATACATACGTTCATATGATTATGTAAGTATCTGCTTAAAACTTCTTAGTTGCTTTAATCGTAATGGTTAAAAACCTTTTGATACATAAACAATTAGATGAATACTGATCAAAGTATTTAAACGGCCTCTCGCTTACAATTTCCTATAAAACCATTTTGGATAAAAGTTAGCGAGATATGGATCTGACTTCGCCGAAAATAGCAACATGGAAAATCTATCAGATATCAGTGAGTATCTGTCGAGGTTGACAAAGAGATCCATGTGAGAAAGAGGTTTCCAGATATGAAAATTATATAAGCACAGTTTGTTTCCTCATTCTTTTTTGAAGTATCGTCAGGTTTCGAATTCTGGTTCATACAAAATTAAACAACAGTGATCAATCATATACCAATATGGAACATTTAGCTACTACTAGTATTCACAGTGACGATATTCTAAACAGAGTTCCTGATGTTGCACCTCCAATCAACGTTTCTAGTACATTTCGGTATGATAACAACAATTTGATTCCTGCTTCAGAGGTGCCAGACTTTCTAGAGTCTGTTGAAGCATATCCTGTCTACTCTAGGGAAACTCATCCTAATAGTTCAAGAGTTCAGTGTGTGCTATCAGCTATGCTTGGAGGTCATGCAGTAATTTACAATTCAGGATGTTCTGCTTTTCATGCACTAATGTGTCATTATAATCCCAAGAGATTCTTTATGGATGGTGGTTATTTTGGTGTCCATGCCATTGCAGATCTCATTACCAGAAACTATGGACTGGAACAACATCCATTGGCTGATATTGAAGAATTTGCACAACAAGGTGATATTGTTCATATTGAGACACCTTTGAATCCATATGGAACCTCATGCGATATTAGAGCCATTGCAAAGAGAGTTCATGAAAAGGGTGCTATTTTATCCATTGATTCTACTTTAGCTCCACCTCCTCTCCAAGATGTATGGAACTTTGGCGCAGATATTGTTCTTCATTCAGCAACAAAATATTTTGGTGGTCATTCAGATTTATTAGCTGGTGTTCTTGTTGTTAAGAGTAAAGAACAAGCAAACCAATTGATTGAAGATCGAATTCATCTGGGAACTAATATAGGAAATTTAGAAAGTTTTTTACTTTTACGTTCTTTGAGAACATATGATATGAGAATCAACAAACAAGCTGAAAATGTTATCAAGATTGTTAACTACTTGGTACAACATAAACAAGAATATGGTCATGTCTTGAAAGATATCTTTCACTCTTCATTACAGAAAGAGCCTTTTGTAAAGGAACAGTTAGTTGGAGGTTACGGTCCAGTGTTTGCTATAACTCTTCAACAAGTTTCTCAATGCAAAAAGATGGCCTCACTTCTTAAGTACTTTCAACATGCCACATCCTTAGGTGGTGTTGAATCATTGATTGAATGGAGGGCCATGAGTGATTCAGCTATTGATCCTTGTTTAATTAGAGTTTCAGTTGGTTGTGAGAATTCAGATGATCTTATTCAAGACTTGGATAATGCACTAAAGCAGCTTCAAAATGAAAAGAGCATCAATTAGATACATTAATCTTTGTTATTTCATTTTTTTTTATAAAATTAAATATTTGTTATAAAGTAATCATAAAAATCAATTAAAAAGATAGTTTAATGTAAAAAAATGAATGAATTCCATGGATTGAAAAGAGATGAGGTTATAAGTTTTAGTGCTATATAATGACAATTATATTATCAGCATGTTGTATATAACAATAACATCGATTGAATAGAATAAATCGAGGTTAGAAATAATCGATTTAAGCATGATTGGGACAGGTGGTTTTACCTTGTTGAAATTCCATTCCACCTGATAGAATTTTTTATTTAAATCTGGCTTCTTAATAGTAATGTTTCATCTGAATTATGTCTTGCATTTGTCCAACATTACTTTCCCTCATGAATCTAATAGATAGACACAACGCATGTGACGGAAAAAACTATTGTGTATATTGGTCACATCACATACATTAACATACTTGTTCAATATCTTCTACATTATTGTTTAATTTTATACATTAATCGAAAATTACATTATATATTATATTCATTTAGGTATTTACAAAAGGTGCATTATGAAGCCACACTAGGTAGAGTAATCGCCATACAACTCATGAAATTCTTCGAGTTCGTTAATGGTAGGCTACCAGAGAAGAGTTGAGTGGATTGTCTAAACAAACAAAGTAGCCATGATTATACTTAGGGCTATCGTAAATATATTACAGGTTTGTGAAACTGCAAAGCCTGCGTACTCAGAAATGTTCAATCTGGAACTTGCTGGTCTATGATAGTTTACTGGAGTTTCAACGAAGTCAATTGTTTCGATTGTCTCAAGACCATCTGTACCATAGATGGTGGTAATCTCTGTAGAATAAGTACTAATTACAGAACCACTATATGATCTATATTCTGTTGTAGCTTCATCTATAGTTTTGGTAACTTCTGGAGTTTCAACATAATCGATAGATTCGATAATTTCTTCGCCATCTGAACCAATAAAAGTTGTTACCCTAGTAGAGTAAGTAGTTACAACCGTACCTGTGTAACCCTTGTATTCAGTCGTAGCTTCCTCTATAGTCTTAGTAACACCTGGAGTTTCAACATAATCGATGGTTTCGATAATTTCTTCGCCATCTGGGCCAATGAAAGTAGTTATTCTCGTGGAGTAAGTAGTTACAATAGTCCCTGTATAGCCTTTGTATTCTGTTGTGGCTTCCTCTACGGTTTTGCTTGCTGGTGTCTCAATGTGGTAAACTGTTTCAACAGTTTCGATGTCATCTGGACCATAAATGGTTACTGTTTCAACTGATTGGGTAACTGTGATTGTAACAGTTCCTGGAGTATATATTGTAGTAACAGTGTGAATCGTTTTAGTTATATGTTCATCTGGTTTGTCGGGCGTTTCGACCAAGTAGTCAGTTTCGATAGTTTCAATACCATCAGTACCAGTAAATGTAAATGTTTTAGTTGTATAAGTAGAAGTAATCGAACCACTATATTCAGTGTATTGAGTGGTGGTTTCTTCGGTAGTTTTGGTAATAGGAGGATGTGAAACTGTACTAGTACCTGGTGAGGTTGGTATCTCCTCAGTTTCCGTTGATGGGTATTCTGTCTCAGTATCTGATTCAGTGGAAAATTCTTTGACTGGTTCAGTGGAAGATTCTTTGACTGGTTCAGTGGAAGATTCTTTAACTGGTTCAGTGGATGATTCTTTAACTGGTTCAGTGGATGATTCTTTGACTGGTTCAGTAAAATCATCTGGTTCTTCTGTTAATGTTTCTGTTTCTACTGAAGAAACCGAAGAGGATGTAGTTTTGTTCTGTGATGTCGATTGTGATGTCTTATCTGTAACGGTGCTGCTGCTCGTACTGCTGCTGCTACTAACATTGCTACTGCTAATACTGCTAATAGTGCTACTGCTAATACTGCTGCTGCTAACAATGCTACTGCTGTTTATACTGCTGCTGCTAACAATGCTACTGCTGTTTATACTGCTGCCACTGATTACGCTGCTGCTGCTGCTGCTGCTTACACTGCTGCTACTGCTACTAATAGTGCTACTGCTACTAATAGTGCTACTGCTACTGCTGCTTACACTGCTACTGCTACTAGATGATTTTGGCGTTTCAATAACGTAAGTGGTTTCAGTGGTAACGACGCCGTCAGTACCAGTGAATGTAGTTACAGTTGTAGAAACGGTGGTAGTTTTAGTAGCAGTACCTGGAGTAAAAATTGTTGTAGTCGTTTCTATACTAGCTGGACATTCTTCCTTCGTATTTTCAACAAACATAACATCTTCTGCAAAGTTGGTAAAACCATATCCATTCGGATTCTGGTATGAAAGATGTAAGCTTGCGGGACCCTCTGAATTGAAATAGGTAACTCTGATTGGATAAGCAATACCCTTTTCTAATTTGATTGTTAGGGATGCTGGCTGAGATGTTTGAGATTGATGTATTGCATTGACTGATTCATCGATTAAATCGGGTGGCATTGGTTCATCAGCGTTACAACATTTGAAAGCCTGAGGTTCGGCAATGAAAAGCATAGCAGAATCATCGGTATCCTCGAATTTGAATACATATTCACCACTTATCTGAGGGACGAAATAACCAGTGTATTCTATAGTGAAATTTGTTACAGTTATATTAACACCATGTAAATCTTCTGCATGTGGACCATTGTTCATGTTGGTAGTAAAATCAAAGTTTATGTCGCCGACACCATAAACAGTATCAATCAGTTTACTATCATCGTTATAATCGGTTGCTAAATAATCAACGGGATTATATTTGTTGTCATATTCAGGGCTCAAATATGGGAAGAATCTTGCTCTGAAACCGTATGTGTAACCAGCATCATTCGGTAAAAGACATGAATGTGTAGCCTCACCAGTAGTATCATCTGCGGTGACAAAAGCAGCGATGGTGTAAATTGAAAGCACAAGGCTAAATATTGTTCTCAATTGCAACATATTTATTTGGACAAAAGAGATTTACTTTTAATGTTGGTTGAACTTAATTATATCAGGAAAGGTAAATCGATTTATTGAAAATGAAAGAAATTTATAACTTTAGCAGAGATCGTCATAACTTCTCTTTTATATATGAATTTACAGAATCCTTATTGGTATTAAATGAAGGAGAGTGTAATAGAACATTTTCAAATCTATCTTTAATATAAATCAAATGAAAGAATATTTGGTTCAATTAGGAAGTTGTAAATATCTTGACTAAGACCATAAGTGGTAAAACTAGTTTAGTTTGGGAATATGTCAGAGGATGATAGACCCATAAAGGGCAATTAAGACATTCTGTTTTGTAGGTAAAATCAGAAAATTGTTGGAAACAGGGGATGACATAAGCAATTTGAGTTAAACTCTGAATAATCTTTAGACTCCTTTTTCTCTGAAAGACAAATAGAAGTTTGCGTACTATAATATTTGAAACAGTCTTTAGGCTATCAGTATTAGATAAGCAAAAAAGTTCAGAGTTATTGTAAGAACTGCAGGACACTGAAGTATGTTCATCTCTTTTGAAATTCGTGAAGGTATATCAACAAAAAATCAAACCTTAAATAATAACAAGGTTCAGTAACTGTGTCGCAAGAGAATATATCCCTTGTAATAACCCACTAAGGGTTAACAATAAACAATTGCAATAGTATCTGAACTGTCGGGAAAAGAAGCAATATTTCCATCAAGATAAGTGCAATCTCCTCCAATCAAGGCATCATCCACTTGAAAACTCTTCATAAAGATCAGCATGATCTAGATCTCACTGATCTTAAGCTGAGATTGTATTATATCTTATTCTGTAAGATTAGCTTTGCTTATTGTTATTCAGTTAACAGACATCAGTAAAAAAATATCTTGTAGTAACCGAGAGTCTTAGTTTATCATGCGCAACTTCTGGCAGCAGCAGTCATTATTGCTTGAACAAGTAATATATTGACATTCTGTAAAGTACTCAGAACTCCTTGCAATCGTCTCTTTCGATGATTGTCACCAAAAAGGAAATTTTAGTTTTCTGATCAAAGTTAACGTTGTAAAAACTTTAATTGAGAAAGCTTGGTAGAAGCGATCATTACGCTTCAACAAGTTCTTGGAAAATCTTGCTTAGAAAATCATTTACGCTGATATCTCTATGGCTGTAAGTTGATCGCAAGCTAGGGTTTATAGATCCGCAACCGGTAGTTTCTGGACATAGTGGGGGTACCTCAAACACCATGAAGTTTATTCAACCCAGATATCTTGTTTCTGCAACAGTTCCAGCTGTTTTAGCTAATCACGGTGTCATTCTAAAGGGAGTCAATCACTCTTTGGATATTGTCCCCTTGTGGTTAATTCGTCGTTCGATTTGACTGTGGTAGTTCTAGATTTGAAACTGCTCTGTTCCACGTATAATGTAGCTTCTGGGCACTCGTTCCTTAAAAGAAGGAAATGCAGGAATATGTAGGTGATTATCATTTTCTGCCCATTCTGAAGTAATACGTCCTTCAAAAAGCTATTCTGAAGGGTGAAAGTTAGCAGGGGTCAAAAAATTAAAGTTGTTTGATCATGCCATTACTTTAGTGTTAAAGCAAAATAGATGTCTGTAAAAGTCGCAGTGAAAGAGCCCAGGTTTAGTGGCGGTACTTATTACAGACTTTCTTTGAGATATTTGAACATTTCCTATCATATTTAGATGAGATTCACATTATCAAGAAACTGAATTTATGATTTCTCGCTTTCCTATATCTCGGTAAACCTTCTTTTCTTGGCATAAGATAAGGTTTAGAGATCTAAGGGAAGTTGAGATCTACTGTTTTTAATAGAATGATAATAATTTCGTTCATGGAAAAGCTACCTGACATTGGAAACATTCGATAACTGAATCTCTGTGAATGCTTTCTTTGAATTGTGGAAAGAAAAGCACTCTACCTATACAAGATAAAGTACGTATTGCACTAAAAGTTTATAATAAGGAACCCCTTTATGAAAGGTAAATTTACTTGTCAGGTTTCGATATACTCTAAAACTAAAATTCGACCGCTACCGTATTAGTTCAGTCAAAGTCTTATAATTATTACCTTTTCAGTTTGACCAATAGACAACGAATTTGTAAACCAGATGGGGTATTGCACAACTTATTACAACGTCTTTAAGATGAGATTTTTACTTTGATTGAGTTATTACTAACCTTGTTGGTTGAGATTATATAAATATAATATAGCCCACTGTCTCGTTACTTGATAATATGTGACAGAGAGCAGCACCATTTATTTTAATGACATGACTTCTTATTAGAAAAAGAGTGAAAGTAGACACACACATATAGACTCGCCTTTACCTATCATATACATATTCCATACACCTGAGTTTATTCTTGCATACCTAACTAACACGTTTTCCAAATGTTCTGAATGCTGCATATTGAGGTGATTATACCTGCTGCAGCGACAAACATATTATGATTTCTGAAATACTTCAGATGCATCAATACGACTAGTAAATCCAGTATATCCCATATCAATTTATAAATGTATATGTAAATCATTTTCACACCTGACTTTCTCACATTGTTATCTTTGATTTTCTCCTTTGGTTTCTTCACTATTCTTCCTTGCATTATGCATATGATAATGTTGATTACGTTAAATAGTATGTCATGGCACAAGGCCATCATCCAGAATAATTGAGACCACCAAAAAATGTTCACTGAAGCAATTTTGTCAAAAGGAATTAATTTCAAAGACTTCAACAAAATTATATGGTCCAACCCTAGATATAAAGCCATAAACCAACATTTAATAATTATAATGTTCTGTGTTTGAGGTAAGTTTTTCTGCTTATACAACCGATTTGCCAGATAGAGGTGATTCAATGGTTTGAACAATCGCATGAATCTTCTAACCATCAATATTTGAGATATCAATGGTGTTAAAAGTGAAACGTGAAAATTATATGATACCAGCAGAGAACAGGTAAATTGGCAAAGTCTCAACAGCTTTTCTTTTCCATCACTTTTCTCGAGGAATCTAATCACTCTGCCAACATCTATATTTAAAGTCATCTTGTAACCTCCTATGTAGTACTTTTATGTTCTGGTCAATCTGTTTGTTACTATAAAAAGTTTTCCAGATCAACTTTCCTTCGATTAAAGTTTTGAAGATTGGGATCTGTCAAATTCAAACATAAATACAAAGAACAATGATAAAATATCTTGGTAAACCAATTATATTCTGTCTTTCTATTCTTGAATCAATGGTTAGCTGCAATAGTAGATGTCTACTCAAAAACCTTTTTCAAGATATATTTGATACATCCCAGTGATTTTCAATAAAAAAAGATCTTGAACGATTGCTGAAATAAGCCTCCTTTCAAATCAAACAAGATTATAAGTTTAAGCAGTGTAAACCGGTCCGTAAATCTAACCTATCTTCCCAAGATTTAGAGCCGTTAATAAGTCTAAAAACTTCCCAAATGATGCTGAAGTGAAGCAAAAAAAGCAATGGAAAGCAAATATTTGGATTCGGACTCAACAGTTACAAAGATTCAAAGACATTCTATCTGATTGTCAGACTAGTCAGTCGACTATTGGAACTCTGACATATCTATGTGACAGATATTGTTGCCAAATATTCAGATCACTTGTAACGAACATCAAAAAATTCAAATGCTTCAAATCTCATCGATGCTTTTAACAAGAAGTTCATCTGAACTCGAGGAACAAACGAGCACAACTTTCAGTGAAATTTGAGCCAAATGTCGACCTTAATAATTCCAGGTGATCAACTGAATTTAAACCCAGATGTTCCAGTGACTTTGGGTCCTGGGGTCTACTGTGATCCACGTACACAACAGATAATTCCAGTTAATGCTGGTATTGAGAGGATAACAACTTCAAAGAAAGGTCAAACTGTTTATATAGATTATGACTCCAAAAGGTATATTCCTGCAGTTGGTGATCTTGTTGTTGGTGTAATTACGGGCGCTTTTGGTGATAGTTATAGAGTTTCTCTAGCCAGTTTTTCAACTCCTGTTTCATTATCATATATGGCCTTTCCAAATGCATCAAAGAAGAACAGACCAACATTAAAGATTGGTGACCTGGTATATGCTCGTGTTTGTACTGCAGAGAAAGAATTGGAAGCCGAGATTGAATGTGTTGATTCCACTAATGGTCAAGATGCCGGTTTTGGTTTATTGGATGGTGGGATGATTGTCGAAGTTAATTTAAGTTTTGCTCGTCATTTACTGTTTGATGATGAGTTTCCACTTCTTCGAATATTGGCACAACATTGTCAATTTGAAATTGCTATTGGTGTCAATGGTAAGATATGGATTAAATCAGAAGAACTTATCAACACATTAGCTTGTTATAGATCCATACTCGATTGCCTCCATAAACCAACTGATGAGTACAATAATATCGTAAAGGAACATTTCCAACAGCTGGTCAACACGAGAGAGGAATAGGCTTCTGTCATAATGTATAATAGTATAAAGTACAAATATAAATAATCATCACATGATATATCAAGCATTAACGAAATTTTTCACTTATAATCTATGGGCATCTTGGAACAGTGCCAAAAGGTACAACAAAAAAGTTGTAACTTGAAGTCCAGAGTCGTTGAATATGGCCAATGTGTTGATCAACCCTACTCTTGTAACTAAATTGAATAATAGCATTTCAAAGAAACAGGAAAGAAAACTGAAATATGCTGATCTGGCTATCCAGGGTACTAATAACTCATCCATTGCATCAAAAAGATCAGTTGAATCAATATATTTGCCAAAACTAGGTGCAAACAAGAACACAAACCTAGAGACCAATGTCAAATATCCTTTCAAGGAATATTTCAAGTATTTTGTTCCGAAAGTTATCAATAGGTCGCCTTGTATTAATAGAGGTTATTGGTTGAGATTGCATGCTATTAGATCAAGATTGAACTCGATCATGGAAGGAACAAAAGGTGATATTTTAGTGGTTAATTTAGGTTGTGGATTTGATCCTTTACCATTTATGTTGTTGGATAGTGAAAATAGAGACAGCAGACCTTATCTAGACAGATTTTACTTCTTAGACATAGATTATTCGGATGTACTAAAGAATAAGATTGATGTTATCAAGAAAACACCTGACTTATCAAGAATAATAATTGGAGATCAAACGAACACTGAAATATTGACTGATTCAATAAAGTGTGAAAGATACTCTGCCCTGCCGTGTGATTTAAATGATGCTAAGGCATATGAAACTTTAATTAACTCGGGTTCAGTAACAAGATTATTGGATCCAAATGTAAACAAAGTGTTTATTGCAGAAGTATCCCTGGCGTATATGAAACCTGAATGTGCAAATAAAATCATTTCACTTTCATCTACAATCAAGAATTCACATTTTATTTTACTTGAGCAATTGATTCCGGAGGGTCAATCTGAACCATTTGGTAAACAGATGTTGAAACATTTTAAGAAAAACGATTCTCCATTGCAATCTGTTCTAAGTTATAACACTATTGAGTCCCAGAAGAGCAGATTGAGAAATTCAGGATTTCAAAATATCAATGCAGGTGATATGTTACAGTTGTGGGATTCAGTTAGTCAGGAGAAAAGAGACCAAATAGAAAGTATTCAACCGTTTGATGAGTTAGAAGAATTTCATTTATTCTGCCATCATTATGTTTTATGTCATGCAGTCAATAATAATAAATTTGAGTTTAAGAAAGAGTACGAGTTTATATCTCCAGTGAGCACGGAAGATGATAACAGTGATATTGTGCAAAATGCAAAGTTTACATCCTTGGGGTTCAACCTAAAGAGAAACTTTGGCTCTTCGGTGAAATTAGATGACTGCATTTTGTATATGGGTGGTTGTAATCCATATAGAGTCAACGAGATGTTGAAAATAGCACTAAATAGTGGAAATGAGGAATTTACAATGATTGAAAAGCCTGAACTCGCACCTCCACAGAGGACATGTCATACAATGACTGCTTATCTGGACAATAAGAGATGCTTAGTAATTGGCGGTAGAAATGCTCCGCATCGTGGCTATGATGATACATGGATCTATGATTATGATAACAATACATGGGAAAAAGGTCCCAATTTACCAGAATCCCGTTTTAGACACGCTTCTGTATTGTTGAATGATGGTAATATTTTGATATTTGGTGGTAAGACCAATGGTCCACCTTTTCTCAACTACAATGTTATATCAAACAGGTTTAATATCTGCTCAGTGAACAAGAAAGAAAGCATCTTAAATAAGAATTTAATATCATCTGCTATGAGTTATGATAGAGACTCCTGCCAAGGTGCCATTGTCGGTGGTTACAATAGTGAAGATAACACAGTTTCAGATACTCTCAACTTATTTAGGTACAAAGATGGTGAAATATACATTTCAAAGAGTATCAGTAACCCATTATTCCAAAGATACGGTAGTAAATGTGTCTTTATGAATAAAACAGAGCTGTTGGTTGTCGGCGGTACTTCATCTGCAAGGTTATTCAATGAAAGAACAAGTATCATACTTATTAATTTACTTGATGAAACGGTGAAACCTATAGCGATCCCAAGAGAGTTCTGGGAAGGGCATTCTCTTTTCCTCGTAGGGTTCGAGTTGCAAAGACTTTCCAGCAAGGAAGTGATTGTTCTAGGCGGTGGAGCCACCTGTTATGGCTTTGGCTCAGTATATAATGAGTCCTTTAAAATCTCCTTATAAAACTTATGTACAATATACATACTGATTTGGCATTTACTCTTTGGTTTATCATATATCCATTAGCCTAGAATCTGACAACTTCTGCTTAGAGCTCCACGATACGAGAAAAAATAATTTTAGGAACAACGAAGAAAATGAAGAGAACTCATTGCAAAGGGAAGCTGATTCGCAAGTCAGGGAGTACTAAGCAGAATATCAGCTATCTAACCCATTCAAGATTTGCTAGTTATGGTTAATTTTAACTTGAGTCAAGTGGGTGCTTTTCGTAAGAAGGATAAAGAGCCTATTGCTGTTGAACCAGAGGAAGACGATATTGATGCCTCTGAGTTTGAAGATGATGAGATTGTGCCAAAGAAGACACATAACAGAAGACCCAGAGAAGATGCGTTTACTCAACAGAGACTTAAGTCTATTAATCCAGTAATGACACCGAGGACCGTATTACCAGTTTATTTGATAATTGCTGGTGTCTTCGTTATCGTTGGTGGTTGTCTATTGGCTGTTGCTACCAGAGTGGATGAAATGACCATATATTACCAGGATTGTATGACTGGTGCCTCTAATACATCTGATTGGGCTAATATGCCTGAATCGCATTACAAATTTCAATTTCATAAAAACAGTTCATTTAATGTAGCTCCACAGTGGAGATTTATTGATGATCCAAACGATGACTTTAAGGAAAGAGGTACATGTCAAATTAGATTTACAATTCCTAACGATATCAAGAAGAACGTTTACTTAAACTATGTCCTAGAGAAATTTGCTTCAAATCATAGACGTTATGTTCTTTCTTTTAGTGAGGAACAAATTCAAGGTGAAAGAGCCTCGTATGGTACAATACATGATCAAACTGGTATCAACTGTAAACCATTGGCACGTAACAGTGAGGGTAAATTGTATTACCCATGTGGATTGATTGCTAACGCTATGTTCAATGATTCATTCCCATACCAATTAACCAATGTGCAGGATCCTAGTAAGAACTATTCTCTTACAAACAAAGATATTAACTGGCAATCTGACAAGAAGAGATACAAGAAGACCAAATACAATAATACTGAGATCGCTCCACCACCATATTGGGAGAAAAGTTTTCCAGATGGGTACAATGAAACAAACGTTCCAAATATTCAAGAATGGGAAGAATTTCAAAATTGGATGAGACCAGGTGCCTTTGACAAGAACGTCAAATTGATTCGTCGTAATAACAACGATTCATTGCCAGCTGGTGAATACCAAATCGATATTGGATTACATTGGCCTGTCAGGGAATTCAACGGTAAGAAGGGTATTTATTTGACACATGGCTCTAGTATCGGTGGTAGGAACACCTTCCTCGGTGAAGTCTACTTGATTGGTGGTTGTATTTGTGCTGGGTTGGCTATTATTTTAATGGCCACCTGGTTAATGACTGGTAGAAAGATTGGTGACCCCTCTCATCTCTCGTGGAATCAACATTAGAACGCACCTTACTGCCTTTTTTCCTTCAAGCTTTTACAAAGATATATAAACACCCCAATATGTAGATTAGAACAACATGACCCAACACTGAATATGAAATTAAATTACTCACCAACGTCAGACTGATTCGATGTTTATTACTGTCATCAGTCACACTTATTAGAGTGCCAACGTATCCCAAAGAGGAAATTGTAGTGCAGCTCGCTATGTGAGTCACTTAACGCACATATTTTTTTCTCATTGATATATTAAGCGACAACAATTGTCTTTTAAGTGCAAGTCTCTGCGAACATGAATTTTTCATATGTAATCAGATAGTCAGATCTAGTTGATTAGTTCAGCAAAAGAGACATCAATTGAAAATTGCAGAAGCTATGTTTAGAAGATACATTTCCAGTACTGCTGCTAAGAAAGTTGGTCAAGAGATCTTTCAGGATGCAAAATTTCAGGTCACTACCTATGCTAGACCAAAAGATCTGTGCATCACTAGGGGCATTAATGATAAATTGTTCGATGATATCAATAAGAGAGAATATATCGATTTCACTGCTGGAATTGCAGTGACAGCATTGGGTCACTCTAATGAGGAAGTTGCTAATGTCTTGAACAAACAGGCTCGTAAATTGGTTCATTCTTCTAACCTTTACTTTAATGAAGAATGTCTCGAGTTAAGTGAGAAGATAATTGAAAAGACCAAAAAATTTGGTGGTCAGCATGATGCTTCTAGAGTGTTCTTATGTAATTCAGGTACCGAGGCTAATGAAGCTGCACTTAAGTTTGCTAAGAAACACGGTATTAGTCACAATCAAAGTAAACAAGGACTTGTAGCCTTTGAACATTCATTCCATGGAAGAACTATGGGTGCTTTATCTGTAACGGCTAATCCTAAATACAGAATACCATTTGGTGATTTAATTCCAGGAGTTACTTTTTTAAATGTCAACGATGAGTTATCTAAATTACAAGATTTTGTTCGAGCAAAGAAAGATAGTTTAGCTGGATTAATCATAGAACCAATTCAAGGTGAAGGTGGTGTGTTTCCAATTCCTACAGAGACTCTCATAGGGTTAAAGAGTATTTGTCAAGCAAACGATGTTATAGTCATTTATGATGAAATTCAATGTGGGTTAGGACGTTCAGGTAAACTTTGGGCACATTCTTATTTACCAAAGGAGGCACATCCAGATATTTTCACCTCAGCAAAGGCCTTAGGTAATGGGTTTCCAATTGCAGCCACGATTGTTAATGAAAAGGTAAATAAAGTACTTAATGTTGGTGATCATGGTACCACTTATGGTGGTAATCCATTGGGTTCTGCTGTGGCCAAACATGTCTTGGATACTATCAGTAATGAATCATTTTTGAAGAAGGTCAATGAAAAGAGTGAGCTATTTAAGAATCGTTTGTTAAAATTAAAGAGCAAATATCCGCAACATATTAAAGATATTAGAGGTAAAGGATTAATGCTTGGTTGTGATTTTGGTCAACCACCAACTGAATTGATACAAAAGTGTCGTGAACTCGGCTTATTAGTTATTACTGCTGGTAAGACAACAGTTAGATTTGTACCACCATTAACCATTGAAGATAAAAATATTGAACAAGGTTTAGATATATTTGAAAGGGCAATCGAATCAGTGTACGAAGCTTAGACATTTGATAATAACTTGATCACTCTATATGATATGTATATATTGAATATCGACTACTTAACCTATGAATGAAATTTAATAGATATATTTAAGTGGATAAAGATATGAAAAACTATCATGATTACTATATGTACAACAGCTCAATGAAAAAATTTTCAATGATGATATGTAAGCTTATAAGACGATTGAAGGTTGAGCATGTCTGTCGTTAGCAGTTGAATGTGGATAAAATTCAAGTAAACCATCTTCAGATAATTTTAAGACTTGTTTGAATTTTGAACCAATTCTAGTTAGGGGTTCAGTATCTTCAGATTTTGTCCATAAAGCAAATTTATTACCACCTTTTCTGATAGATAAGACAACACCATTAATTTGAGATTCATCTTCATCAATAGTTTCACCAATGACGGCTAAAAGAGTTCTTAACCATAATTCATCAATATCAGAACCTTTACCTTTGACTTGAAATGACCATTTACCACCTTTTGAATTAGCTTCATCTTCCCATTCTGGTCTAATATCATTTCTAAATACATGATAATCAGATTTTAATGGTAATTCATGTGGTTCTGGAATATTTTGAGTAATTGCCCAAAATTCTTCAACTGTTTGAAAAGTTGTCACTGGACGTAATAAATCTGACCAAGATTCAGATTTATCGACAGCTGGTTTTGTATACCATAAAGTCCATTTAGTATTTAATGGATGTTTAACTTCGAAGTTAGCATTATCTGTAAGAATGGTCTTTGGAGCATCGTTAATTACAGTTTCTTCTAATTTTTGAGCGACTTCTTCAACAGACATTTTCTTTTTGGATTATGAAAACCTTCTTAGATAGTTATATAAAGAGATGTGAATTAGAGAAAATATAAAATAAACTGAAAGAGATCAATCAATCAATAAAACTTGTTTCAGCAAAGAATTATTAAAGATAGTGAAAAGATACTAGTAGTGATGGATAGAGAAGCAGAAAGTTTCAGTTTGTTTGTGAAGAGAAAGAAAAAAAATTTTATTCGTCGGACATTATTTTGTTTTTTTTCGTTTTTAATGATTTGTCCGGGAAGCTATTTGGGAAGCACTTGACATATTTGGGAAGTACTTGCCATGAAGAGCACTTTCCACCAAATAGGAAGTGCTTTTAAATATTAAGAGTACTTCCCATTTATAAAGAGTGCTTCCCAATTTGGAAAGTGCTTTCCGAATTTGAAGAAGTACTTCCCATGTTTTTTTCAATATATCAAAAATGATAATCCTTTTTATAGTACTTACTAGAATGTATATATATTAGGTCCAATCAATCAAGCCTGTGAAAAGGATTTAATATATGATCTTTGAAGCTCTAGGTGTCTTCACCTCTGCCTCCTTAGGAGCACTTTATTTCTGTCAAAATAAATTACTTTATCCATCTTGGATTCAAAGTGTCACAGGGTTTTCTTCCAAGACTCCAGCTGATTATGATTTACCATATAGACATCTTTTATTGACAACTGAAGATGGTATAGATATTGAAGCTTATGATGTTAGAAATAAAAATGAGAATTCTATATCTACGTGTCTTATTTTATGTCCCAATGCTGGTCAAATTGGATTATTTATTTCAATTGTTTCAAGATTTTATAAAGAAATGAATATGAGTGTAATTATTTTCTCATATAGAGGTTATGGTAATTCAAAAGGTTCTGCAACAGAATCTGGTATTAAATTAGATGCAGATTGTGTAATGGATTACATCTCGAAAGATTCATTCCATCAAGGTAAAAAATTAACACTCTATGGAAGATCACTTGGTGGTGCTGTAGCAATATATATCGCTGCTAAATACCCAGATCAATGTCATGCAGTAATTTTAGAAAATACTTTCTTAAGTATACGAAAAGTAATACCGTATTATTTACCTTATGTGAGTTTTATCTCTAGGTTTTGCATTGATCTATGGGATTCAGAAATAGAGATTAAACGTTGTAGTATATTACAATCATTTTTATTTCTAAGTGGATCAAAGGATACAATAGTACCTCCTGAACATATTGAACAATTATATGATATATGCCCTTGTCAAGATAAAGAACTTCATAAATTCCCATTAGGTTATCATAATGACACAATCATTCAGGATGGTTATTGGGATATTATTAAAGAGTTCTTATTGGAACGTCATTTAATTGAATTATCAGATACTATAGAAGATACAAATGATATAGAATGGGATGAACCAACATTATTTGTACCGGGAGATTTAAATGAATCAAGTTCCAGTAATGATTAGATATGCATGTACAGATAAATATTTTATAAATTTAAAATATTTTGACAACCACCAGGACATACATCCATCCCATCCTTCAAAAACCAATCCTCCAAACATTCAAAATGACCCTCATGACCACAATCTAATAAAGTAATCACTAGTTTCTTGATCGGTTTCTCACAAAGAACACATAGACTATTAGGTTTCTTGCATAAATCACAATACCAATAACCAAATTTTGTCAAAGCGTTAGGATCATTAGATCCTTGAATTTCTTTAGTAAACTTCTCCTTTGAAGATTCATTAACTATTAATTCACCGCAACTATCACAATATAATTGGATACTAGATTGCTCACCCTCAGGTCCCATAATATCATCCCATGCACAATATTTCAATAAAGCAGTTGCAATCCCAAATAACTCATACCTATGTAATAATTTGATAAATTCAGAAATACTGTTTTTCACTACTTCAATAGAGGTGATCTCGTAGCTGTTCTGAAATAAAACCAAAATCGTAATGGTTAATAAAATGTTGCCTGTTCTCACAGACTGTTTATAAATTTGTCTTAAAAGCGCTTTAGTATTCCATGGTGGGCATTCTAATATATTTTTCTTCATATTGTCCTTGTTTGTACGACTCTCCTCGTTAGTATTTACACTTGGCTCAATATTTTCTGTTTCTGATTTGATTGACCCGCTTACTTCTTTCTTTACCTTGGGTGTCAGTCCAAGAATTTCATTAAATGAAACAGATTCACCAATTGTAGGCGTATTCTTCACACTAGCTAACCGTTTTAAAAACGGCATATGACTATTGTTATTGCTGATGCTATCCAAGGATGAAACTTTGCTCTTATGTGGACTATATTGCTGAAAAGATGGAGATTGATGTCTATGGCTTGGTGTAGTTCCAAATCTATTGGCACCAGCTCCAGTGCTTGACATAGATTTTACCTTGTATACTAAAGACTCTTCCTCTAAGAACTCTAATGGTGAATGAGCCTCTGAGAGGTATGTATCGATGAATGAGGTTCTTCTCTTTCCCTTTTTCCTGATTATTGGAATGCTTCCTCTCACTTCTTCTTCCGCCTTCAAACCTTCGGAATGTCTTCTATCTATATGACCTGCATAATCGTGAAGCTCCTCAGGATTGGTTCCCTCAGAATCATTAGTTTGTTTTATGGTCTCGATTGGTTTGAGAACCGCTTCCTCCTCTAGAACATCTGTTCTTTCACTTTGTTTGCGAAGCGACTGTAATTCTTTCAAAGACTCCTTTTGTCTGCCGATCTCATCAATTGTATCTGTTGTCGCAAAAGAATGATGCACCTCATCATTATTTTTCATTTGTTCTCTCAGTTTGGATATTATTGATCTCCTGCCTTCCAAAGTTTCAGATCCATCAGACGGTGATGAGGCCCTAAAAGCTTGTGGGTGCTCTACAATCAACGAGGACTCTTGTTCACTTCCCGTAAATCTGCTGAAGTCAGAATTCAGCGACGTCTTTCTCAAGTGGGTTGCATTTACATCATCATCAATCAATGAAGAATTCTTAGAGGTTGACAAAATAGATTCGTTGTCACCTTTCTCAGCATCAAAGTCAATCTCCTCATTTGCAAAATCATCTAACTTCTTCAAATCCCACAACAAAGAGTCTCTAATTAAGATCCAAATTTTGAAATTCAGTGAATCATTTAAATTAGCATAAACGGTGGCATTGTGACTGGCAACACCTACAAATTCTAATAGTAATTCTATTCTCTCTCCTAAATCAAATCTTTCAGTGTTGAATCCTTGAGAAAGCTTACTTGGCTTGTGTCCAAAGGTTTCTTCGGAGTTACTACTCTCTTGTGTTGTGACCTTTCTGATAGTGTGGGTATTATTATCTGAAACAATGTCACTCTTAGATTCACTAGTACCATCATTTTCCTTCCCCAATGAAGTTTGATAGTTTGACCGCTTCCCAGATGGAATGGAGGCTGTTGTTGGTGAATCAACTGTTTTGTTGTCTTGATCAGTCTTCTTGCTAATTAGATTAGTCCATGTACCATTTTCCGATAAACCAAACTTCTTCATTAAATCCTTCTGCGTCTCGTCCATCTCTAATGTATTGCTTGTAGTTCTTGCAGTTACAGAACTATCATTGTCAAATTCCCCAACGGTCTCCTCCTTTTCGATTGAAAACTGTAATTCACTAGCCAAAAACTTAAATGTTTCGACTGGTGACTCTTGCAGAGCGACATAATCAATGTTTCTTGACTTCCTAGTTGTGTCTTTCTTCATACTTGCAATTTGAGAAATTCTCATACTACTTAAAATTTGAGGAAGATCTAATGTAATAACCATAGGAGAAACTATTGAATTACTATTGCTGTTTTCTGGTAGAAAATCAGATTGAACTGAAAATGATTTCATCGATGGTGAAGAAGAGTTATTGGACGTAGAAATATTAGATGAGACAAAGCTCTTTGAATTGTAGGATGTTGCACTTTTATTCAGAGATGGCCTTTCATTGCCAAATGATGAGAGTGCTGTGTGGCTCATCCCTTTGTTGATATTGCCCATCATATTCAAGTTGTTAGCATTGAATGCAAATGCATTGTGATCACTTGGATTATTAACAGAAGCTGCAATGCCTTCTGATTTCTTGAAATATGGATTTGTTACATCATATGAACCAATACCTTGTTTCAATAATAGCAGACCATTACCATCCATATCTCTCCACTTTGTAACACATTTAGGCAAATTATCTAGCATTGTTGGTTCTTTGTTAATATCCCACCCATTGATACAGTTACTTTTGTCAATATTAAAAATATTTTCGGAATCCCACCACACCATACCAACAGAGGGTGCTGAGGTCTCTAGCATATATTTTGGAACATATTTTCTGGCCAAAGAGTAAATCCCAACTTGTGCCTCATCACCCATTGAGGAAATAGCAACTAATGAATTGTTAACATCTCTTTCAAATGTTGGACGAAATTTCAACTTTGTAATTGGTGATCCGACATTGATTGTTGTCTCGGGGAATGCCAGTAAGTTATTTGCAGTTGATGAGTTATTCAATGTAGTAATATCTGAAGAATATTGTTGTTGGTTTTGGTGGGGAATATCACCAACATACCACAGACAGCATTTCCCATCTCTACCACCTGTTACTACGTATTCTTTATTTGGATGCCAGTTTAGGCAAAGGCCTGGTCCAGTATGAGCGTTGATTCTCTTTTCATATTGCTGTGGTTGACGAAGATCAAATTTCAACAAGACACCAGAATCATGAATGGAAACGAATTTATGACCAGCATTACTTCTTCCTGGGGTACTACTTATATTATTCACGATATTTGGAGCATTTGGTAGACTTCCTTCAAAACTTGAGCTAGAACTGAATCCATAGTCTGGCATCCATTTGATATCTCTAATGGAATCATACGATGTGTTTATACTAATATCACATCTATTCTTTAAGTTATTGGCTCTTAAATCCCAAATTTTAGCACAACCATCTTGACCACCACTAATTATCAAATTTGTCTCTACCATATTGAAATCAAAACTATTTACAGATCTTTTGTGCTCATTTAATGTTGTTAGCATTGGACTATCAGAGTTCCTTTGTGGTTTGTTAATATCGAATATAGACACTGATGTCGAATTTGTACAAATGGCCACGTAATTACTATATTGTTGAAACCCACATTTGACATCAGCAATTGTACTTAGTTTCTGTTGTCTACCTCTTCTAGGGAGAAAAGATGTATTCTGAGATCTTTGCACTGAGGGGTTGAACTTCATTATATCATATGTTAACTTGATTGATTTAGTTTCTCTATTGAATTCGTAGATACCTAAATGAGATTTACCTGCACAAACCAACTTGTTAGATATTGGATCGTTTATTTTATCTATACTCGACAGTTCATAGCCAACTTTTGTACTGTATATCAACCCTGAAGAAGATTTTATCTGGTTTCTATTAGTATAGTTCGGTCGTTTCTCTTCTAAAGAATTATTCTGAGAACTGTTAAAATACTCATTCATATTCTCATACCCCAAAAAACTTGTACCAGACAGATTTGACATGGATATGGGTCTACCTGCAATGTCGGTAGAGGTTCGAGGAGAATTTGATGTATTGTGCTGTATTCTGTATATAGCTGAACCAGAGCTATGTCTGTGAGCCAAAGTTGTAGGCCTTGACTCTCTCTTCCCTGCAGAAACATCATAAATAGTTTTTTCCTTGGGCACTGAGTTTCTGGTGGAATAATACATGCTATCCTTCCTTGACAGATTGTTCAACATATCACTATTTCCTGGTTATCTCTCAACCTAATTGTCAAGAAACTGCTATGGAAAGTATTCCTGGTAAATTTAGTACTAGATTCTCAACCAAATAACCTCGATAATCTTCTTAAATCCACTTTTAAAAGTAGTCTTCCTATCAATATTGCACCTTCTTTGCTTTGCATTTTTGTAATATGAAAATCGATTTTGATGCTAAATTTTTCATGTCGTCGATACTTATAAAGACAGTAAAGAACACTTTACTACTAAGACATATATGTACCCAGACAGTATATAATTCTGATTCCATAACGAATAGCAAGTAAGTTCTGTTCAGATACCCATCAATCGGTTTGCCAGTTATCCAGGACCTAACAAGAGTGCTAATAATATGTCACAGACAGATAATAAACCTATAGAGATGGAAAATCTGCTTCTCCCCATACGTTCAAATGTGTCCACTGGATTCGAGGTTTCTGATGATGACGAGTCCACACATCGTTTGGTGGTAGATCACGAATATGATTCAGAAGCAGATACAAGTAAGGCACCCTTAATGAAGGATGTTCATTGGGAAGGTAAAACTGTCAAGATGTTTCCTCTAGATTATCAGAAGGTACCTAGGGTTAAGTACCAGATCATTACATGTCTGGTGATGTTTATGGTGTTTGGTTTCAATGATCAAACTACAGGCTCATTACTGCCTACTTTGGTAGAGTATTATAATATATCTACGGTAAAGGCATCTAATATATTTCTTGTTCAATTGGGAGGTTACATTGTAGCCTCATTATTGAATGAAAAAATACACTATCATTTGGGAATGCGAGGTGGTATGTGGATCTCTGCCATTTTGTGTTTGGTATTCTTTCTCGTTTTGGCTTCTAAACCGGTTAACTTCTATGTATATATATTCTGTTGTTTCCCATTAGGTTTGGGTATTGGTATTCTTGATGCTTCATGTAACGTATTAATGGGCAATTTGATTGTTCATAAGAATGAATGGATGGGTCTCTTACATGCTATATATGGAGCTGCTGCTATGGTGACTCCACCTCTTGTAGCACATTTTGTACAATGGGGTCATTGGTCATTCTTCTTCTTTATTCCCTTCACGTTAGCAATTTTGGGTTTTATCCTTATTATTCCAAGCTTTAAATACGAGACAGCCACCAAATACCATTATGTATGTCACATGGATGATGAATCGAGTGATACTTCAAATTCTGAACAAACTTCAGTACTAATGCTTTTACGCAACCCAACAGTTTTACTCTTTTCATTGTTTCTCTTTGTCTATTTGGGTGTTGAAATCACAACAGGTGCATGGTTCTTCACTTATCTATTGGAGACTAAATCACAGGATAAGATCAAGATGTCCTATATTGCCTCTGCATTTTGGATTGGATTAACTGTTGGCAGAATATGTTTAGGATTTGTCACTAAACGTCTATTCAAAAACGAGTATAGAGCTTGTAGAGTATATTGCCTAATGACGTGTTGTTTCTATGCTCTCTTTGTACTAGTCGGTTCAGTTAACAGAGACTCTACAGTTTATCTGATTGCACTCTTCACAGTAGTCTTTATGGGAGGTGTCTTTTTGGGCCCATTGTTTCCATCTGCTAGTATCGTAGCACTACAAGTACTGCCCAGCAGTCTTCACATTGGGGGTATTGGTGTTGCTGTTGCCATCGGTGGCTGCGGTGGAGCAGCTTTACCTTATTTGGCAGGTATTATAACGCATTTTGTTGGTGTCAAGTGGATACCTCTACTGTGCTTTATTCAAGTTGCCATATTTACAGTCATCTGGTTCATGTACCCAAAATACATCAAGGACCAGCAAGAGTTTCTATAAACTACCAAGATCACATAACTTTACATACATAAATCTCTATATCTATCAGCTTTCAACTTGCTTTCCAGCTTCATCAAGTACTATGAATATTATATTTTTTTCAGCTAACATGAAATTCAGAAAATGCTGAAATAATAGTTATCGAATAGTTCAAAAGAGAATGGGTTTTGAAGTACACAAATAGCAGTAAAAGGTGTATTTAAAGCTATAGTAGGTAATGGAAACTCAAATATCTGCAGACGGGGCAGTGACCCAAAAGAAATATGTGACACATAGGCGTACTGTGGACATTACATCTCCATTCAATAAATTGTACTATTATAGAAAACATGGTTTACCTTTACCCACAATTGAACCAGAAACCTCATATACTTCAGATATGATGCCACCAGATACGTATTTAACTTCCAATACTCGTGTTGTGAATGTTGTGAATAAATTTACTCATTTGTCCTCCAATAAAGTTAAACATGTCATACCTGCAATTCAATGGACTCCAGAAGGTAGAAGATTAGTAGTGGCTACTTATAATGGTGAGTTTTCACTTTGGAATGGTACTTCATTTAATTTTGAGAGTTTGATGCAGGCTCATGATTCAGCTGTTTCTACAATGCAGTATTCTCATGCTGGTGATTGGATGATTAGTGGTGATACAGACGGTACAGTAAAGATTTGGCAACCAAACTTTAATATGGTCAAAGAATTAAGCTATGCTCATACTGAATGTATTAGAGATATAGCCTTTAGTAACAATGATTCCAAGTTTGTCAGTTGTTCAGATGACAACATTTTGAAGATATGGAACTTTAGTAATGGTAAAGAAGAAAGAGTACTAAGTGGGCATCATTGGGATGTAAAGAGTTGTGATTGGCATCCAACAATGGGTTTGATTGCATCTGCCTCTAAGGATAATTTACTCAAATTATGGGATCCAAGATCTGGTAATTGTGTCTCTACTATTTTGAAATTTAAACATACGGTATTGAAAACCAGATTTCAACCAACACAAGGTAATTTGATGGCAGCAATTTCAAAGGATAAATCATGTCGTGTATTTGATATTAGAAATAGTATGAAAGAATTGATGGTCGTTCGTGATGAAGTTGATTATATGACACTACTATGGTCACCAATAAACGAATCAATGTTTACCGTTGGTAATTATGACGGTGCTTTGAAACATTTTGATATATTACAAGATACAAAGAAACCTACACAAGTTATACCGTATGCTCACGATAAATGTATTACATCTTTATCGTATAACCCAGTGGGAAATATATTAGCCAGTGCATCAAAGGATAGAACAATTAGATTCTGGACAAGAGCTAGACCTGTTGATCCTAACGCATTTGATGACCCCTCTTATAATAATCACAAGATTAATGGTTGGTATTTTGGTATCAATAATAATATTAACGCAGTAAGAGAGAAATCCGAGTTTGGTGCTGCACCACCGGTGTTGAATTCAGATGGAACAGTACCACAGGGTCCTGTATCTTCTTATTCCAACGAGCTACCATCATCAATTACACCTATACAACCCATAAGTGCAGGTCTTCCAGGGTTAACTTCTATGGATTCAAAGGGGGGATTACCAGGGTTGAACTGAACTATATAATAAAAGGTAATGATTAAGTACTTTTAAATTTATCAAAGAGTATATGTAATGAAGATGAAAATAAATAAGATGTATAATAGATGAAATGAAAATCATGAAAGGTCATTAAAGGAGAAGTAAGAATGGTGTAAAAAAGTCTAAAATGGGTTTCAAGTGCTCTTGTTAGTGGAATGTTCTGTTAGGTCAAAGTAGAAAATAATAAGGTCATTAAAATGGGATTATTGGTCATGATAAGGGTATTGGTTGGTCTTTGTAACGTTGCAATGTTGTAATTTCTTGAAATAGTCCTTATTGACTATATGATTCAACGTTCTTAAATGAGATAACTTATTGATGGACTTAAGTATATTGAAGTTATTAATGGATAAGTTTCTCTTGACATTGAAAAAGAGTCTAACATTGTTAACGTAATCAGAGCCAAATAAAACATAGTAGTTAGTAATGAATATTTGGATAGCAATGACTAAATCTCTTGTTTGTTTTGAACAATTTGCTGAAAAGGTATAAAGGTTGTCATTTTCCTTAGGTCGTTGCATTTTATTATTGAAATCTTTAAGACCAAGATTGAGTAAATTGAAGAAAAACATGCTGTTACCCATCATTGTTGTAGCGGCAATGGCATAATATTCCTTAGGTGTGTACATGACAAATTGTGAGTAATATTGATTTAATCTCTTTGCAAAATCTTTAATTGCTACTTCATAGGGCTTATCAAAATAATCCTCATTGAATGACTTATTATGAATATTAAATTTGAGAAAATTCTTGTTTGAACATTGAACCTGGAGAACAATCGGTACAATATTAAAATTTGACTTTGCGGTATCATTATAAAGTTTAATTCGTTCAAATAAATAATTTCTTCTCTTGACTGTTGAATTTGTAGCGTCAAAGATTCCAATATCGCTATTATTGTTATTGATCTCATTGATCAAATTATTGAAAGCAATTCTTGCAAATTCTTCCTTCTTGTCAAGATTTTTGGGATCGAAAAGATCCTCTTCAGGACTCTTAGCCAATTTCATAGCAACACCATCATTTTTGAGATCACTCTTGCTAATTTCTCTTCTTACTTGACCTGCATTAAATATGGATGATCTCAACATTTCAGTGCTTGAATGAGTTTTTAGCCACTTGATTAAATCTGTAGAGACACTAGATTTCCCAGAAGCAGGAAGACCAACCAAGATTATTACATATTTATCAATTTTATTCACATCAGTTCGTGGTGATATTGTTGAAATATTAGTTTCTTGAGTCAAATACTTGTCATAATCTAGTACCACTGGCTGTTGTGATGACTCAATCACTATTGGACTTGGTTCACGTTCAATTTCGAAACCGGAATCAAGATTGTCATTTCTACTACCAATAATAGTATTACTATTGCTGGTAATATCTTCGTTAATATTAGTTTCTTTCGGTAGGGAGATAATCTCAGGTCGAGTATTTTGTTGTATAAAATATCTAACCATGGGTGCAATAGAGACTGATCCATCCGTATTAAGTTCCTCGTTGTCTATGTAATAGCTTGACTCATTCATGGATAAATTCAGGTAACTGTTGCCAGAAAGTGAGAATAAAGAGTCATTTGACCTATTCTGTGCATGCCTAGGTTTTGATCTATTGCATAGGCCATGCATATTTAGCCGAGTCTAGTTGTTTCAGAGTACTTAATATTTGAGAGAATGACTAATCTGTATATGTTAATCTCCCGTAAAAAATGTCTAGATCAGGAAAGCAGATACAACCAAGACTATTTGCACTTCAAATTTTTCTCTTCGAGCACCTAGTTCACACTGAAATAAAGAGTTCCTGTATATCAAAATGAGCAGTATAGGTTATTTCAACTATTCTTCAACTACAAATTATATGGTATTCTATAAAGACAAAATAAAAAATTTCAGCGATGGCAGGCAACTTAGTGGGGCACAATTTACCCGAACACTGATCGACGGTGAATCTCAGATCTTGTATCTATAAGTTGAAGCAGTTAAAAGGCAGTGGATAGTGCTAGAGTGTGACAGTGTGTAGTATTAGTATTTGTGAGTGGTTTGTATGGTTTGCAGAATTCAGCAATGCGGTGCTTTTGGATTATCTGAGTATATCTAGATATAAGCGTGCTGTAATTTCTCGTTATGAAGTAAGTGTCTTTTGAATAGTATTTAATTTTTCTTGCATTTGCTGGCATACTTGTTCGATGTGCTTAATCTCTGTACGTTTGTATTCTAGTTGTTCCTCCAACAGCATAATCAGAGATTCTCGGGACTGATGCGGTCTGTATTCGTTCAGTAAATGATGGATATTGACAAGGATAGTACGGATATGTTCCACTTTTTGTTCGTAGAGTTCTGGGTTTATTGTCAACACACTCACCAATTCCAAATAATTCAACAACAGAGATTTAAGAAGTTTTCTAAGTTCTTGTATCTTGTATTGGTAATTTGTTGGAATTTCTGTACCGTCTTTTAAATTCTTGTCGGATTTGTTGTACAATTGTTTGATCCCCATAGTCTCAAGATCTGGTAGTTTGTCCTTAACTTGCCAAACACTACCGAATGCACGGTACTGATGACCTCTGGGCATAGGTGGTGGAATCAAAAAATCCAGTTCGTTTGTAATAGTATCCTCACCATCATTCACAGTCTCAGACTTAGATTCCTCTACCTCTTTCTCCTTCTTGTATGCTGGCAACTTAGCTAAATTCTCCTTCGTAAAGAACTTGATATATGGCGGTGGTGGTGGATAAAGCGAACTTATATCGTTGGAATCAGTACCAACAGCAGCACTAGCACCAGCAGCACCAGCAGTAGCAGACATATTTCTAATATCGATTGTAACTAGGATACTTGATGTTTCAAAACAGTAGAAACTTCTCTGTCGAATAGCAGTCTCTTGATGTTGTATTCATTGTCGAAGTTCATCATTTTCTTCAAAAACGTGATTGGTATATGAAAGTCTTTTTTTCTGATATTGAAATGGAAAGAAGTTGAAAGTTTGTAATCACTTTGAAGGTTCAATCAGTTGAAATAAAGAGTGTAGAGTTCAACATGAGTGCAGTGGATAATATGGATGTGGATTTGGAAGAGGTTCCTCAACCACAGGAAGTGCAGAAGAAAAAATTTGAGATTAAAAAATGGACAGCTGTAGCTTTTTGGTCCTGGGATATAGCAGTGGATAATTGTGCTATTTGTAGAAATCATATCATGGAACCGTGTATTGAATGTCAACCAAAGGCTATGACTGATACAGATAATGAATGTGTTGCTGCTTGGGGTACATGTAACCATGCTTTCCATTTACATTGTATAAACAAGTGGATTAAGACTAGAGATGCATGTCCCTTGGATAATCAGAGATGGCAACTCGCTAGGTGTGGTAGATGATTTGCCACTGCCAATTTTATAGCATATTTAATTTCAGCTTTGGTCTTGTTTTGTGATCCTTTTAGCAAGAACCAGACATAAATCACTAGCCCCGACTGAATCAATGAAGCCGATATTAAAAGTATCTCTGTATGTCACATATAATTATATATTTAAAGCAAGTAAGTTATCAAATGCACATGTAAACACATAAGTAGACTATTTTGCTACCCATCGATCAGAGTTCATTTCTCGCATCCATTAATCTTGTCCAACCACTGGTACCATCCCATCTACCTTTACCTTTACTCATCAGGGCCTTGATAGTAGATCTAGCCTTGTACTTCCAATCCTTGCAAACAACACTACCTTCCCCATATTTACCTTCCATTTCCCCCAGAGATTCATAAGCAGATACTAAATTTATACAACAGTCAACTGTCTCATTCCATATAGTTTCATCTGTATCCAAATTTGGATTATGAGATATAGCTCTATATGCCTTTTCATGACAATCTAACGAAGCCCATGGCCTCTTTCTCCACAATTCTACTTTAGCTACCAAATCCCATAATTTTGCACTCGTTGTAATCACAGATGGTATTGTAACGCAAATGAATTCGATGCATTGCTTTTGAAAATATGTTGTATTTTCCTCACCATTAAACTCACTGTCTACTAATAATTCAACTAATTTCTCCACGACTGGCAAATCAACGGATCCCTCACCTTTATTATCTCTCTTTAGACGCACCAAATGTTTGCATGCAATCAAGACATCATTCCATTCATTTAACCTAACAGATACAATCATATAATTCTCCCAAATTCTCCAATTCTTTTGTGAATCAGAAGCAACAGCCCGCTTTAAACAACTGAATGCCTCCGGTAATTTGTTTAATTCAATATAGGCTGCACTTAAATTAGACCATGCCATTGCATAATGCTCATCCATAGAGACACATCTAGAGAAGGCTTCTGTAGCAATGCTATATTGTCCACACTCTAATGCAACGCAACCGTAAAAGTACCAGGTATCGAAACTCAATGGGTATTGCCTTAGAGAATCGTTCATATGTTTCAAAGCAAGCTTGTAATCTCTCGTCAACCCAGAACTAGCAGGTGGATTATAATAATATCTACCTAACGAATTTTTGGCATTGACATATTTACCAATCTCCCAACTCTTTTCCCATAAAGAAGGATCCTGTCTTAAATCACCAAGTATAGAGTAAGCTCTAGCATCCTTATCATTAGACTCTATTCTTTTGACCAAAATTTCTTCAGCTCTCTTTTCATCACCAAAGGTAGCATAACATAAAGCAGTTTCACACCACATGTGCAATCTTTCATAGATCTCAACAGCTGACTTTAAGATACCTAAGGACATGTATTTTTCAGCTAATTGTGCATCAAGTTCCCAACGAGGAATAAATGGTAACTGATGAATATATTTCAACCTTGGAAGACTTGAGTTATTTTCGGCAGCAGTGGATTGTGGCAGTAATCTGGTTGTGATTTGAAGACCTAACTCTTCGACAAGAGATTGCATTTGTAAAATCCCTCTTTCAATAGTCTTTGCCTTGTTTGATTCAAGTATGGATCTTTCCCATAGAGCTCTTGAAAAGATTGACCAATTTTTACCACCATTCTGGTAAATTATACGTGAAACAACGGCGGATAACTCTTCTTCAACCAATGGATCCTTAGCAGGAGAAGTTTGTTTGATAATGTATAAACGAAGCAATAATTGGACGGTATCAATGTTAGATAGTGTTGGTTGATTATTTGGATCTAGTGCTAGTAATGGCTTTGGTATATATTCTTGACGTAATGCCAATGGTAATAATCTGTCTTCTTGTAAACCATTTGCAGCTTCATCTTCAATGTCAGTCTTTTGTTTCTTGTATACTTGTGCATCCAATGGTTCAGACCCAATTGAATCAAAGATAGGTTTTTCTAACAACAGATCAGACTCTAGTTGGAAACTCTCTGGCGTACTATTGTTGGCAAGATTATTGTCCTTATCCACTATGGATGACTCCGCAAGGATAATTAACCCAGAATGACCAACTTGTTGAAACTTTGTTCTCTTTGCACGAGCACCTGTGAGTATAAATTGAAAATTTGTCAATTTTTTAGCTTCATTCAGTGATGATAGACACAGATGTTCAGTTTTGATGGATATTGATACTTTTGCATTTTCCAAGTAGTAAATCGTTAAAATTTGGTTTTTAAAGTCATCGTTGACTTCAGAGGGTAATTCATTAATGATAGAATGCGCAATATTAGGTGAGCTTAGTATACCAGCAGCAATACTTGGTTGTATTCCAGATGGTTCAGGTAATAACGAAAGATGAACCAACAGTGCTCTAGCTCTCCACCAATGGGCCATAGATAAAATCCCAGATGTATCTAAGCTGACCTCTGGAATGGGGATATCGTCGTCGCCAGTAATACTAAATAGACTTGCTTGTTGGGTAATATCTTCCAACAGTAGTAGAGATAATACTATACATTCGGAATTGGATAATAGTTCGTAAGCAGGCTGACCCAGCACAGTCAACGATTTGATTGTGAGTTCATTGTAAAAGGATCTCTTTTCATCATTGGCATTGACACCTAATATCAATTCAAAGAAGTCAGTTTCAATAGCCGGACCAGTGTAATTATTCTGAATAAAAGTTTGTAATGCTGCTATAGCTACCAGTAGACAAATATTTTGGTTGTTACTGAAATTGTCTCTTAGAAATTTACGAAACTGAATAATCAACTCATCAGAGGTGTCAACTCCATCCAATTTCACAGTCTTGTTGAGACTCCCAAATATAGAATCCAAAACTAAATGAGATTTACCATTTAAAATATTTTCAAAGCATTGGAATTCTATAGAGGAGGTATCAAAGTTAAGATCGTCCAGCACCCTTGGGCTCGACGCAACCAATATATGCGAATGTAGTAGCAAATTCATGGCAATACTTGTTACAATCAGTTCAACTATATTACAACAATATCAACCTTCTTGAAGACCTCTCGAGTTCTCTTCTAGGTAGCGATGAGCTCCTTTCCTAATAGAAAATTTTCAGTGTAGCACCTCGTCTCTAGTGATGTTCACTCTTACTAATCTTTACCAAATGCGTTCTTAGACCGTCTAACATCATTTAAGAGCTTGACTGTCTTTAACTGAATTTGGATAAATATACATTGCTTTCGAGAAACTTCAAATCAAATAACTTCAACAAATTTTGACAAGGTTTGTATGTGTCACGTGCTAGCATTGATAGAAACGCGTTTTTATTATTCGTGATAATAGAATATCGCGTAACGTATTTCAGAATATAGTTAGTTTTAAAACACATTGATAAAGATATTTTAAAGCTTTTTGAGGACCAGAGTAGATTTATATTGAGAGATTATGGCCAGTATGTTATTACCTAAGTTTGTTGTGTACCTAGAAGACCTTTTTTACTAACAAATTGATAGCTTATCAACCTTATACTGAATATTCTAATACAGGAGGAGGAGGATTTGATGCCTCAGATTCAAGGCCTAGTTCTGGTGAGACTAATCGTTCTACTACTTTAACACCTGTCACGATAAAACAGATTCTTAATGCCACTCAGGAGATTCAAGATGGACCCTTTGTTTCTCATGGTCAAGAATTACACCATGTATGTTTTGTAGGTGTTATTAGAAATATTACAGATCATACGTCCAATATATTTATTACTGTAGAGGATGGGACTGCACAACTTGAAGTGAGAAAGTGGAGTGATGATGCAGGGGACATGTCTGCGAGTCAAGAAGGTGAAGGAAAGAAAGATTATAATTCTCAAGTCGCACAACAGTATCAAATTGGTACTTATGTCAAAGTGTATGGGGCATTAAAAGAATTTGGTGGTAAGAAAAATATTCAATATGTTGTTATTAAAAACATTGAAACATTTAATGAAGTGATTACACATCATTTAGAAGCTATCAAATGGCACGCAATTGCAATTGGTAAATTACCAAATCCAACCAGTAGAGGCTCTGATCAAAATATGTCCTCTTCGGATGGCCAAAGTTTGTTTGTACATGACAATGATTCAAATACCAATAACAATGCCAATAGTAATAGTAACGGTGATCCAAAGAATAGAATCTTAGATTTCTGTAGAGCACAATGTAAGGATAAAGATTCTAATACGTTCGCGGTCCCCGCACAATTAATTGCTCAAAGTTTGAACATAGACGAAAATACAGTAAACAGGTGTTGTAACACATTAACAGAGCAAGGTTATATCTACCCAACATTTGATGACAACCATTACTTTGCTCTATAAGTTTATATATCTTCACGTATTATATTTTTCAGACCAAAAAAAAAAACGACACAAAAAAAACGACACAGTTTATATAAACAGTCTTTATAAGAATTTACATTGAGTAAGTCATTACTGGGAGTAGTATTGAAGTGCCTAATATTGTTAGAAAATAGGATGAACGATTTGATTAAAGATTATTTGGTGTTTAGTTTGGTCTGGGTTAGTCTTGCATTAGCTTATGTACATCCGATTGAAATTCAAGGAAAACATTTCATTGATTCTGTAACTAAGGAACCCTTTTTCATAAAGGGTGTTGATTATCAGCCTGGTGGATCTTCTGAAGTTAACTCTGATATGGATCCAATTTCAGATCCAAATATATGTGCTCGTGATATTTTATTATTTCAAGAACTTGGAATAAATACAGTACGAATTTATTCAATCAACCCTTCTTTGAATCATGATCAATGTATGACAATGTTTGCTATGGCAGGGATTTATCTTTTGTTGGATGTTAATTCACCCTTGAGTAATCAACATTTAAATAGGTATGAACCATGGACAACTTACAACGAATTATATTTGGATCATGTATTTAAAGTGGTTGAGCAATTCTCTGGTTATAATAATACATTGGGATTCTTTGCAGGTAATGAAGTTATAAATGATAATAAAAGTGCTCAAAATTCTCCTGCATATGTTAAATCTTTGATAGGAGATATGAAATCATATATTAAGAAAAATAGTGATAGATATATTCCTGTTGGTTACTCTGCAGCAGATGATCTTAAATACAGAGTACCATTATCAAAATATTTAGAATGTGTTGAAACAGGTAAACCAGATATGAGTGTCGATTTTTATGGAGTTAATTCATATCAATGGTGTGGGAAACAAACAATGAAAAGCTCAGGTTATGATATATTAGTAAAAGCTTATGATAATTCTTCAATACCTGTACTAATGTCAGAATTTGGTTGTAATAAAGTACTTCCAAGAAGATTTGATGAAATTGAAGCATTATATTCAAAAGAAATGTATAATGTCTTTTGTGGTGGCTTAGTTTATGAATTTTCTCAAGAAGCAAATAATTATGGTCTTGTAAAGATTGATGAAGAAGGTGATGTTCAAGTATTAGGAGATTATTCACAATTAAAGAGTAAATTTGAAAATTTACAATTACCTAAAAGGAAAGATCTTCAAAAGAAATCAAATTCGCAAGAAAATACAGATTTAGTTACTGGAGCTCATATAAAATCACCTGTATGTGAAAAGAAATACGATAATTTAGTTATCAATTCAGAGGTACCTAAAAATTTGGCCAAATCTTTAATTGAGAAGGGAGTTCAAATTGAAAAGGGAGAATATGTGGAAATAAATGATGATGATATAACCATTAAATACAAGATTTATGATAGTAATGGTAATGAACGTGATGGATTCAATAAATTTAATATTATTCAAAGTATTGATGAAGAAAAACCATCAAAGACAAGTAAGCCAGAAAAAGATAAAGAAACATCAAAACCATCTCAAAAGAAGAACGATTCAACAGCACTTAAGTTAGATTATAGATATGTTAGTTTGAGTATCATTGCTACAGTTTTTGTTTTATTCTAAGATTTTTATATATTTTATTTGATATTTTATATATTTCTATTAAGAATTTGTCTCAAATAAATATTAAATCAAGCGAAAATAAAGATTTTGATATATTTACTTAAACAACAATTGAAAAAAAGCCAAACTTCAAATGTTGAATTTACAGGAAATGACACCCTCCTTGAACATATTATACAATGAAGGAGTACCATTTGACCAAGACAGATAAGAACACGCTGTTTAACGTGGAATAAAAGAGTGTTTCCGCAGTGTTTGCAAGAGTTTAACGATAAGAGTATAATATATTTTACCATAGCCGCTAAAATACTGATGGACCCACCATGTACCTCTGAGAAGGACATACAATTGAGTTTGTTGATATTGAGAAGAGCTGAGATGGCAAACCTTGTAAGAGAGTTCAAAGCCTCATTGAATGGTTATAGAAACATATCTAAATGTGGAAGTTATAATTATGACAACAGAGAAAAGACATATGTGTACTCTCTTTTGAATCAAGTAAAGGTGATACCAGCAACGCCACCGCCAAGTTCCTCTTCAATGACTGAGATACATAGAATGGAAAGACCTCCAACAAGAAGGAAACACTCCTATTTGGTTAATCATAGGCCAAGACATGATTCAGTAGTAGAAGGAGATGTGGGCCAGAATCTTTCCAAAAGACTTTCTGTTGCTATGAACAACAAACCGAGGAGGTTATAATAGCTAGATTTGTCTATGATCGCTTTCGAACATAATTAGTCACATTTTTACGTTCTTTTGAATTATCTGGACAAGTTGCATGACAAAAACGTGTTAGGTGAACTGCTTAGAAAATTTTTTAGAATCAGCTATTGTTCTGATTTGCCAAGAAACTCGAAAAACTAAATCTATCATGCTGATCTAATCGCTGCGTAATTACTGTAAAAAAAAAAAATTTCAGGTTCTGACAATGATCGACTTTGAAACTCTTAATTGTCACTGTGATTTATTTAAAAGGATCATTATTCAACCAACGGTATCCTCATCTGATTTTGCTTTTCATTTTATGTGCTATCCAGTACTCAAAAGTGGTTACAGATCCCACTGACATAGTCTATCATCATATGATTTTTACGAATGATAACGCTTTCAATCCAAAGTAATTGAATCAGTGGGAACTTTATCAAATAGTCACAATATTATTCTTAGCTTCAACACTGTAAAACTGAAAGAAAATGAGCACTACATTTCAAAAAGGCTCTAACTTAAACCTCTCTAAGACACACTCTACCAGATCAGTTGAAAATAGAAGTTTGAATCCGGATGGAACATATTCTATCGCAAGAAGAAGGGCTTCATTTAACAGTGATATATCCCAGAGTAGCCAAGAGACTGAGGAAGATGTTTGGTTTCCAATATCACATCAATCACATACTCGTTACAATGGCATTGATTTTGATGAATTGGAAGAATTTGCACAGCAGCAGCGAGAAAGTAATGAGCTACATTTATTAGCATTAAACAAATGCAATAAAGCTGAACAATTTCAAGAAAAATCTATAGGTATAAATTCTTCGACAAGTTCAAATTTACCTTTGTCAAAAGCTGCTGCTAAGTATACACCAAATTTTAGAAAAGGTAGTATAGTTAATAATGTGGGAAATGAAAAACCATCATCTGAGAATACTCAGAAAGTTGTAGAAAGCGATGGAGATGGACTTGCTAATGCTCCAGGTGTATCCTTTGGTGTTAATATTGTTGAAGATGAAACCGATCTGGGTCCATCTCATCTTATGGATGGAATGGTTTTTGATACGGAACAATACTTATCTGCACCTACAAGATTTTCGTTCTTTTCCTCTAACTCTGAGGAGACAAATCATGCAATTGATATTCCATCGTTACTTTCTGATGATCATGAAACTTATCATGGTCTCTTTAAAGGTGGTCAACCAACTTGGTGGTTGGACTGTTTATGTCCAACTGATGATGAAATGAGATGCATTGCCAAGGCCTTTGGCATCCATCCCTTGACTGCAGAAGATATTAGAATGCAAGAAACAAGAGAGAAAGTGGAACTCTTCAAATCGTATTATTTTGTTTGTTTCCATACATTTGAGAACGATAAGGAATCTGAAGATTTCTTAGAACCAATCAATGTTTACATTGTTGTCTTTAGATCTGGTGTTTTAACTTTTCATTTCAATCCAATCTCTCATTGTTCGAATGTGAGGAGACGTGTGAGACAGTTAAGAGACTATGTTGATGTGAATTCTGATTGGATCTGTTATGCGTTGATTGATGATATCACTGATAGTTTTGCACCAGTGATTCAATCTATTGAATATGAAGCAGATGCCATAGAGGATTTTGTGTTTATGGCTCGTGATATGGATTTCTCTCAAATGTTACAAAGAATTGGTGAGAGTAGACGTAAGACAATGACTTTGATGAGGTTATTAAGTGGTAAAGCGGATGTTATTAAAATGTTTGCTAAAAGATGTCAAGATGATATGAATGGTATTGGTCCTGCATTAACGTCTCAGATCAATATTGTTAATTTACAGACAGACAAGGAAAATTCAGTTAATCAAACAGCAAATCAACCAAGAGGTGAAATTGCTATGTATTTGGGTGATATTCAGGATCATTTACTCACGATGTATCAGAACCTTGCATCTTACGAAAAGATTTTCTCTAGATCACATTCTAACTATTTGGCTCAATTACAAGTTGAATCTTTTAACTCCAACAATAAAGTCACTGAGATGCTAGGCAGAGTTACTGTTATTGGTACCATGTTAGTCCCACTTAACGTTATAACAGGTTTATTTGGTATGAACGTAGAAGTGCCCGGTCGATCCGTTAACAATCTAGCATGGTTCTTTGGTATTCTGGGTGTGCTTATTTTTATAGCAGGTTCCAGTTGGTTTATATCTTCCTGGTGGCTAGCAAGTGCTAACACTTCACTAACGCACCACGAATCGTCAAACAGTGCCAGATCAGTCATTTCAAGCATCTTGCCAAGGCTCTCTCGCACCACCACAAGAACAAACAAGAACAAATACAATACGGCGCACTCCATTGGCAGTCTTCCAAGCAAACTCAGTCGTTATAACTAGCTTATATACTATATCTATTCAATGAATACTACTCATCGCTAATTGAAAACGTGGGCAGCCCTAATAGGGTTTTGATCTTTCTTAACATGAAAATTTTTAACTTCAAACAAAGAAAATAAAGGTATGTTTAAAATGTGGGTTACCACAAGAGTTTCCAATGAGAAAGGATCAGACTATAAGTAGCCGTGAGATCGATTGTTCTGATCTGCAATATACTCCAATCTCATAGTACATGCGTGAAACCTGAAAGTTCTGTTGAATACTGGGCCCGACAAGCGAACGTATAACTGTATTCTCAGATTTTATCACTTTAAGAAAAGATAAATAGGATTTCTAACCTACTAATGCTCAGAGAATATCAAGATTTATTCTCAAGCAAAGATTAAATACATCTAGTTATTATCAGTAAAAAACTATAAAAAAGAATCAACTTTTGTGGTAGAGGACACTTTATCTCAGTATTAAAGATGTCATCTATTAACTCAACACATTCCTCTATGAGCTCTTCCTCTAGTGAGGAAAGCTCATCTTCAGGAGACTCCTTGGTCTCAATGAACACAGAAGATCACAATGAACTATATGACCATAGACAACATGCTGACATACAACCAATTCAAAACGAGGATAGTTCAGTAAATGAATTCAATATTGCTCAGCCCATAGATAACTCTAATTCCAATGGGGATGAAGCTGACATCAAACTTCATGATTATCCCTTGAATGATAGAAACGATAAGAGCAAAAATAAAAAGAACGAGGTACATATACCACGGACTCCAACTCAACAACACAAGAAGCATAATAAACATAAGCATACTAATTTACCTTTGTCGTCATTGGCGAATCTTCCACCTGTCTTTGCTAATACCGATGTAGAGGATCCACCAGTATCGGCAATGAGACCATCTCACTTGAATCAAATGGCAAACCAAGGTGGCAGTAGAGGAACCATAAACACATCCGAGGATTCTCGTTTAGCTATTCCAGCTACAGATCCCTTGGCACCTATGGCTGCTTCCCCTGGTTTAAGACCTGCTCGTCGGCGCCGTGCATCAAAGGTTCAATCCTTATCCGACGTCTTTCATCCAAACTATAATAAGGTAAGGAGAAGAACAAACTCAAATAACTCAAAAGCTTCTTCCAATGACATTTTAAACTCAACTAATATTCTTAAGCTCACAAAGACTTTATCCCGTAAGTCATCGGATAATAATAACAATAATAAAAACAGAAATAACAAGATTTTACCAAACGATGCTGATTTTCCTAACTCTAGAAGAAGAGCATCTTTTGATAGCGACGCATCTCAAGCATCAAGAACAAGTCAAGAAACAGAAGAAGATGTTTGGTTCCCAATGTCTCCTCAATTACATACTCGTATCAACGGTATTGATTTTGATGAACTTGAAGAGTTTGCGCAACAGCAAAGGGAAAGAAATGAACAGTATTTGATGTCTTTGAAGAAGATAAACGATGATGTTCATTATATTCATAACAAGTGTCTGGACAAGGGAGTATCAAGCTCTGCCTCGACATCTACATCAACTTCTTCAGCGGCACTGAAATATACACCAAGGCCATCAGCTCAACAACAAGACATACCATACGAGAAATTTACCAAGGATACAAGTTATAATAGCAATACTATTCCAGATGATAAAATACATGAAAACAATGCTGCACCTGGTATCTCTTTTGGTTACAACAAAGTTGAAGGTGAACCTGAACCAATTAAATACGATGAGACACCTACTCTGAATGATGGGTTGATGACTTATAATGGTGAATCATTCCCTATTCCAGATAGGTTTTCTTATTTCTGTTCTAGTTCTGAAGAAACAGATCATGCCACCGATATTCCTTCCTTAATTAACAAACCTGGTCAGACCTTCTATAACCTATTCAGAGGTGGTGAACCAACTTGGTGGTTAGATTGTTCATGTCCTACTGATGATGAAATGAGATGCATTGCCAAGGCCTTTGGCATCCATCCTTTAACTGCAGAAGATATTAGAATGCAAGAAACAAGAGAGAAAGTGGAACTTTTCAAATCGTATTATTTTGTTTGTTTCCATACATTTGAGAACGATAAGGAATCTGAAGATTTTTTAGAGCCAATAAATGTTTACATTGTTGTCTTTAGATCTGGTGTTTTAACCTTCCATTTCAATCCAATCTCTCATTGTTCGAATGTGAGGAGACGTGTGAGACAGTTAAGAGATTATGTTGATGTGAATTCTGATTGGATCTGTTATGCGCTGATTGATGATATCACTGATAGTTTTGCACCGGTGATTCAATCTATTGAATATGAAGCAGATGCCATAGAGGATTTTGTGTTTATGGCTCGTGATATGGATTTCTCTCAGATGTTGCAAAGAATTGGTGAGAGTAGACGTAAGACAATGACTTTAATGAGGTTATTAAGTGGTAAAGCGGATGTTATCAAGATGTTTGCTAAGAGATGTCAAGATGATATGAATGGTATTGGTCCTGCATTAACCTCACAGATTAATATTGCCAATCTGCAGACAGACAAAAACATCTCACAATCTCATATGGTCAGACATCCTGGAATTGATGATATTGTTAGTAATTCTCGAAACAATCCTCATAACAACAACAATAACCAATCTAATGATCGTACATCCAGCCAACCTAGAGCAGAGATTGCAATGTATTTGGGTGATATTCAGGATCATTTATTAACAATGTATCAAAATTTATCGGCTTATGAAAAGATTTTCTCTAGATCACATTCTAATTATTTGGCTCAGTTACAAGTTGAATCCTTCAATTCAAATAATAAAGTCACTGAAATGTTAGGTAAAGTTACCATGATTGGTACTATGTTAGTTCCACTTAATGTTATCACTGGTCTATTTGGTATGAATGTACATGTTCCTGGTCAAGATATTGAGAACTTAGCATGGTGGTTTGGTATACTTGGTGTACTATTATTCTTGGGTATTAGTGGTTGGTTTCTTGCCTCATTTTGGATCAAGAGAATTGATGCTCCAACAACTTTGAACGAAGCTGCAGCAGGCTCTAAATCAATAATGGAATCCTTCTTACCTAGCCGTCGTCACCCAAACAATCACAATAAACCAATTCGTTCCAATGCCAGTTTACCAAGTAAATACAGTCGTTACAACTAACGCTTTACATGTTTGTCTAAAAGACAATTTTTGATAGAATCTTCATTTTTTCTCACTTCTCTACCTTTATGTATCAATTATTCCACTATTCTAATCCTATACAAGGACTTTTATATGATGAGTTTACTATCTCTTTCGATCAATATCTGCATCAACTATCGATGATTTCGTCTTCCACGATCTTATTCTGACATTTATATCAATTGTTAAGAGTCGAAAAAATCATCAAGTCTCCCTTTCTTAGTAAATCAGGAAGAGTAAGACTAATCAGTTGCTGAACCTTGAAGTCAAATCACAATCCAAATATCATGGATTCAGAACCACAATCTCGACTATTTCGTTTCCCATTTCATATTCCATCATTTCATGGACTTAGAACTTTAGGAGTTTATTTATCTGGTATTCTCTATGCTTTAGGTTTTTGGATCTTTCTCGATGCTGTATTATATTCTAAACATGCCAATGCCTCTAGTTTACATGTTACATTTATAGATTGGATACCATTTCTTTGCAGTACATTTGGTATGCTAATTGTGAGTTCAATTGAAAAAAATAGGTTATTACAAGGGACATTAAACGGTGATTCTTCTCATATTGGTGGTGATTTTGATGATCATATAGCTTGGCAAGCTCGTAGCGTACTTTTCTTTGGGTTTTCTTTACTTGCAGGTGGTCTTTCGGGATCGATTGTAGTTTTGATCATTAAATTTGTGATTAAGGATTATACTACATATCCAACTGTTGGAATGGGTATCAATAATGTATTGGGTAATGTCTTAATTTTATTAAGTTGTGTTGTATTATGGATTGCACAAAATGCTGAAGACGAATATTCATATTCTTTAACTCTTTGATCATTCTCTATATAGAATATCTGTATACATTTTCAAGATTCATAGCAAATACATAGACCTTATTGTGAAATGCAATCAGTTCATTGATAATTATAATAATGTACATATGAATAACACGGGTTGGTTGATGGTATAATAATATAATTTAGATAATTAATAATTAATGAATAACTAACGTAAAACCAAGTTCATAGGCGAACATGATTAAAATTGGAATGAAGTGAGGATATTATATTATAAGTGATTCTAATCTTTTATCTTTGTTTCAAGTTATTCATCTTGTTGTGGTTTAATCTTATCAGCATATTCACCTAAAATTTGTAATTCAAAATCGCTAAAATCAAATAATGGTGGTAAATGAACAGGTTGAGTATGTTCTCTTGGGAAAAAATATTGTTCTTTTCTCAAATCATTGAAAAATGGATGAGCCATAATTTTTCTTGGTGTTAATCTTTGTTGTGGTTCATAAACTAAGACTTTCATCAATAAATCAATACCATCTAAACCAGCATGACCAAAATATTTTTCAAATCTTGAATTTATTGAACCATTGAATAATGGTTTTGAATATAATGGACCATCATAACTTGGATTTGAGAAAAAAATGAATTTTTTATCTGGTGGACCTAATAATTTGGCAATTTCACGTAATTGTAATAATGGTTCTTGACCTTGAAATATTGCTCTACCAATTAACATTTCACCAATAACACAACCTAACCCCCAAATATCAACTTGTGTTGTATATTGTGTTGAACCCAGGATTAATTCTGGTGCTCTATAAAATCTTGAACAAATATAACTAATTGATGGTTGATTTTGTTCTAATTTTTTAGCTGAACCAAAATCACAAATCTTTAAGATACCAGTATTTGGATCAACTAAAATATTTGATGGTTTAATATCACGATGACAAATACCAAAAGCATGTAAATATAACATACCTCTTGCAATTTGATAAGAATATAATTTAACATGTTTTAATGCTAATTCTAATTTATTATGAGCATATCGACTAATTTCAATTTGTAAAGTTTCTGGTAAACATTCCATTGCCAGATGTTGATAAATTTTATGATCTTGTGGTGATATATGAGTGAAAAAATATTCTAATTTAACGATATTTGGATGATTTGTTACTCTTAAGATTTCTAATTCTCTTGATTTATATTCTGTTTGAGCTGGAACTTTTTTTATTGCAAATGGACCATACCAATTTTCTTTATTTGGCGTAATATAAGCTTGTACAACTGTACCAAATGCACCTCTACCAATTTTTCTATATTCTTTTATTAACATTCGTCTTACAACATCTGTTTGATTTGAAGTAACATCATCTGCAATAAATTCATAAGTCTTTTCCATATTATTGATTGGATTATTATCTGTTAACTGTTCACCATCAACATTATTATTTGGTTCAACCATTTTGAACTTAGTTTCTTTATTTTGTAACTAATAGGGGAAGTCTTGATAAAATTTTGGTTAATAGTACAACTGAGCACTAACTTTTTTTTTCCTGAAATAATAATAACAAAAACAAACAGGTATTGAAACACGTAAATTGAGTAGTCCAAAAGTGCTAAACACGTTAAAAATCAACTGATGATTTTCTTTGATTCAACTTATAAAATATGTTTGAATCACTATTAAAATTGTTTTAACTTCTTCTCCGGTGGCGATAATAATATTTTGATGATTTCGAAGCAAATATCGTTCTGTACGTTGAGACGTGGTTAGTGATATATACTCTAAGGACTATAGAGAGTATATAGAATAATTTGGTATATCTGGTAATAATGAGCAGGTTAAATACTGTTGGAAAGTCTATTTTTTAGTCAAATTTGGCTGGTTGTACTCTGACAGATTGATGAAAATGTGTTTGTTACAGGTCGTTAAATGTGATATTCTTTTGAGTTGACTGTTTTTGTTGGTAGGTGGGTGTTGCATAGTTAACATTGGTACATTTTAATTGTTTTTTTTTTGAAATTTTTTTGTAAATTTTACAATTTTTTCTTTGTAGTGTCTGTGTAATTCTCTGCCTAAAAATATTGGTTCTAGGCCGAATTGGGTCTGTTTGTTGTCTGTAAAACTTAAAATGGATCTTTAGCGGATCATTTACGGACTATGCACAAATTACACGGATGATTTACTCTGCAGGTGTAAATCGTATTAACGGGCTTACTTAATATACCAAGAATTGAAATTTCAAGAAATCGACTCTATGCAGTGTTACTTAGATGATCACCATAGATTGAAGTAAAATTTCATTGAATATTGCTTTATCCTAATGATGTAGGCTCTTACATAGTTTTTGAACAGCTAATATCAATGAAAAAAGTTGACGATGACAATCTTGACTGGACTATAAATTTCTTATTAGCCTATTAAACGTCTTGTCAACACTCTCAGTTTTGTCTTTAGTCCCTGGTGGTTAATTGAAGACATTTTAAACTGTTTTTCAAGTTGTTCAGTCAATTCTTTATAAACATTACAAGTCTCTATCCAAGAGTCTGTGGACCAAAAATTGTAGATTCACACCTGTAAAGCATCTGTAAGTTAGTATTAGTTCGATATATGCAACCATCAACCAGCAGAAATATTTGTGAATACATGGGTGTGACTTGTTCAAGTAGAATACTAGAAACTATTGCATGAATAATTGACCTCTGTAGTTAACCGATAACTTTACAAGAAACAAAGGTACTAAGACAGCAGTAAAACATAGCTTGTCTTCAAAATTGACAACTCTCTCAAATCTGTCTGAGCCTTTCTTGATAGATGGATGTACATAGCGTAATGCAGTTCACATTCGTCGATCTAGTTCATTACCTGTACAAGATATCCCTGTAGTATAACCATTACTATTTAAAGGAGTTATTTTGGCAAGATGATATTTACCAACAGTTTCTACTTTAGCTATTGGTGCTAATCTACAGTATTTCATATATTACTCTTTTTAATTACCAAACACTACCTGGTAGATTCTTGTTTTGTACTGTTTCTAATGGTTTGATTAATAGTGATACTGGTTTATTATGATAAATAATAGAAATGGTGAATTATACACCAAACACAGATACAGCTATTAAAGATAACTATAAATTCGATATCATACTGAATTCATTAATAATCTTACTATTTTATCTCATTCTTCAACTTTAATAGCTTGTCTTGTCTTCTTACTGGCACAATAGTATAATCCAAATAAGCAAACAGGAAAGCATGCATATGCGTTTTGATATCCCACTTTTGATCAAACAAAACGGATTAAAGATATTCTATTCGATTGGCTTGTATTAGTTGGGTATAAAACATAGATTTAAGTGAATCTATCATGAGGTATGTTGTCTGATAAATTTGACATGTAGAACGTAGGAGGAGTATAAGATAACTTTAATTATATAAGTTTAAATAGATATTTCACATAAGAAACTTAACTCAGTGTCATTGTATATTGAATATTATTATAATAGAATAAGAGCGTTACATTTATTCCTTGTTATTGGCACATTAGGTGACCAACAATGTTCCAAATGGTCCATACTTTGGCTATACGGCCTACGGTTCAAAGATTGACCAGCTTGAACTAACCAAGATTGTAGGATTCGAGAAGTTTTCTAATAAAAACATCAATGCTTGCATTAACTGTCAAACCAAAATCACCAGTATCAGCGTATTTAGCTGGATACTTTAAGTGGTTGGATGTTGTATAAATTTGAAACATCGCCGCTAACACAGTAGATGGTGGATATTGCACTTCTCTCATTGTTAGATAAACTGGCCTTGAAAAATCTGTTGGATCATGAACGCATATTTGTGCTATCTTATCAAAGACAGTTGGGGTTGGTGCGGATATCGACTTATTTGAGATAGTCTCCATTTTAAATTTCCCACTAAGTAACGAAAGGTAGGTTTTAACATTATTCAGTAGTTTCATGTTAACATACTGAAACGGTTCATTAAGATGTAGATCTTGTGCTGTGTACTTACTGTCAGCGTAACGCAATGAACTACCTCGTGAGACCGTAGCGTATACGCAATGTTGGAAGTGCGACCTTAGAACTGTTTCATAATCTGGCGAACTAAAGTGGTTTGCAACTTCATTCAATCTTGCTAAATCAGCCAAAATCCCGGCTTCTTCATCAACTGCAAGAGATGTATTCCCTGTGTCAGTATACCTGACTTCAGGAATGGGTTTCTCAATGGTGGTTTCCATGTTGATAGGAACGCCTCCTTCTGTCGTAACGGTGCCAAGACATCTAAAGTAATCATCGTATACTTTAGGATACTTGTGACCAATCATCATAGCAAAGAATTCCTGTGCTTCAGCAGATGTTGCGCCTTTTATGTTATTTAGACCATATCTCGAAATTTGTTGTGCTCTTAGAATTACTACAGAGTAGTAAACAAATTCAAACTCTGAGCAAAATTTGTCCCAATGATAATCGAGAGCTTGTAAATGCTGATAAGTCAGTCTTGCAAAGTTGACGAATCCTCTCTCATCAATAGGAAAAGATTGTGGCTTTGAATAAATGGGTCTTGCCTCAAAAGACCCTTCTGAAATGTTTAACAATTCGAGTATTCTCTCAGACATTTTTATAATGGTGATTGAAATTTGGAATTCTTTTATTTGACTCTCCTGTAATTTTTAATCTCTTAAACATCTTAAGTTCGGCTTTATGTATGAAATATGATTGTCCTATTATAACAGAGAAGATTCAATTGGCAAAAGCAGTGCAAGTAGCAACATCTAGCCTGGTTCAGGTTATCTAGTAATCCCCACCCTTGAAGGTTTGTATTAGATATTCTTTCAATATCAAATTCCCTGACGTTAGGTTAGTAAATCTTCTTGGGCTACTGCTATCCACATATTTATTTATCACAGTACCGAGATTTGGCTTAAAGAATATAAATTTTGATAACTCTGGGGGAAACATTAGAGATTGTCTATTTTGATTACGTCGCATGTGTTGTAGATCGTCACAGTGACAGTTCCATTATAATCCAAATCCATCTTTGATATAATAGATACCCATTTACCTAATCTTTTGCAAAAGTGATTTACACTGTCACCACATTCCAAAATGCGTTATAACGTTTCAAAGAATCCTCCCAAAATCTTAGAACTCCCAGATACTTCACCAACTACCAATTTTTCCAGAATATTCACCTCTATCTAATAGTTTCAACTAGAAGAGCTTATTGTGACAGACTCAGAGTGTTTCCTGCTTGAGAAATAATGGGCGATGACAACGTTCTATTGAAATATATAGAGACGATGAATAATAAGTTGTTTTGACTGTCTGGAAATGTTAGGAGAGTGTTAATGTTCTCTAAGCATATTTCCCACATATGGATATACATTAGTTATGCTGAGTGTTCACTATATCACTGTTCTTGGGATAAACCTATCTGAACGTTTATCACCAGTCGAAACAAAACATGTCTTCAAGTTTAAGATCAGCAAGTCTGCTGTGTAGAAGTTGATTGACATCTATCTCATACAGCTAATGGAGCGTAAATGTTGTTTCATATCATGATCAGCAGTAAGATAAATCATTGTCTTTGGTTGAATGTTCAGAGATGCTGGCAGAAGGACCACTTTTGCTGGACATTCATACCAAATGGAGCACATTCATTTCTTTGCCTGTCGTAAAGAGTGTAAAGGTGAATATATTTCTTAGATCTACCCAACAGCAGCAGAGCCTTTTGTAATTCTAACGAGACTGAAAATGATCTGACCTGGGATGCAATTAATAAATCACCAGCACCATGGAAGTACTGTAAAGAGAGAAAAACCTTTCACCTATACCAGTAACCGAAGAAGCAATAAAGCCATCCAACCAGCTGCTTCTGCTTGTTGCAACTTACCACCTCTTGAGATTGTCAAAGTAATTATACAATTGCTCAATCCATAAACCAACTAATGCTTGTCTTTGAATTGATCTCTAATTGGTGATAAAGTTACTGGCTCGACATGATGAAAGTGACTGTACCAATACCGCAACACCGACCACTACATTTTGAATTTTGGTTCGATGTCACCAGACGAATGCAAAAGCACCAGATAGGTGATTGAGTATGTTTATAGGAACGATTTTGAATATACATGTAAGAATATATAAGTAGAGATATAAGATTAGGCCAAATTTTGCATTGAATCAACAAACGCAATACCATTGTTAACATTTTTTTTCAATTGAGGAATTGCAATATTCAATAAATCTTTATTGACATTCAACTCTGTTAAATTTGAGTGAATCGTTTGAATACCATTTGAATTTATTGTAATTGGGATTGAGAAATAGGTACATTTGTCAATTTGGTTCAAAAGGTCATTTGCACCTGGTGCAATTGGTTGATTGTTGAAATTCAACAGATTGATAAAATTTGTTGATTCGATTGAGTCGACGTTACCTAATAGTAAATTCATGAAATTTGACACAACTTGGAACGCAGCATGTGCCATTGAAAGTGTTGCACTACCGAGACCATCTTTTGCTTGTACTACTTCATCACCACCGTATTGAATTCTATGAATCAAGTCAACGGATTTTTGTTTTGATAAATTTTTCAATTGGGATTGTGAAAGACATGGAATTATTGTTTCACCTGAATGACCACCGATGACAGGTATATATGGCATTACTATAGATTTATCATTGATCAAATCTTTGTAGAAAGTTGATGCTCTTACTATATCTAATTTTGTTATACCGAAAATTCTTGTTTCAATGCCAGTTGTGACTTGTCTTTGTTTAAAGCGTTGATTCATAACTGGGATCAATTGGTTAACTGGATTTGAGATCAACAGGATCATAACTTTTGATAAATCACAAAATTCTATGATTGAATCCGTTAATTGAACTATAATCTTTGCATTAATTGCGAAAAGATCATCTCTTGTCATACCGGGTTTTCTTGGTACACCAGCTGGTATGACGATCAAATTTGTATTTGTTAGAGCATCTTTAATACCACCATTTGAATTTGGTGTATGTGATGTGATATAGATTGGAGTATCAATATGAGATAAATCACAAGCAACACCATTTAGGATTTTGTCATTAACATCGAATAAAGCTAGGTTGATCAATTTTGGATTTTCATTTTTTAATAAATATTGTATTTGTGTTTTACATAATAATGATAATGATTGACCAATACCACCTGCAGCCCCTAAAATAGTAATTTTAACAGATTCAGTTGGTTGAATAGATTCTATTGAAGGCATGTTGTTGTGTTGTGTGTTGTATGGTATAATGTAGTATAGTAAAGTATGATATAATCTAGTTATAGGAATGAATATGTTACAACTATATATACTCTTTCCTTAATATTGGAGATGAATCGGAATCAAGCAATCGGTAATCACCGAAAGAATCGGTTAAATGGTCGGTAAAATCCGGATTGAATCGTGCGGTGCGGCTGAATGGAAGTCGCGGCACACGACATATACACACTGTACAATACACTATACAATACTATACTGTATACTATATTATATTACTAAATAGTATGGTGTATACCATGTGATGTTGCATGTGATATTCATGTGATATTCATGTGATAAGTATGACCCTCATCATATATAGTGTATTATACTATACTATACTATAATATACTATACTATTTACTATACAATAAAGCTTACCATGTATGACATACTAGACATATAAGATTCTATCATGTGTCTGTATATATAATAAATGTTAGAGTATATTTAGTATTTTATAGTATTTTATGATATATAAGTTACTATATACTAAACTAAACAACGTTGTATATTATACTCTATTACATTGTACTAGGTGTTGTATTACCCGGTAACAAATAAAGTACTTTAATATATTATACTATAATATAGTATATATAGTACTATAGTATATATAAGATAACATAGTATACATGGAATACACTACAATACATCTAATACCCAATCTTGAACTATAAGATAGTGTACAACACAATATAATATAATATATAATAAACAATATACTATATACTATACTGTAACACATACAATATAATATACATTACAAGGTACTATATTCTTATAGTATAGAAAGAAGTATAGTATGGTATAAGTAATTACTATAAGAACGAATAAATAATATACCAATATTACACTATATCATACTATACTAGACAATCCATACTACCATACATAGTAATCATATATCACACGATAAACACTAATTGTATGTGATATATTATAGTTTACATTAACACAATCAGTATTACACTACATGGTTTTATACTATACAATCTTATAAATACTTATAAATATACTATATCAAGCAATAGTCTTTACTATACGATACAATAAGTGTTCTACACATACACGTGACTGTGAAGATATATCTCCGCTGAAGAGTCGTTACTGCTATACTATAATAAAGTAAGATAACACACTACCGTATACTATAACATTACACTATAATATATATACAATGATATATACTACACACTATATTACAATGTGATATATCTTAGTATGTTATATATACAATTGTAGTATTATATTATATCATGGAGTAGTAAGGTTTAGTATAGTACCGTCTATACAGCGTACTCTTGAATAGTTTACTATATTACAGTATAGTTTCATACAGAATGGTATCTTGTTATGTTTATAGTATATTATAGTATGTTATGTTATTGAATAAGAGACTCTACACACTATATTATCATATAGTAAGGTAATTCTATGATATTGATACTTCCAGCTCTTCACAAACAGTCATGTCTTATATCTCTTATTCTCTTTATACACACCTCATACACTTGTACTACCCACTTGGTGTATTACTATATCATAGTACAATTCAATAGACAACGTAATGACTGATATGTAATTGAGGAGTGAAAGACGTATAACTAACACTAACCCTCTTATAAAGATGGGACTTGATTGTGCTACGTATACAACAGTATATTAACTGTACTATAGCATACGACTACCCGATAATATATCGTCTTACCATACTATGTCGCTACATGCATACGACTCTATATAATACTATTATATGGAATAGCTTGTCAAGGTAATAGCTTTTTATACCTGCTATATTTTTGTATCTTTCAATACAATATAATATAATGAGATGCTATTGCAATATATCATGCCAGATTTACACACTATAAATATCTGCTACATATAAACAGCTTATACAATACCATTTGAATAACATATTTCTGTTATATCGACCTGTTAATACTACATAGTATAGTGTCTTGTGCTATATTATACTACACAGTACAATATAATATTACTGACTCTTTGTTTTGTATCAACATATCATTCATACAATGATGTTTTATTGTGAACAAGTATCAAAAAGTAGTGTAATGTAATTGACATAATGCTGTGTTAGATCTAATATTATAGCATATCATACAACATTATACTAGATCTTATTATATATTATGTATATAGTATTGTATTGTGGTATAGTAAAAGGCATAGGCTGCTAGACAGTATAGTATAGATTTTCCACCTTCACTAATCCATGAACAAAGCTCTTCCTCATGATTGACATTGTTTTATGGATATTTCACCAAATAATTGGTTCCACTCTGTTGGCCTTGAGTTGCTTATTTATGAGATGATGATAACATCAGAAATATGTCGTAATATTATACTAAGACTATAATTATCGTTATAGTACAACATAATAGTGTGTGAATAGTACATAACTGTGTAGTATAGTATTTGAATATTCATAGATAATGTTATTGTTTAATTGTTGTATTATAGTTTACATAATATACAAGACGACTAGCCCAATGACAGTTTATCGAGTCTTTTACATGTCTTGCTATACTTACACTTCCACACTGTGAACCATCAAAAGTTGTTCAAAACATACATTATCAATGTCTTTACTGCTATTCTTCTTATTGTAGTATAACTTCTCGAGAAGAAGTATCCAAACACTCTTCCGTCTCATCGCGTCCGTCGCTACAAATTGAAAAATTTTATGATTGACATTAGAACAAACTCATCGATGACAGATCCAAATAAAGATGACAGATTCAAATGAACCACCAATTAAAAGACCAAAAATTGATCGTTTACAATGTGAATTTATTATTAAACGTAAAAATAGACAATGTGGTATGACACGTAAATCAGATTCAAATTTTTGTTCAGAACATATTAATTTAATGAAAAAACAATTAGGTAATCAAATTCATAATGATTCAACTCAGAATGATCGTATACCATGTCCACTTGATCCACATCATACTGTTTGGGTTAAACAATTACAAACTCATTTGAAAAAATGTAATAAATTTAAATTATCTCATATTAATGATAATGAAATTTTTTATTCACTTGATATAAATTCAAGTAAATTATCAACTGTCACTGAACAAAATCACAAGTGTCATTTGAAGGAATCTTTAACGCTGCTACAAAAAATACAAAATGATAATACCAATCTTTTAAATACAAATATTCCTTTACAAATTGCTGAAAATGGAAAAATGCAATCAACAAGAATGATTCAATTGACAAATCCAAAACATGCTATTCAACAATCATCATTGATTCAAAATATGTTGAATGAAAATATTATAGATTTATCAAATGAATCACTTCAATTCATTGAATTTGGTTGTGGTAGAGCCGAATTTTCTCGTTATGTTAATCAAGTTATAGTTTCGTCAGCATCATCAGATAAACAATTATCTTATTTGTTGATCGATCGTGCAACAAATAGAATGAAGTTTGATAATAAGATTGCATCGGATACAAAAGAAATCAACCCTTTATCACCTGTCCCTCATATCAATCGTTTAAAGATTGATATAAAGGATTTAAATTTAGCATCTTTGATATCACCAACATCAACACGACCAATTGCAATATCAAAACATTTATGTGGTGTTGCAACAGATTTAACTTTACGTTGTGTACTCAATAATAAACTCCATCTACAAGGTCTTTGTATAGCAATGTGTTGCCGTCATGTATGTTCTTCGACTGAATATATTAATCCTGGTTATATTAAAAACTTGATAAAACAATACAATTCGAATATTAGTTATGATGATTTTTTCCTTTGTTTATCCAAGATTTGTTCATGGGCAACAAATGGTAGGAGACCAGATGTAAAAGACACAGATGAGATAACTTTGACGGATGATAAAGGTTTAGAAATTGCAAAATTGACAATAATGGAAAGAGAATCACTTGGGTTATTGGCAAGGAGAATTATTGATGAGGGAAGAGCTCAATGGGCTCGACAGAATTTTGAAAATGTTGAAGTTAAATTAATTAGATATGTAAACAGTGATGTTTCTCTTGAAAATGTTTCTTTGTTGATAAAACGCATTCAAACAGAGTAAACAATCCGTACCAGTTTCCCATTCTATATCTATTTATTAAAATGAGTGAAATAACGATCTCTAAAATTTGAAATTGATCTCTTTTCACCACCATTAGTTGGACCGTTAAATTTAGAACCTCTATTGATATAAACAAGTAACCTTCTTGACCATTTATTGAATTCTTGAACACAATTATATTTTAACTCTAAATTTGAATGTAATGGAATCAAAGTTTCAATATTTTCATCATTTGCTGTTGGCATCCAAAATGCTAATCTACCACCAATTGGTAATCTCTCAGAAGCAAATTGTAAGATATCATCTAATAAATCATCTAATGCATATGGTTTTTTCGTTGGAATATAATCTTTTCTTAAAAATGCCTTTTGACCATCAATTATAATATTTTCTTTACCTTCAAATCTTTCTGGATCTCTTGCACCTAATACTTTAATACTTTCACGAATACCATATGGTGGATCACATAAAATAGTATCAATTTTCAAATTAGACCTTAAAGAATTATGAGTAAAATCCATTGTTAAAACATCCAAAAATTTATCAGATTCATTATAAAATTTAAAATTACGAGTAATATCATGTTCAGCACCTTTACCACGAATCATTCTACCATCAATATCAGAACCTAATACTAAAGCACCAAAATGACCACCAGCTGTTAAAAATGAACCAGTACCAGCAAATGGATCATACATTAACGAACCAGATTTTACTTGTGCGATATTCGCACTAATTAAGGATAATTCAGCTTCAAAACTAGTTGTGCCCTTATATGGTCTCTTTTTCAAATCATATACTTCCATGGAATGTCTATCACTAATTTGTAATAATTTACCAAAATAAATCTGTATGGGAATGATACCACCCTCATTTTCATTAATAGGTATATATTCTTCAATCAATGAGAAGGTAACTTCGGGACTCTTTAGGTCGATTTTACCATTGAATCTTAAATAATTAAAGGTTTCCATTTGTTTGATCTTGGTCTTGATATCTTTCTTTCTACCACCTTGATAATTATCAAACTCAAATTTCCAACTGCTATTTTCACAAAGAGACTCTCTTTCAGTAAAACCAGGTTCTCTCTTGATAGATTCATGTAATAATTCGAGGGTTTCCCCATTACCCCAATATTCATATATTGCCTTAGTCAAAATAGATCTTTTAATCCATTGACAAGCTTGATTATCATTTTCCAATTCCACAATAAGAAATGGTGAGTCCTCTTTATAGTCTGTGAAATCGACATTAATGCCAAACATATCAGCTAAAGATTCCAACTCAGCTCGACGAAACTCAAGATGCACTTGCACCATATATACAAGATACTTTTTCATATTCCTCGACGAAATCACTATCTAATATCTATAACAACCCTCTTCCAGTCACACATACTGTTCAATGTTCACATATAATATAAATCATCGATGAGCATTGAAAATATTTTTCAACATTGAAATATTTCACTGTTTTCAACCCTAGGGCTAAATTTGTTTCAATTTTAGGGCTCATTTTTTATTGCTAACAAAATATTTTGACCCTAAAATACCTAATCTAGGGCTGAAATAGGGCTGAAGATATCTTTCAAAATTTTTTTTTCTAACGACATATAAAAGGAGAACGAATCTTATAGATTTGCCAAAAACTGTTCCCAACTCTGCAATTGCAAAGGACACTATTTTACTAACATCACTGTTAAATTTAGCGAAATTCATATCAGAAATTACAGATTAACATCCCGTTATATTTTTTTTTCTATAATTACAAGTTTACTCTATATTTGTATTTACTCATAATATAAAACAATTTGTGTTTCTAGCAAAATCATCAAGTATTAACCCTTTTCATTATTTATTTTTAGCCATATTATTATTTAATAATATACTACACATACATATAGTAGCATATTCTAGTATATTCTAGGTATCTTTTACGCAAAACAAAATGAACTCTGACGACGAAGACTTTAATGATATTTATGGAGATGATAATAAAGTAGAAGAAACAACAAAAGTTGAGACTACTACTTCTCCAGAGATAAAAGATACCCAAACTTCATCACTAGATCAACTTGCCGCTTTACAGGCTCTTTCTTCTAACTTGACTCAATTACAACAGGCTAATACTGTTACAAGTAATATTTCTGAAACTTCATTAGAGAAGAAACCAGAAGAAAATGCTATTTCTACTTCACAACAAAGTAATACTATAACAAATGCTACACAGAGTGCTCCGTCTGTTGTTACAGCAACAACAACGGCTCCAGCACCTATGCCAGCTACTTTACCATGGGAACAATTACAACAAACAATGTCACAATTTCAACCCCAACAGCCACAACAGTCAACAGATGTAACGCAGCAAGAGACTACACCAACTGGTCCTGTTAAAGCTGATATTTCCAAGGATAATTGTAAGATGTTTATTGGTGGTTTGAATTGGGAAACTACAGAAGAAGGCTTAAAAGAATATTTCAGTAAATATGGTAACGTTATTGAATTAAGAATTATGAAGGATAATGCTACCAATAGATCTCGTGGATTTGGTTTTTTGACCTTTGAAGATCCCTCTAGTGTTGATGAAGTTGTCAAGACGCAACATATTCTTGACGGTAAGATAATTGATCCAAAGAGATCCATTCCAAGGGAAGAGAAGGATAAGACTGGTAAAATCTTTGTAGGTGGTATTGGTGCAGACGTAAGACCTAAAGAATTTGAAGAATTTTTCGCTCAATATGGTACTATTATTAACTCACAATTAATGTTAGATAAGGACACTGGTAGATCCCGTGGGTTTGGGTTTGTCACTTATGATACACCAGACGCCGTTGATCGAGTCTGTCAAAATAAATACATAGAATTTAAAGGTAAACAGATTGAAATTAAAAGGGCTGAACCAAGACATATGCAAAAGGGACCTCACAATGATGGTGCTGACACTCAAAGCAATCCTATGGGTCCGCAACAAACTTTACAAAATCCAATGATGCCTGTTGGTGCCGCTGGTTTCAACCCAATGTTTAACCCTCAAGCTATGACTGATTATTATCAAAAGATGCAAGAATATTACACGCAAATGCAACAACAGACCGGTATTGATTACTCACAAATGTATCAACAGCAAATGCAGCAAATGGCAATGATGATGGGTGGTGCTGGTGGTGGATTCGCTATGCCAGGTATGATGCCACCAATGCCAGGTCAAAGTCCAGGAGCTGAGACTCAAGCCTCCGATAGCAACGTTCAAACTATTGGTGGTGAAACTACAGAAGAAAAGCCAGAGGATGACAAACCTGCTGTGACATCTTCTTCCTCAACTACCCCAGAGATAAATTTACCTAGAGGGCCAAGAGGTCCTTCTTCAAATGAGCATGGTCGCGGAGACCGTCGTGATGATCGTCGTGGTGATCGTAACTATAACCGTGGTAACTTCAGTCGTGATGATGACAGACGTGGCGATGACAGACGTGGCGATGACAGACGTGAAAACCGTCGTGGACATCGTAGTGGTGGTCACAGAAGTGGTCGTAGCTCTCGTGGTGGTTTCAGACGTAGTAACAATAACTCAAATGATAGTGGCTATCATCCATATAACAGATCTAGAGATTAAAGTTATTTTATTATGGTTCATTCAACTTGATGAAAGTTTCTATATATATAAATATGTATCTATCTTATACCTAGTTTCTAATTGAAGTATTGTAATTTTCTTTTTCTTTGAATATCAGTTGGCACTCAATGATATATATACAATGTTAGCTGATATCACCATGTGACAAACCTACCTGAACAATTGCATAGACGTTCAATAATGACAAGAAAATCCATAAAATTATGGCAATTATAGTAGTGATCCAATTGTTCGACATATCGACTTCCTTGTTTGCTGTTTCATCACTTACCATCACGTCAGTCTTCATGAATTTCTTACTACTAGTGAAATAAATTAATGGAGCAACTAAGAAAGGCAAAACAATAGATAGAACTACTTGGGATGCATTCAACGCCTTAGACATAGCTTCTCTACCGATGCAAATAGAGATGACTAGACATGGAATGATAGATATAGATCTTGTTACCAACCTTCTTTGCCACGGCTTTAATTTCCAATTTATGTGACCCTCACTAACAATTTGGCCTGCCATAGTACATACAATACCAGCAGATTGACCACTTAGTAATAATGCTAACATGAAGATAGTACCCGCAGCTGGGGCTAAATTGCTAGATAATAAGTCATGAATGGCATAAAGATCCGCTTCAGCAGCATTTGGTGTGTTGTATAAGGTTGAACCAGAGACTACTAGAATGGCGCAATTGATGAATAAAGCGACAGTAAATAATGTTAAAGCTAATTCAATCATTGAAAATTTCATACAATAATTTATGGCATTGATGCTAGGTCTATAATCAAAATATTTTTGTTCCATTCTCTCTTCTTTACTTTTCTTCTCATTTTCATCATCAGAAACCATTGAGTAGTTATTGTGTCTAATATCAAAATCTAATAAACGTGGTTGAACTAAACCTGAACCCAAGAATAGAGAATGTGGCATTACAGTTGCACCTAAAATTGAAATAGCTGTATACATACCATTATTATCGAACATTTGCTTTGAAGGTACAAATCCACGGAATACCTGTTTGACAGATGTACTCTTTGGAATATATGCCAATTCTACAGAGAAACAAATGAAAACGCCAAGAACTAAAGCAGCGACACCATATTCAAAGAATTTTATAAATTTAATTGAGGATGAACCAGGTTTGTAGCCAACCATTACTGCTAACACATCAATGATTGTGATAACGACGCCAGCAGGTAATGGGACCTTGATGAGAATGTTGAGAGCGATGGCAGTACCAATAACCTCAGCAATATCAGTAGCAATAATAGCAGATTCAGCAAAGAAATATAAAGTATAATTCATCCATGGTGGTAAATAAGTTTTGCAATTACGAGATAAATCCATACCTGTGACAGATCCAAGTTTAATACAGAGACATTGCAAAAAGATTGCAATAAAATTGGATAATAGAACAATACAGAGTAAAGAAAATTGATTCGATGCACCAGCATTCACAGCAGTTGAATAATTACCAGGATCAATGTATGCGACAGCAACCATAAGACCAGGTCCAACAAATTTGATATATTTGAAGAGAATCTTTTTTATCATATTTCTATACTTGCCAACATCAAAGTATTTCGTTGTTTGACTAGTCGCACTTTCTATAACTTCAAGTGAAGAAGTTACTCGCTCGAGAGTAAAGACTTTGGAAATGATATTATTTGTGTTCTTTGTGCCATCCCCCTCTGATAACTCCATCTTTACTGAGGTGACTTTGTTTGATATTTACAGAGTTAAATTTTGGCATCTACATAAAACATTTCCTTTTCATATAAATGGGCTCGTTTGATGCGCATTGTAGTCATTATAACATGACCGAGATCTTAATAGAAAGTATATTGATGTTGGCAGAGTTGAATGAACAATGATACTTAATTCGAGTATTCATCATTCTTGAGAATCTTGTTTCTATCTATGAAACAATATCGAAGTTATAATATGGCAAATGATATTTTTAAGAGTAAATAAGTGACTAATAGTGATGATAATTTTATTTAAATAATCTATTCGTCTTCTTCCAAAGTTTGAGCAGCGATACGATCTAAATCTCTTTGACCGTTTTCTGAAATTCTTCTACCACCCTTTGGAGAGATTTCTAAGACACCAATCTTTTCTAAAGCTTGCAAGACTCTTCTGTTAACGGAACCGGATGCATCGACGTGTTTAGATGGTCTGGTACCTCTAGATTTGGCGTTACCGTACAATTTGTTCAAAGCACCGGTACCGACGTTCTTTCTTAAGTAGATATGTCTGGCAACAGAAGCGGCACGTTTATAAAACCAGCCTTCAGCATCTTGTGGTGGCATTTCATTACCAGAGGAAGTCTTGACAATGTCAACGTAACCTGGAACTTCTAATTTCCCTTGTCTTTGTAAGAAAGAAGCATAAGCGTTAATAAAATCTTGAGCAGCAACGTCTCTGAATCAAATTGATTGTGATTTGTTATTCAACAGAATAACAATCGAATGATACATGTTAGTAAAAAGATTCAACATTTGAGCATTGCAAAAGAGAGGAACAAGGACAGCTAGATATCTCCTGAAAACAATTTCGAAGGCATTTCCGATAAACATTGTATGATTAGTCTTCATTTTTGATGATGTATACCACTATTTCAATCATTTTTATTTAGCACATCTTATTCTTACTCACTCCCACTCTTTCTCCTTGTGACTCTTAGAATCTGTCAACATACCTAACTGAAACACCTGGCATTTTCTATATATATTACTTTGGGATCTGACGGTTTGTTAAAAACATCATCTGCCTTCAATATACACCTCCAGCATCTGGTCAATCACCTATATCTCCTACTACCATGCTGGATCCCAGAGATTCTCAGCCTAAACCCAAGTGAAATTTCCAGCAATGAAAAATTCGGGATTTGTTGTTGTCCGGTCGTTTCTGTGAAAAATGTAAGATTTGGTGTATTTTGTAACAAAAAAACTTGATGGTGTGTGGCTGTGTTAAGGGTGCACCGGTGTGCAGTCAAACGTAAATGAGTTTATTGATTTATTTCATTAGTTTCTATATGTTATATTCTATCAAATCGATGGGTAAAGAGTAAATTGTATGTATCGAGTCGACATTATTGAGAAAACGCTATTGTTTTTTGATTGCAAAGTATAGAAGAGATATATTTTATATAGCTAAATAACTTATACCTTGAAACCCTTAGATCTACGTCTACCTCTTGCTCTTTCAAACTTTCTACCCTTTGATAGGATTCTTGGAGCTCTGTGTTTGTTTGGACCCATACCGAAGTGTCTAACAGCTTCTCTTGAGTTTCTTGGACCTCTTAAGATTAAAGTGTTTTGACCCTTTGGAGCTCTGACAGCTAATTGATCTAAAGTGATACATTCACCACCAGCTTTGGTGATTCTAGCTCTAGCACCTGCGGTAAATCTTAAAGCAGCGACGGTAGTCTTTGGTAAGTCAAAGACTCTAGCGTCATCGGTGACGGTACCAACAACAACAACAGTCTTGTTAGCAGCACCATCTTGCTTTAAACCACGAGCAATTCTAGAGACAGAAACTGGTGGTCTGTTAACCTTTGAAAGGTATAAAGCCTTTAGGACAACTTTGTTGAATGGAGCGTCAGTACGACCTAAAATAATGAATCAATTGTTAGTAAGTGTGTTTGATTAATGAAAAATTTTAATACCCAATAATAGTATTAAAAAGATCATTAAAGATTCTGCTCAGTTATTTGTTCGCGCAAAGATATAAGTCAGTTATATTAGACACTATAACAGGACCATTGCACTCGCAGAACTTATTAGAAACTTGATTGTCTCATCCAGTGTATTAGTAGAATCTTTAACCATATAAGTAATATTTCACATACGAGCTAAGAAAGAGTATAACTTAACTAACATCTTTAAGTAGACATTGTCAGACTTTGGAGCGGTTCTATGACCGGATCTTTGATGTTGCTTGGAAGTGTGATCAATACCCATTTTGACTGATTTTGCTTACAGCTTTTTTCCTAATTTCTTCTAATTATGTTGAATCAAACCTATTGATTATTTAATAGTTTACTAATCGATGCATTACACTATTAGCATAGTTTCGCTTGGATTGACAAATTTCGGCTCGAATTTAATTTTGCGTCGTCTGAAAACTGATATTTTTCAAAAATGACAAAAGATTTAAAAAAGTAAAGAACTAAAAATATTATGTACACCACAATACACAAATTTTTGAATACTGCAACCCGAACATTACACACAGAAACAGTCACTTGGAAATATGATTTTGATAGGTTCAAATTAAGGGGTAAGGAGTAGATCAAACAAAACGTATATAAGGAAGAGACCAATGGCAAGTTTGTGATTTTTCTTATTCTTTTTTTTTTTACTTTAAAGAGATTATAATCTACTATAGAGTAAAATGACAAGATTGAGATCAATCTGATAAACCAGAGACCGTGTAATTAACTATTAAGTACAATCATAGAGGGAGAGTTTTTAGTCGGTATACATCTAGCTGTTCAAATGAGAACAGTTGGGGGAGTCCGACACTATCTCGTGATATTTATTTTAGAGATGTGCGTAATGCATTTTCTCTCCCTGTGGACAGAGCTTTAAATGTAATGAGTTTTTATTTCGTATTTTTTTTTGCTATAAATCTTTTAAGAGTATCGTATATCAAGGTAAATGAGTGGTGATTATGTGAAAGGTTGCTTGTTGTTTGAATTATTGGATTAATTTTGTGTGGCTTCTTAGGAATATGGATAAATTTGTCATAGGATTGAATTTAAGGTCTGAAATAAGGTAAGTGCATTTTAATAGAGTGGAGAGAGGATATTTGTAATAGAATATTATGAGTCCCATTGATTGTCCCATTAAACACTTGGTAATGTTGAGAAAAACTTGAAACGCTTGAATGTACAACAACTGGAGCACATACACCACAGGTAATCATAAATATATACGTTTAATTAGTTCGACAATATGTATCCAGTGTATACAAATTGAATAAATAGCCTGTCCCAAAAATTTATTTCTCACCATATTGCACATAAACTTACAAGATATCTTGAAATAGAACCATAAATTACTTAGACTTTTGGGAGCATCACCACAGCACTGATTGAGAATAACCATCACCAGAGTATCTAGGGATAGACATTCCTAGAGCTTTCACAGTATTAGTAAACATATTTGAGTGAACTGGAAACCTGAATATCTAATGAGGTGATGCACTGTTTGATCCAGTGGCAACAAAGAACCTGAAATATGTACTTTCCCAATCAAAGCGAAAGTTCGTTTTTGTGCTTGAATGCTCAGCTTTCTTTTCCTGACATGATAGGAGGAGTTAAACGGACAGTAAAGTCATAACTCTAGTTGTCCATTCAACTTCTTCCTTAGGGTCAGTTTTCTTAGTACCATGTGTCATTGCCGAACAAGTTAAAGAGTTTCCGTTACAATGGAACAAGTAGGCAGGCCATCCCAGTTAAAACAAAAAAAAGGTAGCACAAATTGTCAAACAGTATTACAATAACCTAAAAAAGTAATCTTGACATACAAAACAATAAATCAGAACTTGGGATCCCTTTGCGATTCCTACCATTTTGAGAAGACACTGCTGAGAAATTTTATGGAAAACTGGAAAGACAAATCGTTTACCAATTCTTTTCCCAGCCCTTTGAAATATATGGTCTAATAGAATTAACTGGATTGAATATACCAAATGAGAAACTAATTCTGTGAACGATGCACATTTCTTTGCCAGCTCGACGTCCTTGAATCGAGATCAAGTATATTCAAACGTTCTTTATGGACAGCAACACCCACACCCTAAACATATGCTACTCATTTCTGCTCCAAAGAAAACTTATGTTCTTCTTGTCAGGTAAGCTTGTTAAATATCTGATATTTACTTAATCATTTTGATATTAACAGGCAACCATCTGCAAACATAATCTTGTTTCTTGCAAACTTATCCCGTCACTCATAGCGGACAAAATAAACTCTTCAAGTATATCTTAGACCATGATTGAACTCCAGAATTTTGTTGAATTATTAAATATTAAGACAAGTTTTTATTAGATACTGTCGTTTTATAAGACACATAATTATTTACGTTAGTGTCATTGGAATTTATTATGAGTCAGAACTTTAAGTTTAGTTTACTCAATAAATATCTCGATCAAAAAATGACAATAGCAGCCTTCTTACTAACGAATATTGCTCATCATGACAATGAAAACCTAACATTATCATCTAGGTATGTATAGAATATAACGAAATATGATGGCGTCATACCAAGTAAGGCCAATAAAACTGTATAGAAGTGAAAAATCTTTTATTTAAAATCAGAATAGTGTCAAAGTTAAAACTTTCTCATTGTTGGGCCAACAACACAGCATCTGGACAAGAAATAGCATGCTGCACCGACACCCAAAACTACACTATTGAAAATAATGAATCTGTTGTATTCTCTTAGCGTCCCCCCACCAATGATAGCACCACCAATTGGTATGATTGGTATTGTAATAAGGGCTTCTAGTAAATACAGCGTGGAATACCTCTTGCCAAAATCATCAGTACTTGAAACTTGTCCCACACAAACAGGAGTCAAAGATAGAATAGACCCTGTAGAAAACCCGAATAAGCACACAAATGCCCACATTGCATTTATATGTGAACCAAATGGTAACCATATCGCAAAAGTAAAGATAACAGCCATCATTGTAGTAATTGTAATGACATTGAATGCACCAAGGTACTTGTCAGCTACAAAGCCTGGGATGTACCTTCCTAGCACCCCTAATGCATTTGTCGCCATGATAAGATTATAAGAAGCAGATTCTGAATTACCAACCATCAACGAGTAACTGGCTACATAAGTTGATAACGAGGTTAATGCACTTTCAGCTAAAGACGCACCAACCGCTAAGAACAAGAAGGTCCACTCGAAAAAGTATCTCCAATTGAAGAAACTTGTACAGTACCATTTAACAGCTTCAACCCTAGTTGTAAATGGAGTTACAATTGGTCTATCCCTTTCCTTAACTAATACAGCTGATATTAGCAATAATGAAGCACACATTAATGTAAATATTCTTATAGCCCATTCAAAACCAACCTCTACGTATAACTTCCTCAATATCGGAGCGATAATAATGCCACCAACACTACCCCCCATAGTGGCCACACTAGTAGCAATGCCCCTCTTGTTCAAGAACCAAGTAGCGATCACACTCACTAAGGGAGTCATCAAGATGCCACTGCCAAGTCCACCTAAGACAGAAAATGCCAGAATAAATTGCCAGACTGCTACACAGTCTGCTAAGGCAATCAATCCGCTAATATAGAAGATTAAGCCCGTCCACATGGGTGCTCGAGCTCCATTTCTATCAAAATACCCACCTGAGAGCACACAACTGAGGAAAGTAAACCCCAAGTACAAAGAGAAAATCCAGGAAACTGTTGTAGGAGAAACATTCGCTAATTGGTTTTTGGATATATAAGACTCGATGGCACCTAAAGAATTTATCATACCAAAGACTGGAATTAATCCCAAAAATGAGCCAAATACTACCAACCAAGCTTCCCTTCCACCATCTGGATATGTTCTCTCAGAGATAAGAGGTTCATTGGGAGTATTACTCTCGAAAGTAATAATACTAGGTGGAGGCTCTTTTGCTCTAACTCTGGATAAAAACCCAGAGGAAATAGGTTGCTCCTGGTTTTGCTCTAGTTCGAAGGAAGACTCTCTATCCTTCTTGCTAAATAAATGTTCCTTTTGAAAGACTCGTGCTGGTTGGGATATTAGATGAAGCGCTAGCATTGGTTCTCTTTTTTACTAGACATTAGCCAATTTCTTCAAGACTGTCCTTTATATATTTTGCCAAGTTAGTCATGCGGATCATCACGATAAGAAGATACGGTTTGATAGGCAAGCAAAGTGTCTTTAACAGCAGTACGCTGAAGGTAAAAGACTGTATCTTGATGATCATTGTAGACAAACTGTATTCAGTCTTGGCATCTTTAACATTGGATAAGTGATGAATCATCGCGATATTGTATAAAAAATACTTGATATTATTTGATTTTGATGTTAACGAAGAGTCAACCAAAAGTAAATTGAGAAGAGGAGGGCAAAATGTCAGATGAAGAGGACAATTACAATGATTACATGCTTTCTGAAGATGAGGATATGATGGAAGAGGAAGATATGGAGTTTGAAAGTGAAAATGAGGATCGAGATGAGGGCCAAAGTCCTAGTGTCGAGGTTGAAATATCAAAAGATGTGGAACTTGGTGGATCTCATGAGAGTCACATGAGACTAGCAGATAATTGTCTTGATAGTCAGGATTATCGTACGGCAATTTCACAATATAAGGAAGCGTTTGACCTAATCTTGAGTGACTCTGTTGCTTCTGGGAGCGTGATAAATAAGATCATTGTGAACATAATTAGAAGTTGGACTCATTTATTGCAAAGGGAATTGAATACTGATTATATTACGCTGATTGAAAGGGATCTCAACCAGTTGTTACAATATATGGTGCAATCAGACAATTTCAGTCTCGAGATTTTTAAGGTCATTAATGATCTATGGTTTGGTAATAATATTTGCAACGGTGGTTATTTTTTGTTTGATATTTACGATGAAGAGCAACAGACTCAACGAGATGAAGTCATCAAGAGAGTTGAATTTTATTCCAATTTAATATCGAAATTTCATTGGATTTTGACATTGACGTCTTCATCTAACATTTTATTCAACAATCTGCAAAGATTGCTTGTGTTTAAGGGAATGTATATTGAAGTATGGTCATTCTGTCTTGATAATAAGGATGATGCGAGTATTATTACTAAATTGAATAGTATGATTACGGAGTTGTATCCTACTGAATCGATTCTGTTATGTCAGGAATTGAATTTACTCTTACAGTATAGCATTTACACATTCATTGAAAAGGGAGACATTAAACATCAATCATTATTACAATTGAATATTTCACGACTTTCGACACTTTGTCAAAATTCATTGGCATTACAACAGGATTCCGAAATTACGTTCTTGATGCATTTTGCAATGGCAATCCAACAATTACCTAGAGAGACAGAAGATGACAATAATATCAGTATAGATATAAACAGAGATATCATTGATGATGAGCAGGCTCATTATTCAATCCTTACAAGATATTTCGAAAGAATTCAAAATTGTCGTAATGAATTTTTCACTGCATTAATGAAATTAGAAGAGATGGGCAATTATAATGGAACTTCTCATATTTTCAAACGGTTTCATAAGTTAATCATGTTGGCATTTGTGCTTACAAGTATGATTCTTGTCAAAGTTCATAAACTGAATATTAATCCATTTAATTTTGAACAAATTAAGATCTTTGAGAATACGTCGTTCGTCCAGATTTTGAAACTTATCTATTCAAATTTCACTGAATTGAAATTATTTGAATTATACAAAAATATCCATTTACTGAAGGATTTGACCCCAATTGTCCCTTATTTCATTCAAAATATTCTTCAATTGGGCCAGACAATCAAGTTATGGCAACAGATTGCACCAAATTATGATTGTATCTCCATTGATGACGTTCGTTCCAAATTAAAATATTGCGACAGTATTGATACAACAAGAGACAATATCTTGACAATGTTAATGAAATCGATCATGAAGGACAAAGCATTAGTATACTTCAAGATTGATTTTACTAAAGACCTTATTTACTTTGGTAATGCCTATAAAGTACCTATGACAATATATCCAAAGGAATATTTCAAGCTAAACACGGAACCAGGCCACCCAACTTATTCTCTCGAGTATGCTAACGATGTTGGTATCTTTGACATACCAGAACGTGTTCCAGTAACGGATGTTAACATATTCTTTGATACTCTGAAACAAAATCGTGAAAAGAGCAGATCTTCAAACGAAGCTAACAGGTATGACCGCTACGTCGAGCTTCTAAACCTGACACAAGCAACCATCGTAAGAAAACAAGAATCCAACCATTTAGACACCCCTCCATAGCAACCTGTCCACTGTTCGTTCTCATCTTCACCTCATACAGCTTCATCATTGTTAGTTTGAACTATGGTTACTTAGCTGATCATCACACGAAATGTTTTCTTTGTTTTCGCGAAATGTCAAAAACACGAAATTGTTCAATATTGGATATGATAAATAATGAAACCACGAAATGAGAGAACAAAAAGAACTAGAACCAGAGTACTGTTTGATCTAGTGTCTACTGATTGGGAAGGAGGAAATCAACGAGAATGACTTTTTAAAATCAGTCTGTTGGTCGAGCAACTCATGTTTTATATAAAGTCGTCAAGAAGTTCCGGTTAATTGCTTCATCATTTGACATTTCTCTTTTTTCTCTTTGGTATTCGAATCAGTATAGACTTAATCCATCCACTCCAAAGAAATGAAATTCTCTACTTTCGCTGCCATTCTTTTTGCTTCTGTTGCTTCTGCTGCTACTTCTTCTTCTTCGGATGATATTACTTACGTAGATGTCACTACCACCCCAGTGGTCACTACTAGTGTTGTCTCGACAGTCAAGACTACTTCTACTCCACACATTACTACAACTATCTCAATCTCTGATGCTTCATCATCTCATAGCATTACCTCTAGCCACACTGTCTCAACATTGGCTACATTAGCACACAATAGTACATCCACTAATGGTATCGTTGAACAATCCACCACACAAAGTGTGGCTATTCATTATGGTGCTGCTAATGTCCCACAAATCGCTACTAGTGCTATAATTGGTGTCCTAGCCATCGCTTTATTATAAGTGATAGCCTCGACAAAAACTCACAGACATAACAAGACAATTACGATACCCTCATGCGTTGCATGCATCCAGCGTCCATATAATACGCTTTTTATATATCTATCCACACCCTATATATCCTTTTAATATAATAATCTCCATATAATACAATAAACTGAATAGACATTGCAATAAAAAAAATTGCTTGATTCAACTATAAGTCTAAAATGGCACTGTCAAGTCAAACCAAGTAAAAACGATGGAACCTTCTAGTGAGAGTAATAATCGACACGAAGATATGACGACACGTGTACAGGAGTTGGAGACTAGGATGGTCATGTTTGAGGAGCTGTTTCATGCATTCAGTTCGAGATTAGATCAGCACTTTAAGAAATACGACAACATTATAGATTCACAACAACAACAAATAAATGAGCTTAATTCTGTGTTGAGTGTTCTTGTTAATGATCAAGTTAGATATGCAGAGGCTATGAGAGATAAGTTGTCATCATCGCTTCTTGCACTTACAGCAACTTCAAATATTTCAGAATTTCCAACTTTATCATCTTCAAACTCATCTGCTGCATTGACCAAGAATGATGGGATTAATGTATTTAATGATATTCTACCGAACGATAAATCTCAATCACCACCACTCAAGAAATCCACTTTTGTCCATCAAAGAACCGTTGATAATACTTTCCATAATTCTATGATAGACTATACACCAACGACCAGTCATGCAACAATTGGAGAGAAACAATCTCCAGATCTATATAAACACCCTATAGATGGTACTTTCCAACATAATAATACTGAAATGACCAACACTATTGAAAATAACACTAATGATACTGCAACTAATGTGCCTTCATCTGCTAATACATTTTCATCATATAATGATTCAGATTCCTATGCACATATGAACAAAATAAGAAAATACAATTTAAGTTTACCAGGGACTTTCAAGTTTCTTAACTCTCCTCAAAGTGTGCTTGAAGTCTGGAAAGAATACACACAAGGCATCGAGGGCCAACCTTCCATTAAAGAAATGGAAACTCTTTATCAAACCACCTGGAGACGGGACTCAGCAACAAACAAAAGATATGCTAGAAGGAAACCACTTTGGAAAGCCATTGAGATTGGATTGGCGAGAGGGTATACGTTGGAATATATCGTGGAGATCCTGGAGAATGCAAGATATAGTGATGAGAATAAATTATCCAAGCAACCCATTGGATGGCTCTGTCAAACAGCTAACATACCAGACATTTTGAAGTAATAGAATTCAATACCAAATCACATCAAGGGCTAGAAACTCAAGATATCATACTGTAATCTTTTGTTCCTACATCATATTACAACTACAACGAATTCCTTATCAGACTCTTACCAGGGCAAAAGTGCCTTCAAAATAGTAATAAAAAATTGCTCTTTCTCTACAATATCAAGATTGAATCATCACATATCACAAAAAACCACTATTGCACGTTGAAATCAGTATCTGTTAACTTCTTCATACTGTTGCTAAACCCATCACGTGTATTGACTTACGCGTTGTCTTGAAATTTTTTGTTAGAAATAATCTTCAAAGGCATCGACAAGCAACAACAACAGTTAGCCAGAGGTGCAAAATATGAGCGAGGAGGCCACTGTGATGAAGCTTGTAAAGCCTGATATCAATGAGATAAGTAATGAAAATGATTTTGTCCCCTTGGAGGACAGTGAGAATGAATTGGCTAATGAGAGTGTCGACCCCGAAGAAGTAGCTAATGCTGAGGCTTATGACGATTATGATGGACATTTTGATGATCCTACTGACACAAGTGTGTCATCTGTTGCTGTACCTATTCTAGCAAAGAAAAATGAACTTTCAAACAATGAAGATTATATTGCTCTTTCTTCTAGTTCAGCTGAAGAAAAAGAACTGGTCAGGAAGGACAAAGAATCCGAGAAGACCGATCTCAACACTAAGATAGTTACCACAGATTATCCATGGATCATTAATCATGATCATTCTAAACAAAAAGAGATTGCAGACTGGTTAACATTAGAGATCAAGGACTTTGTCTCATATATTTCCCCCAATAGAAAAGAAATTGAAGCACGTAACGTCACAATCGGTAGGATTCGTGATGCTGTCAAGGCAATATGGTCTGAATCTGATCTTCATGTATTTGGTTCATATGCAACCGATCTTTACTTGCCAGGTTCTGATATTGATTGTGTTGTTATAACTAAAGAAGGGCCTCAAAAAGATAATAGAAACTCGTTGTATCAATTAGCTAATTATTTGAGTAAGCATAAGTTAGCCATTGACGTTGAAGTCATATCAAAGGCTCGTGTACCAATTATCAAATTTGTGGAGCCAGAATCCCATATTCATATTGATATATCCTTTGAAAGAACTAATGGTTTGGAGGCAGCTAAGTTGATCAGAGGTTGGTTGAATGAAACTCGAGGGCTTAGAGAGATTGTGCTGATTGTCAAACAATTTCTACATTCAAGAAAGTTGAATAATGTTCATACGGGTGGCCTTGGTGGATTCAGCATTATTTGCATTGTTTTCAGTTTCTTACATATGCATCCAAGAATAATAACTGGTGAGATTGATGCTATGGATAACTTGGGGGTTCTCTTGATTGATTTCTTTGAACTTTATGGTAAAAATTTTGGTTATGATGATGTTGCAATCAGTGTATTGAATGGTGTTCCCAGTTATATATCCAAGGAAAGCTGGCGAGATATTCATCCAATAAGGAACCCATTCTCTCTTGCTATCCAGGATCCAGGTGATGCAACTAACAATATAAGTAGAGGGTCCTTTAATACTCGTGATACAAAAAAAGCATTTGCCGGTGCATTTGATCTATTAACAAATAAATGTTTTGAATTAGATGAAGTTTCATTCAAGAATCGTGTAGGCAAAAGTATTTTGGGTAATGTGATAAAATATAAAGGCAAACAAAGAGACTTTAAAGATGAAAGAAAGTTGGTTGAAAATAAGGCCATCAAGGAGAATGAAGAGTTTCATAGGAAACGAAGCAGAATAATACATGAAGATGAAGAGAGTAGTACTACTGTGTTCACTGATGACAATGATGAAAATGAAAATGAACGAGACATGTACCAAATTGACCAACCAGTCACAAAGAAGCAAAAGAAGGACATCTCTGACGACAAGAAAGACAAGAAGAAGAGGATAAAGAATAAAAATAAGAAACTTAAGGACATAAGAAAGGCCTCAGAAGATAGAGAAGATGAATACAACCCAATGGAAAGGTAAATATTCCGTTTGCACTGTTTGCATCGAAACTTAATTTACATATGTATCAATAAAATATAACGATAAGCATGATTATTATATACTCAATTAAAGAGTTTTCGATTCCTTTTCTTCTCACTTTGAAACTTTTTAGATTTCAGTCGCTGTTCCTTCGAGATCATCTTGATTTTATTCCATTTCTTCAACGCCTCAGGATCACTCTCATTTGCAAAATAACAAGTAGACTTAATTTCCTGAATCAACTTACTCAAACAACGTGCTTTGTTCTGTTCTCGAGATCTCGTTTCATCACTTTGCACTATAATTGAGTCACTAGCTTTAGAATAGTACCTAAAATTCTTGTCTATCAACTGATCCAACACTTTTTCAGGAAACAATTGAGAGTTTTTGACATTGAGCATCTGTAGCGTACATTTTGTATTTACTTTATTGACATTCTGACCTCCAGGCCCACTTGATCTATCGTATCTAATCGTAAAATATCTAATTGGCAGAGAATCAACATTCAAGTTACGAAGCCAAGTCTTTGCAATGTTCAGAGCCTCCAACTCAGTATATTTAGCTATTGAGTTGAACAAGATTCTGTTGATTTGCATCCTTTTCAACTTTTGTTGTTCATCTGAAATAAATCGAGAAATGACAAAAACTATATACAATTTTGATGCTACCTGTCAAAACTGATAGAGCAAGCATATCCAAGAGAACTTTGATCTTTGGATAAAGAGAGAGAAAGCATTGGTGGGTTTTGCATATTAGCTTTCAGGATTTTGACTGAAGACATCTTTGAACAGACATAGCATTTCCCTGATTGTATCACATTGAATCAGTTAACACATAGCATTATTATAGAAATATGAACATGAGAATATCTCAACGAACTAATACTATATCCGCTGAAGGTGCTAAAATGTATGAGGATAGTTGTATGACACATTCAAGTCCAAACTTTCAAGCTGTTCCCAAGGTACGAGAGTTTGATTTTGAACAGAGGCCAATAGAGTCCCAAAATTCAAATTCATTGATTGAAGATGAAGATGATGTTGACGAAAATTGCAATGTTATTGACTTCTATCATGATGAACCGGAGGAGCATAATTCAAATAGTACAGGGACATTATCTCCAACTAGTAGCCAAAGAGAAGCGATGAGGTTCAAGAGTAACCCTATACATTTCGACAGGTATGGCTTCAAGAAACAAAATAACTTTATAAAAGAAGATGACTATGACCGATGGTGGAATGAATATTCCAAGTACTGCATTAAAAGAAAGAAGAAGTGGGAATTATATTTGATTAAATGTGGGTTGCCTTTAAATAATGATCAACCTGAAAAGTTTCCTTCGAATTGTGAAAAGTTGAAAAGATATATAAGAAAAGGTATACCTGCAGAGTGGAGAGGAAATGCATGGTGGTATTTTGCAAGAGGTGAGGAGACATTAAATAAGAATAGAGGCATATATGCTAATTTATTGGCGAAGATAGAAAATGGTGAAGTATTGAAGAACAATCTGAGGAATGACAATGATAGTAATTTTGAAATCATTGAAAGAGATTTGAGTAGAACATTTCCAGATAATATTCATTTTCATAAGGAATCATTCCAAAAAGAGGAGCCTGTCATGATTAAATCATTGAGAAGAATCTTAAGAGCCTTTTCAATTTACGACCCTAGTATAGGATATTGTCAATCGTTGAATTTTATTGCAGGGATGTTATTATTGTTCATGGATGAAGAAAGAGCATTTTGGATGTTAGTCATCATAACCAAAAAGTATTTGCCTGGAGTGCATTCTGTTAATTTAGAAGGTGTCAATATTGATCAGGGCGTACTGATTCTCTGCATCAAGGAATATCTACCAGAGATTTGGGAACAAATTGAATTATCATATTTAGCACAGAATAAACATCAAGGGCCCAATAATACTTTTGCTTTGAATAATTATATTAATGCTGAGGAGTTTTTATACAAGTTACCTCCACTTACCCTTTCCACAGCAAGTTGGTTTATGAGTTGTTTCATTGGTGTAGTACCAATTGAAACAACATTAAGAATATGGGATTGTCTGTTTTATGAAAAATCACATTTCTTATTTAAAAGTTCATTAGCTATTTTGAAGTTAAGTGAGGATGAGTTATTGGATAAACCTGATGATATCATCTCACAAAATTTCTTTGTATCCCCCTTAGACTATATGGGTCGTGGTGGATCCATTGATTCTGTTAATAACGATAATATCACACCCAAGAAAAGTCGTGATGAGTTAGATATTATAATGTTTCAGGTAATTCAAACATTTCCGAGGAAACTATTGAATGTTAACGATATTTTTGAAAAGATTATATTTAAGAATAAAATTGCACTAAATCGACTGGGACAAGACGAAATCGATCTTAAAAGAAAATATGTTGCTACTCAACGTTGTAAATTCAAGCATATCAATGACGCATTAAACAAGAATCTTAATTCTAGCGGTGCAAAACTTTCAAACTATAACAATGAATATTCTATTAGTACTGAATTGATCAACGAGACAATATCATCTGAAATGAGTGAATTTCGAAACATGAATCTAAGCAGCGTGAATTGGAACAATAGTGTTAAGGAAAGGGTGAAACAAATGAAACAAAGAAAGTGATTTGTTAAAAACGAATTTATATACATATATATATATATATATATATGATAAAACCTATTTGGCTAATTCCCAACCCTTCTTCAGTCTATCGATAGCTACACTGACTTGTTCAGGAGATGAAAATTTTTTGTATAATAAACTCTCAAGGTCAGGCCAAGGAATAGAATATTGCTCGATATCATCAATGGAGTGATCAGCTGGATTTTCAGTTAATTCAGCAACTGGAGTAGGTTTGGAAATCATAACACTAATGACAGCTTCGTCAGCATTGAGTTCAGAAAGCAAACTGTTGTCATGGAGAACTTTCCCCTTCAGTAAAAGTTTAAGTTGACCAACTTGTTGGCATTTTTCTTGTTTAACCAAGAAATTTTTGACTTGTAATACAGTACCATTCTTAACAAACTCTTCAGTTAGAGCAAATTTTGGTCTAATACTCTTGAGAGTCAATTTAATAGACTCCAAATTGGAAGACTGATCATTACTGTTTCTCTTTATTCTCTTTGGATCATATCTGTATTTCAAAGCAGGTAAAGCTACACCTAGAGAAGTGACCTCTTGAAGAGGTTTTTGATAGTTTGGAGCCAAAGCAGGTTCATTTAAGGTACTTAACGTCAAAAACTTGTTGACAAACTCACGTTCAGGGACCTGAATAGCAGACATTTGGTTTGAATTACGGATTTCTTGTAAACTAAACATCAATTATAGTGGTTAATTTTTTTCATTTTGTCAATTTAGAAGACGAACAAAATATTGAAATTTCAGATAATGTTTAGTGTAAATCACATAAAAAGCTGAAAACAGTAGATACGTTAAAGTAAGTATGGGAGACGACTATACGATTCATGATGGTAAGACAAGTATCACGAATAGTGCTGGCTCTATTTCGAAATTGAATACGGAGGATGACAAGATGTACAGTAGCAGTACTGTTGGAAGATCTGACAATATAGATGATCATATTGAGAATATTGTGCATGAAGCTGTTATCAAAGAAGAGGAAGAAGGTAATGTAGAAGGTAATTCACATGACGCTATAAAATTTGACAAACCTTTATTTTTCAATTTCCATGAATTTTCAGAGACTTATTATGCAGATTTAGATTCACCAGATATAAGGAGAAGTCATGATGAGGATCATAGTATTAGTATCACACATTTCCCAAACACACATGCTCCCATGGGTTCAAAGAGATTTAAAGAGACTCGTATTGTTCGAATTCCACGAAATTTTGAAGTCACTTTAGATTATCCATTTTTTAGTATAATCTTGCCTGGTCACGAAGCAGCAGCAATAGTCAATGGAGAAGATGGTTACAATTTTATTCCAAGGGGAATTTATGATAATGGACAACTATTTGGTTATTCATCTGTTAGCCCATTGAGTCTCTATTTAACTCCTGATGAATTTCAGAAAATTGTGACACATATTAATGAATTAATGAAACAAGAGTTTTCAGTATTCAGTTGGTTTAATATTTTTGATATTATTCTTGGAATATTCACTTTAGGTCTATGGACATGTATTTCTGGATATGTATATCGAAATAATTTACTAAAAGTGGAAAAATATATCAAGAACTTGAACGAGTCATCGTCATTCAAAGACAAGAGAATACGACTAATCAACCCTCAAGAGTCCGCGTATCTGTCACTTGACTTTGAAGTGCCCAAACCCAATTAGGTACAAACGCCAAAGGAAAGAAAGAAATTGCCTGTCAGTGCATTCAATTGCATCTGATGTTCACTTCATGATAACTTCTCAAAGAGTTCACTTATAATTAGATAACAATCAGTCTACTTCAAAGCATGAAAATCTCCTAAGAAGGAACTTTTTCACTAATGCGGAAATTTGTTTGTTAGTGAAAAATCGCGAATTTTTAACTTTGAAATTTTTGGTGATTTTTCAATTCTCGAGGAAAGATGGTGATTATATAGTGAAACAGTTGGACATTTCGTGACAGATCAAAAGGACATTTCGTGTGTTATCCATGTTATGGTAAATGAGGTCGATGGAATATATAAGAGGATGTCTTTGGTGATAGTTGTAGTTGTTTTATTTGGGTTCGTATTGATAAGACAATAACAAACGACATCAACAAATCATGGAAACATACAACAAAGCTTTAAACATTTTAATGAAATCACCAGTCACTGATGATATGGTTTCATATTTAACAAAGACAACATTATCAGTACTTCCAAGTAATAATTATCCGTCACCACCATCTTCGCCCGGTCAACCACGTTTACCTTCATTACGCACATTTATTACTAGATTGGTTAGATATACACATGTTTATACACCAACTTTACTTGCTACTGCTTCATATTTAAACAAATTGAAGAGAATATTACCAAAGGATGCTAAGGGATTACCATCAACCATTCACAGATTATTTCTCGCTTGTTTGATCATCAGTGCCAAATATCATAACGATTCTTCTCCATTAAACAAACATTGGGCTGAATATACTGATGGTCTCTTTACCATAGAAGATATCAATCTTATGGAAAGACAATTGTTACAATTATTGAATTGGGATCTAAGATTAGATCATCAAGATTTAATACTTGATTTACAAGCTTTATTAGAGCCAATAAAGGATCACATTGAAATCTCTAAAATACAAAAGAAGATGATGTTCAGAAAACAATCTGATCGTTTAAGAAATATTTCTATCAGTTCTAATATGAGTACTAGTACACTTGTGGGATCTAACAGCAGTGAGAATTTAGCTTATCGTAGTCCCACTGAAAAGAGCAAACTAATAGAGAATTGGCAATCATCCCACCATTCTAGCTCGGTACAGCATCTCATGATCTAACTGCATTTGTGAACCCCTCACATACTCCTTCACATACATATATATTCATACATTTTTCAATTCGTTCATTACTTTTATAAATACCCATAATAAGGAACACAATTTGTTTTTTTAATTCGTTTCTAACTCGTTTCCAAATGCCAACGTTTCTCTAACTTCGAATTTTCATCGAACAGAAGAGTTCCTCGGAAAACCATGTTTATATTGGAAGGTGTGGGTGTTTGTGACGACTGGTTACAAATTAGGTAGAGAAGGTAAATGTTCATGCTTTTGTATGTGCAATATACTTGTCGTTGTTGTGATCAGAGTAATGGCTGTGTTTGATGATTTGGTGTTCAAAGTTGGCAGGCTTACTATTCGGCCGAATTTCGGATTTATATGAACATGTTTTTGATCAAATTGTTCGGCCGAATGTTAGATTATGCATCGATTACACTCATGTTCGGCCGAATGTTTTACTACTTAGGTAATACACGTTGAATCAAGATTGATAAGAAATTTCATTATATAAACCTGAACTATAACTTGTTTAAATCAAACCAATTGCAATATGTTTTTCTTCTACCTTTCTACTTGTCAACAATCTAAATAAACCAAAAGAAAAAAAAATCTCTATATTAAAAGTTGCAATGTCTTATCCAGAAGAATTTACCGGTATCTGTGTTACAGATGTTAAAGACTGGACTCATCCAAAGAAGGTCTCTTATGTTCCAAAAAAATTTTACGATCATGATGTCGATATTAAAATTGAAGCTTGTGGTGTCTGTGGTTCAGATATTCATCAAGCTAATGGTGACTGGTCCCCTCCACGTGAAAATTTATGTGTAGGTCATGAAGTAATTGGTCGTGTTGTTAAATTAGGACCAAAATCAGATTCAGGTTTAAAACTTGGTGATCGTGTTGGTGTTGGTGCTCAAGTATTTGCTTGTCTTGATTGTACTCGTTGTAACAATAATAATGAAAATTATTGTCCAAAATTTGTTACAACTTACAATCAAGCATATGAAGATGGTTACATATCACAAGGTGGCTATGCTAACTATATTAGAGTTCATGAACATTTTGTTATTCCAATTCCAGAAAATATTCCATCAGAATTAGCTGCTCCATTATTATGTGGTGGTATTACAGTGTTTTCACCACTATTAAGAAATGGCTGTGGTCCAGGTAAAAAAGTTGGTATTGTTGGTATTGGTGGTATTGGTCACATGGGTATTATCTTTGCCAAGGCCATGGGTGCCGAAGTTTATGCATTCTCAAGAAGATCTAACAAGAAAGAGGATTCTTTAAAATTAGGTGCTGATCATTACGTTGCTACATTAGAAGATGAAGATTGGGAGAACAAATTATTCAATGAATTAGATTTAATCGTTGTCTGTGCTTCTTCTTTAACAGATATTAAATTTGATAAATTTGCAAAAATCATGAATATTGGTGGTAAAATCATTTCAATTGCAGCCCCACCAAAGAATGAAACTTTGGTTTTAAATCCAATAGGTTTGTTAGGTATTACTATTGGTAATAGTGGTCTCGGTTCCGTCAAAGAGATTAAACAATTATTACAATTAGTCTCTGAGAAGAATTTAAGAATTTGGGTTGAAACTATCCCAATTAGTGAAGCTGGTGTAAATGAAGCCTTTGAAAGAATGGAAAAGGGTGATGTTAGGTATAGATTCACTTTAGTTGATTACGACAAGCAATTCAATTAGCTCTACATATACCTAATTAAACTTTTTCTTAGTTAAGACCTAATTATTTAAGCAGACTATTACCCGCAATGAAAAAAAATTTCATTGTTGCGAAAAATAATTTGTATAAAGGCATAATGAAATTCTAGCAGTTGAATGAATGAAACGCATTTTCTGTCATGCGTGAAATAATCAAAACAAGAGACGTATGGGATAAGGATATCCCACTATAGACTTTAATAATTCTATAGACTAAAATTTTATCTTTTAGTTGGAAAATGATTAGAAAAACGCTGTGCACCAGTCTGAAATACTAATTCGTGAAGTATTAAGTATACCCAAATTTCTGATTTCAACTTTTTTAGATAAATTATATAATAGAACTTTCTAACTAATTGTAGTCTTGTCATAAATGAAAATTTGTGTAATTTGTGTCCTTCAAAGATACAAATGTCAGAATAAATCATTGAGAATATACTGTAAAAACCCTTACATACGTCTAAGCTAACATAAAACAAGAGAGTCCAATTGAAACAGACATAATTATTAAACACATAATCTAAGTATTCCACTGAGTCGTGTATCCTCGATTGCCCAAAGCAGAATACAAACACTCCCTGCCTGGACCAATTGAGAACCCGGAAACTCTTGGTACCCACGCCAACGCCTTACTGAAACAGTCACCCTCACCGTCAAACGGTAACAACAACAATAAAATTGAAAATAAACAATTTCAGCAGGGAATCAAGCCCTCGCTTCTCATAGGATGCAACCATATCTGAGCCTCAAAGTGAAAAGTTGCACGTATTTACACTGAATGCATCTATCTATAAATCTGCTCGGAAAATTTTCGAAAGGGTTTTACCGAATAGGGAATCTTCCTGCTTAACAAAACAACGCAAGGCACTGGCTCATCGAGACAGTGAAAGAGACGACGGTATTTGAAGTAAACTGTATTTGATAATCATTATATATATATATAGGGCAGCATTGAATGTTGTTTTCATATCTTTTTTCGTAATTCGTTTTGTTCTTTTCATTTATTTTACTTCTGGTTTTTTACCTGAATTTCTCATTATACAACAAACAAACAAAACTACAAGTACAATTAAACAATGTCTGAACAAGAACAACAAACTCCAGTCGAAACTCCAGTTGAAACTCCAGTTGAAACTCCAAAGGTTGAAGCTACAAAGACTGAAGCTCCAAAGACTGAAACTTCAAAGACCGAAGCTCCAAAGGCTGAAACCAAGCCAAAGGAAAAGAAGAACTTTTTCAAGAAGTTATTCTCCTTCTTAGGTTAAAAGAAACTATAGTTATAGGAAAATCTCCTCAATTGGATCATTCTCTTTTACTATAAATTTGTATTCATACCTATGTACTTTCAATTATAATAATAACTAATAATTAATTTAATAAATAACTTTTCTAATTTACATCATTACATGATTCTTTTCTACGTTTTAGTCAGTCAGTGTAAGCACACGTTATCTCTCTATATCTCATTGTTTATATTTTAACAAGCTTATCTGATTCAAATAGGAAAGTCACCAGATATCGCGTAAGCATAAAGAAACGTAACTTTTATTGCATAAGCCGTTCAAAATAGAGCTCATCCATTGGATGCTATTCTAATAACCTTTCCAACTCGTGATGTCTTAGTTTATCCGAAACGCGTCCTCTTCAGGTGCATCTATTTGTTTGCAAAATGATGATTGTAGTTGCCTTTATTTACCTTTGGATAAGATAAGGATATTTCAAGAGATATTTGGACTATATTCTCTGTTAAAGCTCCAGACAGTACAGTGTAATAAGTGTATATATTTTGTGTATTTATATTACCAAGAATATATCCAATTATTTCTGATAGGCACCCTTTGTCGCTTTATGAACGGTTTTCTATCTTATTGTTGTATATCAAGCAAACAAATCTATTTACCAAATATCAACTTTGTTTTAAAACCCCATTTATGTAGTATTATTTTCAGAGGGCACCATATTTTCTATGACATAACATGAGGCTTGCCTTTCCTACATCATATCTGAATCTCAGGATTCTTCTCCAGAAAGTCAATCAAAAGCAGCTAAAGAAAAGATTACCATAAATAGCTAACATCGTAGTTATCCTAGAAGTTTCATAACAATCTTGATTGATAAATGACTTTTGGTCGGGGGTCTAACGCCGTCGAAGTTACAGTTTACTTTAATTGAAGTTTTATATTCACTTTCGCATCAAACAAACCATTCTGCATAATAATCACAAGATGACAGCAGAGATCTTTCCATCTGTCAACAAATTTCACTTTCAATGAAGAGACTCATATTCAATATTCATTTCAAGATATGAATATATGACCAAACCTAGTGAAATGGAAAGGCAATTGTTTGTTAAGAACAAATTCAAAAATAATGCTCTGAGTAACTTTTCTCGAGCTGAATAAATGAAAGATGAGCCATGGAAGCTTTTGATATAAAAAACTGATGAGCGGTAGGGGAATCGAACTCCTGTCTCCACCTTGGAAGGGTGGAATGATAACCACTACACTAACCGCCCAACTTTGAATTTTGCTTTGTGTCAGAGTGATCCCACACTATCATTTATTAACATCACGTGATTACAGATGTGTATCACCAATGACGGCTCATCGCAATGAACCGTCATGTTCGAGTTTCACATATGAAAGGTCAAACCTTTTATATGTTTCCTCAACTTTGTATATTATTTAGATACTTCTTATATATGTTTAGTTTAAGAAGAACAACAGTTTATTGTGTTAATTGAACAACCGTTAATCAACTCATTAACCTTAGGATACTATATCACATGCTTGAGCAGATTGTGGGTTTGCTGAACTCAATCTAAATAGATTTATTGTGCTGTTTTGGCCGATAGTAGTTTTATAAAACGTTATAAGATTATTAGATTGATTAAGATAAAGTGCATCAAGTTTATCCCCAATAATCAGTTTCAATGATTTATCTTTTATAGTATAATGTTTCATGTAAGTATTAATTTTGTATATTTCTTATAAGCGTATAAAGTAGATTTCTATGTTAAATAAATCTTGGTTTATATAGCTAAATTAGTCGTATAATTTAATGTCAAATCAATCTAATACCAAATATAAAGAGGTATACCTTTAAGCTTTGTTATATTTTGCCATTGATAGTAGTTGTTATCATTGTATGAATGAGAATCATATTGATTTGAAGGAAGTTACATGGTGATTGTCCATTTTTCTCAGGATCAAGCATATTTTCTGGCCTGTACCAGATAAAGCGTAAAAATGAAAAGTTTCAGAGAGACGAAAACAAGAAAAAAAAATCATAATTAAATATGTATATTTTACATATTATTATGGAAAGAGAACCAATCCAGGTAACAACACCCATAATGCCTGGTCTGAAACGTGCACTATGTGGTATGGTAGCATTGCAAAATGTTTGATACTTTAAAGAAATGGGTTGCAGACTCGGTCCTTCGAAGAGTATGATGCTGGGATTCAAGAAATGAACGAATACAATCTTAAAGTTTATAAAGGTAATAATGAAGGTTGAGATACGCAATACAAGAGACTTTAAAAAGCTTAGAAGTTTTGTGAGAATTAAGAAGCCAACAAAGTGTTAAAACCTAACACGTAAGAGAGCAAATAGTCTTGATGAAAATCAGGAAATAAGTCGTTGATAAAGAACAGTTTAGCAAGAATCATATCAAAGAGATTAACTTCAAGGTCGTGAAACCAGAAAACTGGTCCAGAATATAACAATACCTTAACGACTTTTTGGTCCAGTAAAGAATTTGCCAAGGATACCGAGAACTATTTGTTATTAATTGTGGATGGTCTGTCAAGATATAACTACCCACAAACATAAGGATACGGATTCAATTGTGGGCCAATTAGATAAACATAAAGACAGATTGGAACCCAATTTGGCACAACAGTACAGGAAATTATCTTTGATAAAGGAACTGAGTTTACAAATACAAAAATGAAGAACCTGTTGCAAAAGTTTGGTATTAGACAGATATTAACACCTACTCAGGATCATTCGGCTAATGCCAGGGCTGAATGGTCCTGAGTCGGAGTGAAATTTTGATTGATCCCAAACTTTTCCATTAATTGTTTCATTTTTCCATTAGTGAATTCACTTCCTCTATCTGAGATTATTTCCTGTACTGTTCTATCGAACTGGGTAGATATTTTTCTAATGTTGATGTTCATTTGATTTGTTATGGTATCCTGGTCTTTGCTCTTGTGTGTCGAAATTATCATATACCGTGAAACGCTATCTACCATTACAAGTAAAAGTTTATCGGTATCCACTGGTAAATTTTCGACTGAACCAAAAATGTCCATGCTCCATGAAGATCCAGAAGTTTTCATTTTGGTGTAGTGATTCATAGAATTTGTGTAGTGGAATTGTCTGGTCATCTCCCCTGCTGTACAAATGGGTACCAGATCTTTTTTATTTTACTACTCCCTTCAGTGATGTTTTGAACATCATCAAAAAGATTTTTATCAATGGAGTTTTTAATAACTACGGCCGGAACATGATTCAACCTTAAATGAGCCTCCAATAGAGTTATTGAGGGTCTTATCATACTTACACTTCTAATCTTCTTATTTTATTTCTCTAATTCATTTGGAAGATTAATTTCAATTTTCGAGCTGGTTGGAACCCATACGGTATTGTCAATTATAATTGTGTCAATTTGCGTTTTGCTATCTATTTGTACCTGTTTGTATCCTTCTGACAAGGTAATGCCATTTTCTTGCCACAATTTAGGAGCAGAGAGAATCAAAGCTTCTTCATAAGGTGCATAATATGCATGTATAATGCTTTTTTTATCATTTTGCCTTTTTCAAGACCAAGGTACCGACACCTTCTAAATAAATGGACTCATTTGGATTTTCTTTGCCATAGAATTTTGGTATATTTTCGTTTTTGGTAAATTTGCTGTATTCTAGGAACCATTCCTTTTTAGGACATAAATGTTTACTCGAAACTGTATCAATGACTACAACTTCATCGATTGTTTTATTGTTGTTTTTTTTGGTTTATTGTTGAATTTCTGTTTTATTGAACAGTAATCACTATTGTTTGTGTTCTTTTTCATAATTTTTCCTTGGTTCCTTACCTTTCTTATGGTATTAGTGACTATTTTGTGAGTGTTGCCTAAGTTCATTATCTGGCTTCGACTCAATTACTTCTTTCTTCTGATTCTCAGAGTTAGCATAGTTGTTATTGAAATTGTTATATATTGTTTTTATTGTAATCGTTGTTATAAACAATTATTGTTATTATTGTTTTTATTGTAATTATTGTAATCGTTGTTTTTCCTGTTACTATTGTAGTTGTTATTTTGATTGTAATCATTGTAATTATCTCTGTTCCTGTTTGAACAACTTTTAGCTTTATGCAAGAAAGATCCACATGTATAACATTCTCGTGGTCTTTCATCATTATCTCAAATTTCTCTTTTTGTTGATCGATGGCCTCAACAATTGCATTGACATATTCTCTCGGATGGATGTCATGCTTGGACACGTTTAACCTTTTTTCAGATATTGAAATATCTGAGATAACCTCTAAAGTTGGCTCCAAGGTTCTTCTCAATTTTGTATTGATGAAAGAATTTGTTAAAGTAATTCCAGCTTTAGGATCATTAGAGTAACGCTCTAGTAGGATCATTTTAGTATATATCTCACGAAGGTTCGGAGCAACACTTATCAACAAATATCTTACTCAACATTTTGTCCTTTCTTGCTCTTTTGTAAAGTTTCAAAACGGCGTCTTTAATTTCATTGTAGATCTGGACAGATCCACTTTCATCATGATCGTGCCTACAAAATTGCGTCGATAAACCATCAACGATCACACGTCTCAATATTTCATTCTCTTCCTTTGATGCAACTTCCTCGAAGTGGCTGTTCGTAACGTCATCGAATTCCCACTTGGAACAAAAAACACTCAGATTCTTGGACCATAGAGGAGACTATTCTAGTTTTTCCATCTTGAAGGTTGATTTTGAGATTCTGTATCGAAATAAAATTTTTTAATCTCTTTCTTGGAAGAATTTTTACATCTGTAATACTTTTCGTTGGTTATCTGTCAATTGACCGGTTTTCCATCTGTTAAGCTTTTTAGATTTATTTTGAAGTTCTGAACCAATTTCTGGTTCACCGACCTTAGAATTAATCTCTTTGGTATGGTTTTTACTGACCTGTTCTTTATCAACGCTCTTATATCCTGATTTTCATCAATACCATTTACTCTCTTACGTGTTAGATTTCGACACTTTGTTGGCTTCTCAAGTTTTGCAAAGCTTCCAACCTTTTTGGAGTCTAGAGTATCGTTCATCCCAATCTCCATTAATACAGCATCCTCTCTAATAAACTTGGGGGTTGTTTGGTTCATTTTTTGAACCTCAGCATCATATTCTTTCAAGGACTGAGAATGTATGTCAAGTCTTTCTTGAAAAGTATAAGCTTCATTTGCAATCCTGCCATTTTCGATATTGAGTGTTTTATAGTTGATTGAATTAGTTTCTTTCTATATAATAATATGTTAATTGTACTAACTGTTGTACTAATTATTTTAGATTCTTTTCATATGAATTTCCTCTCTGTGTAATTTTCAGCTTTGCAGGCGACAGATTTTTTGCCTCTGGAGGAAAATATTCTTGATACAAAAAAAGACAAAACTATCCTGAAACTTGCCAGAATATTAGATAAAAGAATCAAGTAATAAAAATTTTGAATATTTCATTAACAATATGATACTTTCAATTCTAGTCTGCTAAAAACAGTAAATTGGAGACTTCGTGGCCAAGCTGGTTAAGGCGTGCGACTGTTAATCGCAAGATCGTGAGTTCAATCCTCACCGAGGTCGTTTATTTTTTTTCCAAAATCAAATGTCACTCACTAATCGTGGTGTATACTTTTCAATGTTAACTGTTTCCATTTTATTTCTTACCTGTTCATTTATTTAGTTAAATATATTGTTTTATCTATCCTTGAGTTCCCATATTAAGCTTTCATCCAATTGAAAATGGCTTGATTGTTGATTCTGATCGTAATGATCACTTTTGTCTTTGTTCAAAAGCTCTTTTCTAAGTCTGTCATTTCTGTCATACAACCATTTCAAATAATTTATAGTTTTCAGATATATGATTAATTCAGATCTATTTTCATTTTTTTGTAAGTCAGGCACTAATTCAACTAACTCATCATATATAGACCTTATAATTTCCCTCCTTTTTTTCTCTGAGGATACATGATTAATCCTCACTTGTTGTTCTGTCAGTTTATTCATTTTCTTAGTCCTAGGTTTTCTCTCTTTCTTAATCTTGTTCTCAGTTTGAAGCGGTATAAAAGGGGTTATCGTGTCATTATTTAGTTTCAAGTTATCCGGTGATATATTGAGACTGAACATATTCGCTGAGCTGTGATCCATGGCTAGTATATGAAAGCTATTGTGTACAATTTTATGTATTATATTCTATTGAATTTGATGATATACTTGACTTTTTTCAACATGTGAAATTTTTTCACTGATTTTTGATATGAACTCCGACTTGGTAGTGAACTTGCAAGTAATGGAATCAAGATGTAACGAAGATACAGAGAATCCAATTGAGCATTACAATGAGTTTAGTTGTGAATTGAGGATTACAAATGTGTCAATATGGTCCTTTTGTAACCAGGAATATCGAGATTGAGCTAATATGGCGCTTATATTGTAGAAAAAGCAGGTTCTTCCCAAAAGAATCTACAAAACTGCTTCCTCTGAACCAATGCGAATCTATTCACAAGAGAAGTATGCTCAAGGAGAGTTACGAGAGTATCTTCATACTACTTGGTAAATCATTCCGTATATAATGACATCTTCTTTTCTTCTGAAGGGAAATTCGTCAAGTCAATCTTTCAATGTATATACAAAGAAGTTGTAGTTTTGAAGTGAAAAATTATCTCTTCTCGTTATTTGACAATAAAGGTCAAATATCACATAGATAGAAGTACTTATGACCACATTTCATTACGATTGTCGTTTTTTTGAGATCAGTATTCCTAGATCCACTTTAGATTTTCATAATATTCCAGATGCAACAAAGTTTTTGGTTATAACATATATAACATTGACGCTAACTTTGTTCATTATCAGAAGGTTACTTTATTATAAGTTGTTGGGAACTCATCCTGAGGTTGATTATACTCAGATTACAAGTCCTATCTTGCAATTGATCCCCAACGAATTTCTCAGGCATCCCTATTCGATTGTTTTTGCTAATATGATTGATACCGATCCTTTGAAATTTGTTATCAACTTCTTCAATCTTGTTATTGGAGGATCCTTCATAGAACGCAATTGGAATAGTTCCAGAGAGTTATTGCAATTTATATTACTGATTGGGTCCATTACAAACCTTGTTGTCGTTTTATTTACATTTTCAATATCATTTATTATCCCAAATGTGAAACTCAATGTCCCTATTGAAGGAAATTACACTGTCTTAATTGGATTCCCAATCATCTATAAACAATTGTTACCAGAGACGACTATCATCAATTTTAAAAAGCCAGCCAAGAATTTCAGGTTCAAATTGTTACCAATCCTAATCATGACTGTAGTCACTGTAATTAACCTGGTTTGGTTCCATCATTTTGCCCAATTATTGTCTATTTGGATCACTTTCTTTTCCTGTTGGATATACTTGAGATTTTTTCAAACTTTACCTTCTCTAGGAAGTAATAATTCAACCGATCGTGTAGTTGGAGATGCCTCAGACACATTCCAATTGATTTATTTTTTCCCAGATATTATCAAACCGATTGTAAAACCTATATTTGATGCCTCATATAGACTATTTTGTGTCAGACTCGGTTGGTTCCGTTCCTTCGAGATCACAGACATTGACAAGGGAAATGATATTGCTGAGCAGAGAGGTGCCAAGACAATTGCGGGCTCAGCAGCTGACAGACGTAGACAACTGGCCCTCGAGGTGCTCCAAGAACGACTCGCCTAGGATTTACCGTCAAATTACATGAAAACACGATAACGTCTGTCATCAAAGTGAATTCGCGTTTTGTCTACTTTTCAAAATAATTTTCTCGACCTCAACAAATATTTAAAATTTGAATGGGCTGATGTTGTTGTTTTTTCTTGGCCAATCATCTGTAAACAACAGTAGAGAAGGACAGGATAGAATTAAGATTCAACAGTCGCAAGGTAGCCTACCTCTTTAAACTAGACTAGAGGTATGTCTACGATGTTTCTGTGTCTTTTTTTATATAAGTTAGGCCTGTGTATGAATGTGTCGTATTATTTTGGTATTTATCCGACGTTGGGTTCAGTTCTCAACGAGAACTAGTTCAAGTTCTAGCAGGAAAACCTACGAATGCACGGCAGCCTATTCTATGCACAGTTTTTTAACCTGCTATTTAAAGCCCGTGGGCCCATTTAGTTCAAGGTTAAACTTTTTTGGGCAAGTCGGTCAACAATGGAATCAACAACATTTTGTCCCCATAGGTGGTAATTGATACAACTGGAGAAATTCTGAATGATCTGGATGTTTTTTATATAAGATGCAAACTTATTAAATTTATTATTTCCCCACCTCTATTAAATTGTATGGTTGCTTCAAACTACATACTGGTAAGAATGTCTCTTCAAAGCATTTTATTATCTTCTTTGTTGACTGCTACAGCTGTTGTAGCCTGGTCCCCTTCCAATGGGTATGCTCCAGAAACTGTTGTCTGTGCTGATGATACAGATCTGATCAGAAGTGCCAATGGTCTTTCACAGAATGAAACAAATTGGCTTGAGAAAAGAGATCCAATTGCTAGAGAGGCCTTAAAGGAATATTTAACTCGTACCACAGATAACTTCTCCGATAAATCATTCTTAGACAAATTATTCTCTGACTCTAATAATGATTCTACTCCAAAAATTGGTATTGCTGCTTCAGGTGGTGGTTATCGTGCAATGTTATCTGGTGCTGGTATGGTTGCTGCCATGGATAACAGAACTCGTGGTGCCAATGAAAAGGGTCTCGGTGGTCTTTTACAAGCTTCCACTTATTTAGCTGGTCTATCTGGTGGTAATTGGCTAACAGGTACCTTAGCATATAACAACTGGACATCTGTTCAAGATATCATTGATCAATTTAATAACGATAATGAAACTGATTCTATTTGGGATATCAAAAACTCCGTACTATCTCCAGGTGGTAGCAACTCTTCATTCACATCAAATAGATTCGCCGAGATCACAAATCAAATAAACCAAAAACAAGATGCTGGTTTTAATATATCGTTAGTCGATGTATGGGGTCGTGCATTATCCTACTATTTCTTTCCATCCTTACCAGAAGTTGGTTCTGCTTACACGTGGTCTGATATTAGAGACGTTGATGTCTTTAAGAATGGTGAAATGCCAATGCCAATCAGTGTCGCTGATGGTAGATACCCAGGTACAAAAGTCATCAGTTTAAATGCTACTGTTTTTGAATTTAACCCGTTTGAATTGGGTTCTTGGGATCCTTCCTTGAATGCATTCACTGATGTCAAGTATTTAGGTACAGAAGTTGACAATGGTTCGCCAGTCAAACAAGGCCAATGTGTCGCCGGATTTGATAATGCTGGTTTAGTTATGGGTACCTCCGCTGATATCTTCAATCTAATCATCATGCAAGGTTCTTCCCCAATATATGCCACTGCTATTCAATCTTTAACCAACCAATTTTTACCCAATGCTACAAACAAGGACGATTTAGATATCGGTATTTATGCTCCAAATCCATTCAGAGGTGCAAATACCGTTGATTCAAATTACACTCAAAGTATTGTTGAAGCTGACACTTTATACTTAGTCGATGGTGGTGAAGATGGTGAAGGTATTCCATTAGCTCCATTATTACAACAAGACCGTGGTTTAGATGTTGTATTTGCCTTGGATAACATGGATGAGACTGATGACAGCTGGCCAAGCGGTGGCTCCCTTATTGCCACTTATGAGCGTCAATTTGTAGCTCAAGGTAAGGGCACTGCATTCCCATACGTCCCAGATAATGAAACATTTATCAATTTAGGTTTAAATAAGAGGCCAACTTTCTTTGGTTGTAATGCTGCTAACTTAACTGACTTGGAATATATTCCACCTTTAATTGTTTACATTCCAAACTCCGAATACACTTACCAATCTAACGTGAGTACCTTAAAATTGGCTTACACAGCTGAAGAACGTATTGCTATGATTCAAAATGGTTTTGAAGCTACCACCATGAACAATTTAACAGATGACTCTAATTTTGCTGGTTGCATCTCATGTGCTATTATGAAACGTAAGCAGGAAAGTTTAGATTTCACTTTACCCTCTGAGTGTGACCAATGTTTCAGAGACTACTGTTGGAATGGTACCATCAGTAATAGCAAGACAACTTATGTTCCGTCCTCAAACACTACCGGTTTACATTCTGGTAATTCAACTACTTACTCTAATTCAACTACCGTTGTAACTGGTACTAGATCTACTTCTGCTTCTATCTCTGCCTCTGCCTCTGCAGGATTCAACAGCACTAGATCTTCCTCCAGTGCGTCATCTAAAAAAAATGGTGCTAACACCTTGAATAACGATGTCGTGACTCTATTAACTGTCTTTGGCGCCATCTTAGGGTTGTTGTAACACTAAATATATAATTAATGTTCGTATATACTATTTGATACCTTTGTTATCTTTATAAATTCCTTTCATTGATATTCAAAAAACTTTACTTTTCACTAAACAAATAATCCTTGTTATTACATTTCTTCAAGTTACTCCTTCTTATTTCGATACATGAATAGATAGTCTTACATAAAAGCAGATATAAAGATGATATTATATAGCTCAATCTTTTCCATTTCATGTTGCGTTTTTAAAGAATCAATTATTTGGAGCTCCCCAGAAAGTACGTTTCCAGGAAAATGGTCCTGTTGCTAGAAGTGCCAAAAACTAATAAGAAGTTTCATCTAGCTACCAAAAAAATTCCAAAGTTCGAGCCTCATATTTCAAAGATGCCATCAGTAATGATAAATATTTGGATGAACGGATAAAATACCAAGAGGCTTTCAATTAAATAACCTAATAAGAATGAACGTATTCGACCCACGGATTAAAATACCTAGAAATAAAATTGTTAGCGGTAAAGTTATACCTATCAACATGATATCACCAAAAGAGAAATGGGGGATACAAAGCCGGAATTTTAGCTTGAGGTGATTTAAAATCGGTGAATAGCTATTGAGATAAAGACACGTCCTTGTTGAATATGGACAGTCTAAAAATTTGTTTGATTCTGGCACTACAAAAGAGTCTAAAAATGCGTACGTTGGATATCAACCACGCATTTTTATATGCACCAATACAGGAAAAATTATACATCACACCCAAAGGATAAGAGGGCGGTAACACCATTGAAGAAATCTTTGTATGGTTTGAAACAGTCTCCGAAGAATTGGAATGACACATGGAAGGAATACTTCAACAAAAACGGATTTTTTGATTCAAGATATTCACCTGGATTCTGGTGCAAAATAACCATTTTTATTCATATATTCACGTAATGTGTCTATCCAATTGTTTGGAGATTATTTCGATCCATATCGAGATTTTTGAATGGTGTTACGGCCCGTTTATCCTTTGGATGGGTAATGAATGATTTTTCTTGTATTGGAGCATACAGCAATGCGTGGCTCATGTCCAGGGTATGCAACTTTAAGTGCTTCTGTAAAGACAATATTGAACAATCATTCCATAGCTCGCCGCAGATTGCAAATCTGATTTGTACCCTCCACTTTTGTTCTTGCTAAATACTGTGTTGGTGGTATACCTTCAATGCTATCAACTTTATTTCTTGGTATTTTGACATGTGGGTCAAATACTTCCATTCTGATGAAGTTGTTCATTTGTGCTTGGTTGTAAGCTTCTGACAACGTAATGCCATTTTCTTGCCATAATTGATAAGCGGAGAGAATTGATGCTTCCTCAAAAGATCCAATCTTATCAGACTGTTTAACCACGTGTTGCAAGTCCCTTGGTATTTTATGCGTTCATCCATAATTTTATTATCACTTATGTACATTTTAATTTCTAACACCAGTACCGACACCTTCTAAATGAATAAACCCATCTGAATTTTCTCTACGAACACCACAAAATTTTGAAATGGTCTCATTTTCCTTAACTTTATTGTATTCTGGGAAGCATTTCTTTATATCATAGGTGTGTTCGTGATGCTGTGTCAATTAGGATGAATTTGTCGACAGCATTTCTTCTCCTACTTTTATTGATTTTTTGGATCGAATGAACAGTAGCCATTATTAGCGTTCGTTCTTAGAAACTTTTTGACCTAAGTCAGAATTAGTGGCTGTTCCATCTATCATATTGTTCATTTGAGTTAAGTAAAACTCGGTTCCTTGTATCAACTATAATTCCTGCGTTTTCGAGAGTATGAACGCTCAACAAGTTTGTAGAAGCTGCCCTGGATACTAATGCGGCAGTTGTACGTGGCCTATGTCCTTCAAATTTGAATGTCAACTTTCCAATTCCTTCAACTTGCATTTCCTGGCCACCAGCGGCATATAGCCTTTCATCGGTGGTTTTGGTATCATAGAGAAGAGATTCATCTTTAATTACTGAAATTTCAGCTCCGGAATCGATTACCATAAATTCGTCGAAATTAATTATGTCCTGTGTAGCAGGCCTAAGTAAATCAGACTCTGACATAGGAGTGATTGGTTGAACATAGTGTACTTGATTAGCTGTCTTCTTTTTTCCAGGTGTTGCTTTTACAAACGTGTTGAGCGTTCATGCTCTCGAAAAAACGCAGGAATTATAGTTGATACAAGGAACCGAGTTTTGCTTAACTCAAATGAACAATATAGTAGATGGAACAGCCACTAATTCTGACTTAGGTCACTTTTCTAGGTATTTAACCTTTCTGATTAGTGTAGTGCTCATTTTGTTGAATGCCTGAGTTGAATTATGAATCTCCTTCCTTGGAATTACTGTTCTTGTCGTCCAAATCCTTGCTATCATTGTTATTATTGTAATTATTGTAATTACCAATCTTATTACTGTTGTCGTCGCCTAAATTTTATTTGAAGTTCTGAACCAATTTCTGGCTTCAGAACCTTAGCGTTAATCTCTTTTGTATGGTTTTCACTAACCTGTTCTTTATCAACAATCGTATTTTCTGATCTTTCATCAACCGTTCTAATTGCTCTCTCTTATATGTTCGATTCAAAATTTTGACAGTTTCTCAATTTTGCATACCTTCTAACCTTTTTGTATCCCATTCCTGACCTTCACCATTACCTTTGTCCTCTTTGAGGTACCCTAGTATTGTTTGATTCATTTTTTTAGTCTTAGCATCAAATTCTTCAAATCGGTACCTTGATTCTTCCGTGAACATATTGAACTTCTATTGCAGCGCTACCATATGGATATGAGGCTTGGAAATAATAGTCCCTAAAATATCAGTTCACTGGATTGGTTTCTTCATATATAATATTATCTAATGTGTATTAAATCTTTAAAATTCTCGTTCAAATTTTCGTCAGTGAAAATCTTTCACTTAGCGAGCGACAGATTTGTCTGGCACAGGACAGAAAATATTCATGATACCGAAACAAACAGACAATTACTATGTAGTTTCCAGCAAGAAAATTTGTATCAAGTTATTTAAAAGGCTACAGAAGCCATATGACAAATGTAAGGGAAGTTGAATATTTTAGTGACGATCAAAAACCATCAGATAACATCATTAACTCACTAGGAGATTGTAAGTGGTATCGCAAAATCTGGTGATTGTGAATCTGATGGTTTCTAATTTTCAAGACAAACTTACTCTGCTTTTTCTACGTCGTTTATGCTATGTAAATACTAATATAAATAATTGTTGTCACTCTCTGGAAAACAATATCTTATGTGTAACGTAAAATTTTGAGCCTCTAGGCATTTTCTATATATTATGTGATGAATAAGCAAAATGGAAATAGTCAGACTTGGCTTGTTTAACTTCCCCATTTAATTGAGAGAAAATAAACAGAAAAACTTGTTTTTCAGTTGAAATGAAACCTGCATGTGCAATATCTTGCCTTAGGAAGCTTTAATGGAGTATTTATCAAAGGCAAGAATTTTGGTGTGGTCATCCTTGACATGAACTCTTCATTTGGCTGTGCCATATTGTCGGTGCCTTGTCTTAGCTATCTGTTCTCCTCAAATATAGTGTACTACTTTTTGTCATCATTTACTCATTAAGTGGGTTGAGAAGTTGCCATATTGCAGTTTTATCTTCTTCACTTTTGGCTAATACTTACAATATTTGTAATTAGGACTTAAAATTTATTTGGCCATTCCATCGCTATAGACATATTACCCAATTTTCGCATAGTTCATTGGAGGGTTGGCCGAGTGGTCTAAGGCGGCAGACTTAAGATCTGTTGGACGGTGTCCGCGCGAGTTCGAACCTCGCATCCTTCATTATTTTTTTATTTATTAGAACCTCTGTGTTTCTTCGAGTCGTATCTAGTTGTCAAAGTGAGAAGTTCCCCAGCTTTAAATTTATCTGTAAGTTTTCTGAGGAGCAATATTACAGTATTTCTCATAAACTTTTTTCTCTTCTGAAGTTTTATAGGTTTACCTTCTTGGGTACGTTAATTGCCACAGTAAACGAATAGTTTGCAATTTCTCAAACTAGGAAAAATGTAATGTACACAATGTACACATCTTCTCTGTAAGTCTTCTACACCAATGTATTTGATTTCAAGATAGAAATACTACAATAGTTATAATTGAAGCTATTTAGTTTAAGGGCTCTAGGTATTTCACTAAAGAGAAAATTTGGTTAAATGAACATTTTATATATTTTTGACCTAAGTCAGAATTGGAGGCTGTTCCATTTACTGTATACAAATTTGGTGTCATTTGTTAGAATAGGAATTACAATAAAAAGTAATTATATTTGTCTCTGTAGATTTTATATATAAAATACAAAGTAAAAAGTAAATGGGAACAGACAGAAATAAAGAATTAGATTTGTCAAATTCCATCATCTTATATATTTGAGATGAGTGGAAAAAATATTTTTCATCTCGATGAAAATCGCTCGGCCGATCATATGACTTTGTTGACATCTTGTATGGACATTCTGTGTACAACAAAGAAGCTGTACTAATTTTAGTTATCACATACTCATACATGGATTGTGAAGTGTTGTCACATTACAATATCATTTCCGTCAATTTTGTTTATTTATTTAATATTTTTATTTTTTGTTGACTTGTAGAATAAGATATTAGATGAAATAAAATAATTATTTTTCAAGTAATCACACCAAATTCTGTTTTAATAAGTAAGACAACAGAAAATTTATAAATGAAGTCACTTGATATGCTCCACTATTGGACAACCAAACTGGTCCAAAAAAAACCATTTGCCATTATTAAGCGGTTGGCTGACAAAAAAAGATTTTGATCAAGTTTTACAAAAAAATAGCTTCTATGGCCAAGTTGGTAAGGCGCCACACTAGTAATGTGGAGATCGGCGGTTCAAATCCGTCTGGAAGCACTCATTTTTTTGAGACAGTATAGATCAAACATTGAAGTATCAGATTTTGGATAACTGAATATTAGTAGTGCAGTAACTATGGTTTATATAAACTTAGCTATAGTCAATTTTATCTTCCTCCACCGTTTCATCTGTATTTACTTCCTCACTGAACAGATCATCTGGATCATCAGGGTTAACCACATGTAATCTCTTATCCATTCCAAGATTCTGAACTGACGTGGCACTAAATATGTCATGACTGTTACTATACATAGGTGCCTGAGTATTTCCCTTGAAGACAGGCGGAGGTGCTTGTAAGCCTGTTGTGGATACATTCGGTTTGTTGCCTGTTTCCTCCTTTAATAGCGTATTAGCAGGTGTCTGATAAACAGGCGATGTCTTTGTTAGTATTGGTGTTTTTGGTACGCCTGCCATTGATGACTCAAATGTTGGTGATATAATAACTGGGGTAGTGTCTTCTGCACCAAAGGAGTATGGTTGGTAATGCTTGTTTTCCTCGAAATCTAATTCCTCATCATCGTTATCGGTAGAGTTTCTTCTTCTCCATATGAAGTACATTATCAGTATTACTAGTAAAATGATAACACCACAGACAATCCCAACTACGATACCAGCAATTGCACCGCCACTAAGTTTCCCGCCAGAATTGGAAGTAGATCTGTTTATATTGGGAACTGTTTCCGTAGCGGCAACTTGAATAACTGAAGTTGAAGTTATGAATATAGTTGATGGTTGATTCTCAGCATCCGTTGATACTTGTCGTGTTACTATACTTGTTGTAACCTCCACTGATGTGGTTATTAATGTGGTACCAGTTGAAAAGGTTCTCGAAGAAGCTGTGCTTTTATCACTAGTTTTACTCGTCGTTTCTGATAGTGTTGATGTTTGAGGGGAAGCCGTCAGGGAGCTTGGACTGGAGCTTGAGGTGGAACTACTAGTTGAAGTGGAAGTACTAGTTGAAGTGGAAGTACTAGTTGAGATGGAACGACTAGTTGAGGCCAAACTACTACTAATTGAGGTCGAACTACTAGTTGAGATCGAACTACTAGTTGAGATCGAACTACTAATTGAAGTGGAACTACTAATTGAGGAGGAAGTGGTTATAGTAGAACTTGTGCTAGTCCTAGTGTTTGATCTTGTACTTGTTGATGTCGAGCTAATGACGGTCGGTCTTGAAGCAGATTCTGTTGCTGAAGTAGGATTCCACATGAAAGTTTGTGACGAAGACAGCGTGCTTGTCGTCCATGGAAATGAATTAATTGCTTGGGAACTACTAGCTTCTACGTTTGCATTAACATACACATTCATAGATGAACTACCACCACACATTTCATACTTCCAGCCGGTACATGGCACATTACATTGATCTCCTGAAGTGCTCTGAAGAAAGTTTAATGCAGCGAGAGAATTACCACAGTAACACTCATCTCCATTACGCATTGCTGCTATTGCTGCCCCTTGACATAATTGTTGGCAGTGCTCGACTGATTGATACAGATATGATCCGATGGACGATAAAGCTGCTTGTAAGCCATTTGACTCATAACAACCTCTATAGTTGTACACTTGCTGTTGTCCCCTGACAACATGTGCAGAAAATAATGATAGCACTAGACATAGTAAGGGCATCTGTTCTATGAAATTCGTCAAAGGTCTCAATACAGTAGTTACGAGATGGTTAAAACATCTCACTCTCATTATCGAGGCTTCTAATGATTTGCTTGTAAAAAGTTGTAATCAGTGTGCCTTTCTATGAATAGTTTTAGTTGCTTTGAGAATTTTTATCTTGAAGTTGAGTCCTTATTTTCTCAACCAGACCTTGATATGGGTATTGTTCTATCGGTGTTTATCTTATATTTCATATACTGTCTCTATGGTCAAGGATGACTATTGCTTCTAGAAAACTGTGTTCAAGATTCTCCGTTGCTTGCTCTCCTTTAATATATACGTAAAGATGGAAAAAAAAAATGAAAATAAAGTTTACTGCTTAATCAGGAAATCAAGAAAGAAAAATAAACTTTGATGAAAATGATTGTGACAGACGTATTCTAGTACCAAAGAAGGAGAAATACACTTATTGATAAGATGTGATATTGATAGTAACTTTGAACTTTTATATTTTCTTTGAATGGAAGCGCTTAATCAAGATTGTAAGCTGAATGAAATTTAAAAAAGGAATATTAGCAATTTAGTTGAGATAAAAGTTGTGTGATATTGAAAGCATCTACGTGAAATAACTCCTGATGATTGGGTTTCTTATAGTTATGGAACATTGGTCTCATATCATTTCAAGACAAATATTATTAAAAGTGATAAATTTTATCTCTTAGCTACGGAGTTTAGTTTAGCCCCTACAGGTGATTTTATGCTTCTCAATCTGACTAGTCGTTCAAGGTTAAAAATATCATTGTACTCCCTAAGGTATGGCGGTCCAAATTTTTTTTACACGCTACCGACAGTTTTCACTAAGGCAAAGCTAAAAATACTTGGAACAATACACCCCATGATTAACAGTTTCTGTCAAATGACCAATAGTCTCAAAAATCTTCCATATCTTTCTCCACGTTTTCTAAAGTTGATTATTTAATAATTATAATTCTGATGCATAAAGCGTGCTGCGGTTCTTTCTCAACTACTGCTGACTTAAGAATCCCAGCAACTTATTTCTAAATATGAACACCAAATGCGGAGAGATTCCCTTTCAGAAAAACCAAAAATATTAAATGAACCACCCAAGGGCAGTATCATTTTGATAGTAGAGTGCTATGGGATGGAGAAATATTGCGTATGGTGAGCAATCTATTATTAGCTTGCTTCTTCGAAGAAACATTGAAGGATTGCCATATTAAGAAATAATAAGGTTTTCTTAACAATGAGTGACACTGGTACAGAATCCATACAAATACCATTGACTGGTACTGTTTTAAGTTTACTTGAGTTTGCATCCTTTATTGAATTTGCAAATATCACAATTTTGTTTCTTGAATCAAACCAAGATCCAAATGTCAGGGAGATATCAAATACGTTATTAGACTTTGTCAGTTCTAATCTTGATTGAAATTCTTGAAGGGACAATGATTGTGATTCATATATATGGAAATAGAAACTCCAGAATTTATTCAAAAGAATAGTAAGAATAACTGGAGGTTTATCATATTTTAGTTTATATTTCCCACCATTACCATTTATTAGTTTTGCCCATTGAAGCCATTTGGAGATAAGATCTTGAAACATAAACCTTACGTATATTTGTAATGTTCTGATGAAATCATGGAAACATTTGATCGTTTGGTTGGGTGAAGCTTTCAGGTATTTATTAACTTTGAATTGGAGAACATTAAAATGATTCTTGATTAATTTAACAAATTTCAAATTTTTTCTTATATGTGCATGTGCTAATGTAATTTTTGGAAAGATCAGTATTTTATTTAAATCATCTGTAAGGGTTTCATTTGCGTCTAGAGGAACATTACATGGAAAATATTGTTTTAATTGAAGAGTCCTTGGAAACTGAGTACCATTTTGTAAAGGGAGGTACATATCCTTGAAAATAGTGAACGGTTTCGGGGTCCTTAGATAATGTTCCCATTGATATTGAAGATCCCAGCGATTCATTGTTGTGAGAATAAAATCCAAATTCGAAGTTTCAACTGGTTCCAATGGAGTTTCCATTTTAACAGTCGGTTCCCTCTTAACAGTGACCAATTGAATCTGTTTGAGTGTGTAATTGACACTGTTATCTTCCTGAGTGTCAGTCCCAGTTTCTGTTTGACTATGTTGAACTTCAGAAGATTCGACACTCTCACTCATTGTCAGTTTGTAATTGGATTTCTATTTGGTCCAACAACAAATGATATAAAAGTGGCAAACAGAAAAGAGAAAGAAAACAGAAAGACGCCTTCTTTATATAATCCCTGAATTGACTTTTAGCCGCCCACACTCTTTTTTAGCCGCCGAAACGATCACGCCGGTTACCCAGAACTTTGAATAGTAACAATTACTAAAAAAACGTTACATTATTGTAATTGGATTCATGCTGGAAATGATAAGTGATATCTATCAACTCCACATATAATATAATATATATAATAAACATGATAATTGTTAGGATAGTTCAATTATCATTCTCTTTATACTTAAGAAATACCTGATCTAAGAAGAAATCACCAACATATAGTGGCATTGAATGACAATTATCAGTTCATCATAGTAAACTACATAGTAGAAATATGTCACGTGCCACTTTCAACTTCTTCGAGAAATTTCGTCGACAGGCACAAATTTTCTTGAAAATGAAAAATTTTATAATCCTTTCGATTCATTGAATATCTGACCACTTTGTATATGGATATGAAATTTTGTCAAACATTTCACATGGAACTTAAACCGCGTTTTGTTTGATATATATAAAACATTGACTGAGTTCTATTTTAGTTTCAATAATCTCTTGCTTTGACATAGTTTTCTCTCTCTTATCTCGTTTGAATTTATTGGTTTAACGCACTAAGTCATATGTATTCTGCTAGAGGTCATTATTCTTCTAACAGAGACGGTAATAGTCGTTCTGATTTCAGGGAGGACACAGATGGCCCCACATCATCTGTTGGCTCATTGAGATCTGGACACTTTGAAAAGACTCATGAGTCTGAATTACATGAGACTCACAATTATTCGAGGTTTAATTCAAAAGGTATTAAGGATGATTTAGCTAAAGTTGATTCATTTTCTAATCCACCATCTTTCGCTACCAAAAAAAATGGTGAGATTGAAGAGTATAAAGAAATTCATGGTGATGACTCAGATAAAGATCATCATGATAAAGATATAATCACTATTAAACCTACTAGTGATGAGGATGATAATTCAGTTATAGTCGCTTTTAATCAAAAACCATCTGCTTTTATCATTACATTAACCTTTGTGGCCTCTATTTCAGGGTTCATGTTTGGTTATGATACAGGTTATATCTCATCTGCTTTAGTTTCTATTGGTACAGATTTAGATAATAGAGCCTTAGGGTATGGTGATAAAGAATTGATCACCGCAGCCACATCTTTGGGTGCTTTGATAACAAGTATTTTTGCAGGTACAGCTGCCGATATGTTTGGTAGAAAACCATGTTTAATGTTCTCCAATTTAATGTTCGTAATCGGTGCAATATTACAAATCTCTGCTCACAGATTTTGGCAAATGACTATCGGTAGATTATTTATGGGATTTGGTGTTGGTATTGGATCTTTAATCTCACCATTATTTATATCGGAGATTGCCCCAAAGATGATTAGAGGTAGATTAACGGTTATCAATTCGTTATGGCTAACAGGTGGTCAATTAATCGCTTACGGTGCAGGTGCAGGATTCAATCATGTAGATAACGGTTGGAGAATTTTAGTCGGGTTATCCTTAATACCAACAGTGGTTCAATTCACTTTCTTCTTATTCTTACCAGATACTCCAAGATACTACGTAATGAAAGGTAATTTAGAAATGGCTAAAAAAGTTTTGAGAAGATCTTATTTAAATGCAACAGATGAAGTTATTAATAAAAAAGTTAAAGAATTAGCCGAATTAGATACTTCGATACCTGGTAAAAACAAAATTGAACAAATTTGGAATACAATTAAAGAATTACATACCGTTCCATCAAATTTTAGAGCATTAATTATTGCATGTGGACTACAAGCTATTCAGCAATTTACTGGTTGGAACTCTTTAATGTATTTCTCAGGTACTATTTTTGAGACTGTTGGCTTTAATGATTCAGCAGCTGTTTCTATTATTGTTTCAGGTACAAATTTTATCTTCACTTTGATTGCTTTTTTTGCTATCGATAAGATTGGTCGTCGTTATATCTTATTGATTGGGTTGCCAGGTATGACAATAGCATTAGCAATCTGTGCCATTGCATTTCATTTTATTGGTATCAAATTTGTTGGTAACGATGCTAATGTTACAAATAGTGGGTTCTCGTCTTGGGGTATCGTTATTATTGTGTTCATCATTGTATTTGCTGCATTCTATGCATTGGGTATCGGTACCGTTCCATGGCAACAATCTGAATTATTCCCACAAAATGTTAGAGGTATTGGTACTTCTTATGCCACGGCCACTAATTGGGCTGGTTCTTTGGTTATAGCGTCAACTTTCTTGACAATGTTACAAAATATAACACCAACTGGTACTTTTTCATTTTTTGCTGGATTATCATTCTTATCAACGCTTTTCTGTTATTTCTGTTATCCAGAATTATCAGGTTTAGAATTGGAAGAAGTTCAAACTATTTTGAAAGATGGTTTCAACATTGAGGCATCAAAGGCTCTTGCAAAGAAGAGAAAACAACAAGTTGCAAGAGTTAGGAAAATGAAACATGAACCAAATCAAGCAATCATTGAAGATTAGGTTGTTGTATATATAGATCAATATTCTAAGGGCAAACTCGTCGAAATAACACTAAAAGTAGAGATAAAAAAAAAAGTGCATACTTTTACATAATGATAAATATCTTATTAAAAAAGTTCATAACATATACTATTTGTGTTTAATAAATTTATTAGTTCTTTTTGTTTTTCCTGGTTTTTGCTATCATTGTTAATGATAACTTTATGGAAAAATTTGATTGGGATATCATCTGCACTTAATATTACATTATTAAGTGATTTGAACAAATGCAATTGTGTGATCAATTCTGTGTCCCTTTTCAAATAAATGTATACAGTCGAAGAGGCTCTCATTCCACTAATGACATTCTTATCGATTCCAGGGATACCCGGAGACAAATGTACATGAGTCCTTTTCATCTTTGATAAATATCCACTCCTTATGATGAGAGACGTATTATCTATATTTGTACCATGAATCAAATTTTTTGGCAACTGATCCAGATCTATGATTGGAGTTAATATTTGTTCATCGGGATGTAAATCAATTGAATGACCTTGGGTAGCTGCAATCTTATCTGTATTTGTATCAATTATAAACCGTTTCTTATCATTATTATCCACAACACGTATCAGATCCTCTCTTGTGCATTTGTGAGTCTTCAATCTGTTTTGTGAGAGGATAATATCAATGGGGACGTATCCATTGTTATCGATCGGTATATTTTCCTTTGTTGCACCATGGCGTAGAAGATAAGAAAGGGCCTTAGATATCTGAATGTCTCTCTTTGTTGTTTGATGTTCCATTGTGATTAACTGACTCCTCTGTTGTAGTTTTCTAAGTTTGTATGTTGAACTTGTTAGTCAGTGATGACTTAACAAAAAATATCAAATCTTTTTTTTTCAAGGTTTGTCAATAGAGGATGAGTGAAAAATTAGTTGAAACTGACTAAAGTTGGTTTGGAATCTGAACGCATGAGAATGAATGAATTTAGAAGTACTCTTAGATGTAGAAATGATGCAACCAGTACAAGAGCGTAAAATATGGTTGTTGAAGTGATATGTTGATGACCAAATCGTTCTGGCAAACGTGTTACGTAGATGAGGAATGCTGATCCATAGCAACATATCTCTAAGATTAGAGAGTTTAGATCGATACGTTTAATGATGTTTTCAATACCAAATCTGTAGTAACTGATGGAGAGTGGTAATAAGATCAATAGGACCACAAATACAGCAAAGGAGAAATTCATTTTGCTTCTATGTGATGGTTTGACATCTGCCATTGTAATTGTGACAACCATTAGTAAATTCAACAGGAAAGTCAGAATAGTCAACAGTTTGAAATAAAAGACGTTGTCATAGTAAGAATAATATAATAGACCTATTGTTGATACTGTGAGATGATTTAATAAACCATATTTATTGATTCTATACCAAACCATAGCCTTTGTTGCCGAATAATTTTTAAAGATATGATATAAAGTGTTGAACATTGTCAACTGGAATCCAGAAGCCAAATACAGATTGATGATTATATAATCTGTCATTGTTGTAGATGAAAATTTAGGAATCAAATACAAATCTGTAAAAAATATTAGCATCATTATATATGTCAGACACCCAATAAAATTCAACAAAATATTAAATGTTTGATTATTATAACTAGATAGTGAATCATTGAAGGCTTTCCTGTAAGAGTATGTGTATTGTAGGTACCCAATCCGAATGAATCTGTTGTCACAGTTCTTCTGTTGATCTTGAGGCAACTCTTGAAAACTGTAAACCTTCTTGGGTCTCGAGTAATCCAATTTCTGTAATTGTTGTTCATTAGGCAGTACTTTCTCAGTAACTGTTGTACAAGTAGTCATGATTTTTGGATAGTTTATATGTTTAACCATAAGAAATTCACAGTAATAAGGTAACCAAAGTAGATTCTCTCATTTCCTGTCCTCTATTTATATTGTTATTTAAAGCGATAATATACATTATGTATTTTTTTGTTGAGTCTCATCATTTTTCATTCTTGTTGGATCAAAGACTGTTTAGCTAAAAGGATCAACACATTTGTTGAACGGGTTGTTGTTGTTGTTGTTGTTGAAGTGGTGAAGTTGGTTATTGGTGAATTCTTGTAATAATAGGAAGAATCGCCAATGGATGTGCTACTACTTGCTGTTCGAGCGAGGTTATACTTGGAACTTGGCAATGTTGTGTCAATCATTGGTAGTCTTTCCCAAGGTGTCTTTAAGATAACTACAGAATCATGTCTTTTCGGATGCTTTATACGTTTTGTTATTCGAGAACAGAGATTCTTGAAATATCTAACTGGCCTGATCTTGTTCAAAATGGCAGTCTTTTCATCCCTCGATAAAGATTTAGGACTTGTTGGCACCTGTGTATCGTTGTTACATTGCTGAGTTGAAGTGTTAACTCTTGTAAGTTCAGTGGTTTCCAACAGATCCTCAAGTACAGCAGTATTGAGAGATACAGGTAAAGAATTACGTAAATATAATTGTTCTTCCACTTGATCCAACATAGAAACCTCACCAGGGTCAGGATCTGAATCGCCCCAACACTCCATACTATTATTGCAAAGACTACTCCATTCTGTAGAAAGTTGTCTATAAGAATACGAACTGTCCCAAAGTCCTTCAGCCGTCTTACACCAACCAATCCCAGAATGTCGTAAATATGACCTGATTTCCCCACGTCTTGTATCAAGCCTTGTACATTGCATTGATATCACAACAATATTATTTTATATTCTTTTAAATAGTATGTTATACTGCTATTTGGTATATTGTAGTATGTATCTCATCTAAATCGAATTTTATCATTTGTGACACTCTTTTGATTTACTGACGTCGCAGTTCTTGAACGCAACAGTTCCAAAAGACAACACCACAAAACACATAATTATACAAAATATTCAAGTAAACACACATTGACAACTATTAGTCTAAACACCAACAACTTTGACCTCTTCATAGTTTAAGTCGAAACTAAATACCTATTTGGTTACCCTCTACTGTCACATCACGATAGACGAAGGTCTCTATTGGTGTCGGACCTCCCTTTGACTATTTAACGTATATGGATCTTTGACCAAATCAACACCTTTTATCAGAAGGAGATTGAAAACAAAGATTGCAAGATTGGACTGATTGATAGGATCCTTCACTTAAAAACTGCATATCAACTTGCTTTATTTGATTATTTAAAATAAAAGGCACCTGCTTAGTGATACATTCCATTTGTAAGCATCCTTTTAAGCTCCGCATCGACCAATCGTCTAATACCCATTTGGAGTGACCATATTTTGCTTCAAAATTGCATCGTGATTAATCATTATTAAAAGGGTCAGCCATTAGCTATCATAAATTGCGAAGATAATGGTTCGTTTTGTAGAGCAAGATAATTCAACATCAAGACCATTATTGCCAACAGATGAGGATCAATTGAACGTACATCTCACTAAGGACCATAATTTATCAAATGCTGCATCACCCACTGGGAATCATAAAAGACTTACCCTAGCGCAAAGAAGTACTTCCACAAGAAATATTGAGGGTCTTTTGACTAAGAATACAACCTATTCACCAAAGGCACTGACAGATACAAATAATTTCATAGAGATATTTAATAAGGATCAGACTAGAATAAAACAGAATGGAAAGAATAACGAGGGCGTTGGTGAGCTTTTAGAGAGTGAGCAAAATAATGATTGTGATCAAATTTCTCTTGGAAGCATAGACAATACAGAGCCTCGCTATCAAGGGCCATTAGATGGTAAACAAAGAGCGAAGTCTACCACAGATGGTATGTCATTGGATCCAAATGCAAAGAAAAGATACGAAGAATGGGCTGAGAGGGGTGCAGCCAAAGTTGTTCAAGAAGTTGTAAATCCAAAGACTGGTGAAAAGTCTAAAAAATTGATCAAAAAAGGTATTAAAGATTTTAAATTTGGTGATATGATTGGTGACGGTGCTTATTCAACTGTTATGTTGGCCACATCAATTGATTCGGGGAAAAAATACGCTGTAAAAGTTTTGAATAAAGAATATTTGATCAAACAGAAAAAGGTTAAATATGTCAATATTGAGAAGAATGCTTTACAGAGAGTTAATAATTCAGATAAAGTAATCAAATTATATTTCACTTTTCAGGATGAATCGAGTCTTTATTTCCTTCTTGAGTACGCTCCAAATGGTGATTTTTTGTCTTTGATGAAGAAATTTGGTTCACTAAATGAAACAGCTACATGTTACTATAGTGCTCAAATAATCGATGCAGTTAGCTTCTTACATACAAACGGTATCATACACAGAGATATGAAACCAGAAAACATATTATTGGATAAAGATTGGAAAATTAAATTAACAGATTTTGGTACTGCTAAGATTCTTGATAAAATTGACAACAAATATGATTTATTAACAAGATCCAAATCCTTTGTAGGTACAGCAGAATATGTATCACCAGAACTTTTAAATGATAGCTTTGTTGATTTCCGTTGTGATATATGGGCCTTTGGTTGTATCCTTTTTCAAATGATTGCAGGGAAACCACCTTTTAAGGCAACAAATGAATATTTGACCTTCCAAAAAGTAATGAAGACTCAGTATGCATTCACTGCCGGGTTCCCAACAATTGTTAGAGATTTAGTAAAGAGAATTTTAGTTAAACAACCTGATCAAAGATTATTAATACCCCAAATTGAAAAACATCCGTTTTATAAGGACAAAAACTTTAAAGATGGCTCTATTTGGTCTGATCCTGTCCCTGAATTATCTGGATATAAGATAAGTGCTAAATCAATGCAACCAATACCAGAATTAAAGGACTCATATAACTACAAACGCCCTGTAATTAATTTGACAAAGAGAGTAATTTCATCATCTGGTGCCTCATCAACGCCAAATGTTGCATTATCATCTGCACCAGTATCTTCTTCAACCACCCCTACAGCACACGACACTGCCATTCCAAAGTCTAACAGTTCATATGTTTTATCCATAAACAATGCCAGCAGCAATAAAGATGATAATGTTCATGATTATGATCGATCAATCCATAATGATAAAATCAAGATAGTTACCGAAGCCAAATCAAGTACATCAATTAATACCAGACGTTCACAGACCCCAACTGGAAGAAAGAAAAAGAGAGTCACTAGTGGTGCCGCACTTGCTGCAAATGCCGCCTTTTCTAGTAGTAAAAAATACGTTTCTCCTACACCTCCATCAACACCTAATACAGCAGAGTCTCATACATCACATTTTCGTGCCACGAAATTCCCGCCCACGATTGATACTAATATTTCAACAACTTCGGGTCAGCCATCACCAAAAATTAGGACCCCAACCCTACCTCATAAAGTGAGCAATTCAAGTGCAACAACAATCTCAGCCAACTTAAACAATATTCAAGAAGGGCGGAAACCATCTAATTCATCTCCTCAGACAAGAAAACTTTCCTCGTCTACCTCAACCCTGAACCATACTAGTAATAGTAGCAGCGTAGAGGATGTTTCTACACCAATATCACAGAAATCTACTCATTATCTGCAGTCTGCTGTAGCTGCTTCGTCGCCAGAGACATCCAATTCTGTTGGTCATGACATTCTCAATAAATTAGATATTCAGTGGTCATATTTCCTGAAGAATATCAGTGAGCATGTTCAAAGAATAAGCGAATTCAATATCGCAGTTATTGATAATGAACTCTTAGAAAAGAAAGTGGCCAAATTCCACAAAACGCTATCAGATCCGCCTTCATTTGGTAATGGTAATAGATCAACGTTTTTATCTCAAGTGGCGAGAAACGGCGGCGAGGTTACTGGGTTCAGATCTGATTTCCATGTACCAGAGAATAAATTTTATGAAGCAACAACGATAGAAACTGAAAACATCTCAAAGGATTACACGACAAGTAATACAGACATTTTATCTTTGTTTTATTCTGATAATGAAACTTATATCAACCAGGATGATCACTCTGCCAATGACGGATACAACGGAACATCTCCACTCAACCCAACCGTATCTCCAAATGGTAACAACGGTACAGATTCTAATGGAAGATCTCTATTTTCTGGTAAAATGAAGCGTTTGTTTCACCATGCCAAACAAGGCCAGTTGTTAGAAGGTGGCATTGCAGGTGATAATGGACAAGAAAGAACCTTCAAGAGAATTCTTATGCTAACATCTTTTGGACGAGCATTGATCTTTGTGAAGACGCAAAAACCAAATACCCACAACAATTTAGAATACAGTTTAATTTATGACATTGATCTTTGCCAAGTGGGAGTTGATATGAAAGAGATTGTTATGTATAATACTAATAGCAATTTGATTGTAATCCAGACACCTTACAAGTCGTTTGTGTTGTATAGTTCTAAGAACAATAAGCCCGATAATTTCACTGATTCATGGTTTAAGACAATCAAGAAATGTATCAGATCAGGTAATGAGAACAAAAAGCAATTACAACTAAGACAACATATTAAAGGAACTACAGAACATTCAACTCCACCTCAGTACAATGATCCTCAATTTGAAGCTTCTCACTCGAACTTTCCATCAAGTGGTTCCATTAACACAAGTTTGAGAAGAAATACACCTAAACGAGAAAAGATAACAAGCCCATCATCATCCAGCAGGGAAAGATTTTCAAGTCCACACTTACATAAGGAGATACTTCTACCGTCTACCTCTGAACCCAAAATAACCGTAGATTCTCCTAAGCATACAACTTTCGCATCATCATTACATGCCACTACAGGGAACAGAAAAAGCAGAATGTTTAATTCTTATGTAAGTGCAAAGGAAAAGAACGGTAAGAAGAGTGCACCAATGATGCCATCATCTTCTAAACTGGTTAGCGGGTTACCAGACACTGCAACTTCGACTATTTTAGGTCTTGGATTATCAAATGGTAAGATTGCTGGTACTACTGACGACAGCCATTCCAAGTCTACACTCGGTAAATCAAAAATCAGTTTTAGACGTAAATAGGTACATACATTTTATACAAACTCTATCAAGTTCTTGGAAGCAATTTATATTCCAGTAAATTTATGCTTTTTGAAATTTCATGAATAGCAGCAAATCAGTTCGTCCTAGCCTCTATGTAAGAAGATTTTGGATTAGCAATCAAATCTTCTTATCTTCTTCTTCTTCTTCTTCTTCTTCTTCTTCCTCTAGCTCCTCCACTGAAACATTGAAACCTTGACTTTCTAAGAATTCTTGGATATCCCCCAACTTTGTTGGGTGACAACTAATGAACACTGCACTATTTTGAGCATCAAAAAGATTGACCATATACGTTTTCATTACCCTTTGCATATCAGAAGCTGTTACTAGCTCTAATCTTTCCAAAAATCGTTTATTAAAGTTGGATCCTCTCTTTAAAAAAAATCTGTCGATAAAGTTAGCAATTGCAGCTGCAAAATAACTATTTTCAACAGTGGCTATTCTGTTAATGATGCTAGTAATTGCACCTTCAATTAATTGTTCATCAAATGATAGACTGCCATCAGCATAATCCCCAACAATTTGTTTACCACTCTCATAACACTTGATGATGTCTGCACCACGGTATATATTAAAGGCCCAAGAATTGATCTCAGTCATTTTGATCATACTTGCGCCATATGCTAAACCTGAACCACGAATACCCTTCCAGAAAGGACCTTCGACACATTGTAAATATTCAGAAGCCAATGATACGGCCGCGTAATCAGGATGGTCATAATCCAAGTTGAAAGGGACTGAAGTAATCAAATTCATATAAGATGATTCTGAAGCTGGAGTAGTAATGATATAAGCCCTTTCACCTGGTTTAGAACACAATTCAGATATGGAGTCCAAAGACCTTGGTACATTCGGAGACTTGTATTGTTCATTGATAGCGCTCTTATGGATCTCGTCAATTAGTGGCAGCCAAGGAGAATACACGTCCGGCCCAATTTTAGACATATCGCCTAAAATCACTAAATGGAATTTGTTGAAGTTAGCTCTCAGTTGAGATCTCATTGATTCTAATTTTGGCAAAATATGATCTTCAAACTTACCATCTTCAATATTTTCTAACACCTCGTGCAATATCTCTTCAACAAACAATGGATCGGCGGACTTTTTGACACTTCTTTCAGTGTAAAGGTGTCTGCTTGTTAACGATTCCAGCATTACATCACCTTCTCTCTTTAATTCGACAATGGAATTCAAATAATTTTCCAATAACACACTTACACGACTTTCATCAAAAATCATATCGAACAAACAATGTTTAATCCACTTAACAGCGTCCTCATATTTGTTTGCTCTACATCTAATCTTAAAGTCAAACAAATCCGGAGAATTACCTTGCAACCCTAGAGTGATTTGTGAGTCTACAGTATCTGATTTTAATTGGGAAACAACAGACTCATAAGAAACAACATTACCATTTTCGTCATTCATTGGCATGGAAAGTAATTCATTAAACACATGAAAGTATGGCAATAAAGAAACATCCTTTATGGATGTAGAATCAACTAAACAATGGAATTCAATGAATTGAGATGGGAAATGCTCTAAATGTAAGAATAATGGAAAATTATCTGGTTTGGCCTGTATGATACTTTGAGATAATGCATTGCTAGTATTATTATTTTCCATTAGCATCGGATCAATACTTTCTGTAGCAATAAAATCAACACTTTTAGCTGGGTCTTCAATTTGAAACTTACTCAAAAGATCTTCAGGAATCGCTATATCGTTCGTTACCTTGGCTTTTTCTAATTGAGTAGCTAATTCTGCAGCTTGTGATTCACTGATATGTTTCCTTCTGTATTCAATGAGGGCTTCAGTTTCCTTTTCCATAGATTCGTAAAGTTCTGGGCTTGGTTCACCTAAGACGATAACAGGTTTATTATCAACAAATATCCTCTTTAATAATGACTGCCATTGATCAACGGTCCAATTGGCCAACATTTCAAAGTCATCAAGATTCTTTAAAGACATTTCAAGTGAGGAACCGTCTTTGCTACCGTACAAGAAGTCAGTAATAGCTGCTTGAGAGAAAGTACTATCACCGTTTTTCTCACATCTTAATACGTATTCCCATTTATTGTTATCAACTACTTGTTTCATTCTGTTTAAATCAATCTTGTGAGTAGCAAGAATATTCATAACTTCTAATTTTGTTTCTTGTAATCTTTCAGTTGGAACACCACGAATACCCAAGTTGATGATTGTTCTCATATAATCATCAGTCCAATAATCTGTGGAGTTTGCCATTGGGTTCTCGATCTCTACTAATTCTTTTGTAAATGGAGCAAGTGCTGATTCAGTAAAATAATCTAGAAGAACAGAAACAGCCAAATCATTCAAGTAAGAATCATATTTTTCACCAATCCATCCAAAAAGAATTTCACCCTGGCTTATATCCAACTCAGGGAACTGCACAGTCGATTCTGTTATTTCATTTCTCGACTCTGGTATTTGAGAAATTTCAGTATCCACAAAAGGTCTTTTTACTTTGTTTATGTCAACTTCTGGTAAAGTAGCATCCCATTCATTGACAATATGCAGCAGCTCATCTTCGGGAACGTTACCAGAAACGATCAAGCATAGATTATTAGATGAGTAAAGATCTTTATGAAACTTTCTAATTTCTTGGTTAGTCAAATCTCTTAAGTTATTTGTTAGACCACCAGTTTCTGATCTGTACCCACTACCTTCTGGGAACATAAGTCTTTGTTTCTCTAATAGAGTAACGAACCAACTTTGATTTTCAATGGCATCCATTTCAGAGTAAACGACACCCTTATCAGTATAAGTGTCGGTATCTAAGTAATGAACTTCAGTCAAACAAGCCTCGTCGCTCAATGTTGGATGTAGAAGATGGTCTAAATATACAGGAAACAATTTTTTGAATCCCTTCCAACCAGCAGAGGTTAAAGTATAGACCGTTTGATCAGTAGCTGTCCATGCGTTGGTAGAAGACATACATAAATTACCAGCTGTGTCCAAAAGACCCTTATAATGATATTTCGTTGATCCCATGAATATTAGATGTTCTAGAGTATGTGGAGTTCCTGAATCTGTTGGGCATTCGGTGGCAACAGCGAAGTAACCTTGGACTAAAGGCGATGACTTATGAGCTATATGGACTAGTTGAAGTTGTGTCCTGGGAGAAAAGTACTTGGTGATATGGAATTGCGGAGCATATTCCAACTTGAAAGAAATCTGTTTGGTCAAGCCCATTGAGATGTTAGTTGTTGATATTGGAGTGTTTGTGGATCTCAAATGTCCTAAGAAATGTGTTAACAGTTTTATAAAGCAAAATCCAAACTGATCAAAAATTTTAGAAAATTTTCAAGATTATATGAGTATGATTGTCCCCAAATAGAAATTGATTCAGTTTTCAGAAATTCATAATTTATTGCCTAATGTTTACTCAACTTAACGTTATTATGTAATAAATTTTTTTTTACTTAGACAAGATACTTGGATTTGCGATTGCTCATCACAATTTATATATCAAGACAAATATAAGTGAGCCACCATTGATTAGATTAAGATCAGATATCTATACGGTTATCTTCCTAAGATTTAATGAAAAATCTATCAGAAGTCTAACGTCTAAATTTTCGTATTTTATATCATCATAGTAAACCAGAACAGCAACAACATCGTAGTGTGTATTGTTGTTGACTCAACTGAGTCACTCTAGCAATACTCTAAGCTGTGCTTCTGTACTCAAAGATTGGCATTTAACACTTTATCAGAATTGAAGAAGATGCCATTGAATAAGCAAGATTATCAAATCTTTCTCTTTAAATAAGATAAAACTGGAAACTTGGTGATGTTACCCGAAGATCAAGTTTCTATTCTGTTAGGGTTGAATGAATGGCAAGAGTTGTGAGTTGAGCTGTCCGTGAGGTTACAACTGAAGAACAATGTTGTTCAACGATGGATCGTGGTTTGGATGTGCTAGCTCGTTCACCTAAGTGGAAATGACTAAGTGGTTTCATCTCAACAGGTTGAATAATCAAACCGAGTGAGATTTTAATACCTCAGGATTTCTCATATGTACTTTCAGTCTACGAATTACTTCTCCCGAGAGTAAATCCGCATTATATGTATCAAGGTGTTGTTCGTTTACTCAAGACTGATCTATCATTATTCTCTTAATACAGCATAACTGTATCTCCGATCTGTGAATATCTCCGCCAAATTTTTCAAAATAACGATCCTCGAGGACAGTAATAGTATTTTCTTTCCTTCTTCTCACTTACTCTGCTAAAACCATCCTAATGTTGATCCTGATTCTACGGGAATTCTATCCCGGACTGGCAACTCTGACCTATCCCTATCATTCGCAATTTCTAAATACCTTGTTAATTGCCATTCATATGTTTGTAAGCTTATATAAACAAAAATGACTGGGGTAATAAGTATTGCTATACCTTGCTCTAGACATAGACTAAAGGAATCGTCTCTATAAAATATTCATCCAACTCCTTAAACTAGTCTCTAAACAAGATTCACAAACATGTTTATGCCAATTGATCAAGCAATTGCTCATTTCAAACAGAATAAGTTCCTAATTGTAATGGACGATGAATCAAGAGAGAATGAAGGAGATTTAATTTGTGCTGCTGAAAATGTAACCACTGAACAAATGGCCTTCATGATCAGATATACGTCAGGTTACGTTTGTGCTCCGATGACGAACGAAATTGCTGATAAGTTAGATTTACCTTTGATTAGACCAAACGTCAAGTGCCAATCCTACTCAGATGACAGACATGGGACTGCGTATACTATTACAGTGGATGTTGCAGATGGTACTACCACAGGCATCTCCGCACATGACCGTGCTTTGACATGTAAGAGTATGGCTAAAGCTAACGCTAAGGCTACTGATTTCTTGAAGCCAGGTCATGTTTGTCCATTGAGAGCCGTGGACAATGGGGTATTAGGTAGAAGAGGTCACACTGAAGCTGCTGTAGATTTATGTAAGTTGAGCAAGATGAGACCAGTTGCATGCATCAGTGAATTAGTCAACGATCGTGATGGCTCTATGATGAGATTAGAAGACACGACAAAATTTAGCAAAGAGCATGATATTCCATTGGTATCAATTGTTGATTTAGTTGCTTACCTTAATGAACACAAAAATTGAGTAGTGTAATTTTATATGTAAATAATAATTTATGTCTCTAATAATGATATATAATTTCTTTAGATAACTCATGCAATGAATTAAGTAAGAGGAGAAAATGTTATTCTATAATCGTAGATGGCGCTTGAGTTATTTTTTGGCCTTTGTTTCATTTGGCTTGACTGGGACCAGTCTTTCCTTTTGACCCCAAACTAACTTATGTGGGACCATGAATTCTTGCATAACAGCATCGTCAATTTTGGCTCTACGTTCTTGAAATGCAGCAACATATTCTTGTAAGGCTTCAATACAGTATTTTTTCATTTCACCAGATAGTAATTCACCACTCTTGTATCTGTCATGTAAATCTTTTAAGAAAGCGTCGTCATCCTTTAAGAAAGTCAAGTATTGATAAGCAACATCCACATCTGGATTACCACCTAATTCTCTGTGTAATTCCATGGTTTGTTGACCACCAGAAAAGGCATGCTTATTAATTTTCTTTTTAATTTGGTTAGCTGTATCAGTCATAAAGACAGCAGAGGTATCATCGGATGCTGACATCTTAGTAGAAGCACCTTGTAAAGCTGGGAAAAACTTGGAATGTAATAGAGCTGGCTTGTGATATTTTAATTTTTCAGCAACGTCTCTACAGACTCTGAAGTATGGATCTTGATCAATTGCACATGGAATTAAACATGGAGTCTTAGGTGGTAAATCAAGAACACCTGGATATGAACTTGGGAAAGCAGTAGCAATTTGAATGGAGGCAAAATGGAATTTACCAATACAGTCAGAATCAGTAAAACCAAAGACAGCCTTAGCGGTAGAACCAGTAATTTGTCTAGAGACACGAACAACTGTTTCATAGAACCCACCACCCATATATTGTAAATCAGAGAAAATAAATGTATTTTCTGGCTTGAAACCAACGGCAATGATATCTTTAGCATTCTCTCTAGCGAAATTTTTGACATCATCAATGGTTAATTTAGGTTTGAACAGGAACTTTTCATCATCAGTTAACTCGATAACTACTGGAACATCAAAAACATCTTGTAACCATTTGGTGAATAAAAATGGAATCTGATGACCCATATGCATAGAACCGCTGGATGGACCTCTACCTGTATAAAGAAAGAAAGGTTTGCCTTGCTCGTAAAGATCTAAAATCTTACTGAAATCACGTTCACTGAAGAAGTAGCCTTTACGTAAGAAGTGGTGTGGCTTATGACCTGTGACTTGTTCAAATCTAGCCAGAATTTCTGGGCCAACAGACTTAGTACCGAACTGCTTGATTAGCTTATCATAATCAATGGCTTGGGCAACACCTTTATCGTCTACGGCACCATTGACATCCCATGGAGTGACAATTTGCTCCTTGGAAGCAGCAGCGTCAATGCCAGCTAATTGTTCAGTAATTTGTTTCACAGACTCGATAGACATTCGCTTATTTTGACAGTTTACTATTTATATGTGACCAAGATTTGATTCAAGTTGTAACTATTAGTTGACTAACAATTATCTCGAAAATTTTTCGTTATGCGTCTCTACTGAAAAAGCATTATGATTCATAGATATGAGCTATGAGAAAATAATGATAGTTCATATAGTTAAGGCATTCTTTTGGTTGTTCGTTTCATATATACAATATTTGATCCCACTTTTGAGGTTCAAAGTTACTTACAGAGTGAGGCTTGTTTGATTATCTAAGTTTCTTCACTGCCATGAAGTAGTTACCGACATTGGCACAATCATGTTGAAACCATCCTTGAGTGGGCACATACATAACTCCTTTACAATCCAGTATCCTGAATTGGCCTCTGTGTCTCTTTTCAAACCATTCCACTATTTCTGATGAGTTTATATATTTGGACAAATGATGAGTTCCCTTTGGAACTACCTTTATTACCGTCTCAGCCATGAATATTGTAGTAAACCATGAAATTGGGCCCCTATTGATTGTACTTATGAAGAAAATACCCTCTGGTCTCAATTTGTTCCATGCATGCTGTAAGATATCGCCAGGTCTGTCAACATGTTCTAACATTTCAAAACAAGTGACTAAATCAAACTTGTCTCCTTTAACATCCTCTAGGGCCTTCAATTGATAGTCAATTTTCCCTTTAAGCATCGGGTCTCTCTTTGCATGTTCCTTAGCTACAGAGATACAATCGGGAGTTAAATCAATACCTAAAACGTGATTCACCATTGGCAATCTCCCTAGCGACTCTGAAAGGATACCACCACCACATCCAATGTCCAAAACATCCAACTTCTTTTCATTGAGTGCGTCTCTCACGCTTATATCTAAATCTTTTTGAATTGCCATCGACACACCCTCTGGTAGAAACTCCTTATAATTGTAACCAGGAATAAACACATCCGGGTTTCGTATCTTAATTGTATTGTCAAGCGTATCTCTAATAAAATCTAATCTTGCTAAATTCATCTTATGGAGAATCCTCTGGGACCCATTGGTGTCCCACCAAGTAGGTGCAAGTTCCTTAAAATGAGATATCTCATCCGCAGATGCATCAGTAGTCTTTGTGCGAACCATCAATGACCCTCTTCTAAAGGCAAGTTTGCTCAGCAGTGGTTTTGATTTACTTGCAATAACTCTATTCATTGATTGTGTTGTTATGTGTCGTTGTCTATCCTCGTTTGTTTGACTTGTTCTTCTCCTTGTGAAATATTCTCGGATTGTTATAAAATCTCTCTTACATTTAACGAACATACTTACAGAGTCTATAAATGGTTTTATTTACAAAAGATAGACTATGTCTACCGACTGACGGTGTGAGCGACTTAGTCATGGTAGTGTATTGTCTCAATCCGTATTTGGACTGTAGCTTCTTATACTGGTCGCCGTTTGTACTAAACGGACTCCAAGGACGACCCAAATCATTGCTGTAGTATCTCCAGAAGGGACTCTTGATCTCTTTAAGCACCCCATTAGGCTTTACTTGGGGATGATTCATATTAATCATGTATAGCAGATTTCTAGCCCTAGTCATACCTACATACAGTGTATTAGTGTCCATTGGGAACGTATCCATGGTCGAGTTCACAAGAAAAGTGACAGGGAACTCCAACCCTTTCGAGGAATGGATAGTAGACAGCTTGAGTGCACCATTTTCACTATTATCTATCTTCTCCTGATATAGTGCCACACTTTGATCAAAAAATGTTTCCAAAAACCATTCTATCAATGTAAGGTCAGTAGGCTTGTTGTCTAAGCACAGTTTCAGTGTCCTTAGCATCTCTTCTAAATTAATCTTGAACAGTTCTCTCTCCTTAGAAATCATAAACTTTAATGGGGTATAGTCCATTTCAAATGCTATCCGACTAACGTGTTCAAGGACTTCCATAGGGTTTTCATTATGATATAGATCAGAATCCAGAATATATGGGATCAGTATATCTCTGTACTGTTCAATTTTCTTCTTATTTGTAGAGACACTCATTGGCCACTGGGAACGTGGGACCTCTGTCAAGAATCTCCATAAGGACAAATTTTGAATTGTACTTGCGGCATATAAACTTTGAATTGACTTGTTACCAATCCCCTTCAATGCGCTTAATGTGACAATTACACTGAAGTCACTTTGTCTTTTAAATGTTGAACCATCATTTGACTTCAATAATTCCTGCTCCTGAGACGTTAAAACTATAACCTTTAATAAATCAATGAGAAACTGAATACGTGTATCCATAAGCCAATCTGGTTGAGATGTTAATTTATTGAACGGAATATTATAAGCAGCTAAATGATCAGCAATCCGTTGTAAATGAGAATTTGTTTTGGATAAGATAGCAATATCAGATAATTCAACTTGTTTAGTGAGCACTAATTGACATATTTGATCCACCAAGAATTCTAATTGGTCAATAGAATCCTCAAAAAAGGTTATCTGAGGATCTAATAAAGATTTTGACTTTATAATCAAATCTGGGTGCTCCATACAACTCTTGTCATCCAGGTGGATAACTTTGTTTGCTGCCTGTATAATTTCGGGCGTGTTTCTAAAGTTGTCATACAAATGGAATGTTGTTGAGGGTTGTAACTTTTCTAAGCTTGTAATTACCTTCTTATTAGGCCCTAAAAACTGATATATACTTTGATTTGTATCGCCAAATAAAACCAAATGTTTGCCTCTTGAAACCTTTTCAATGATTGGAAGTAATTCCGGATATAAATCTTGGAACTCATCAATCAAAACAACTTTAAACTTATCCTTGAGAGATTGAGTAAAACTCTCTTTGTCTGCAATTTGAGCATCCATGTACTTTGTTGACTTCAAGATGAGATCATCATTGGTCAGCACTTTACAATCTTCCATGATTGTAACAATTTCTTTGATAAACTTATCATCCTGATCTTTACCATTGACTTTATATCCCTTTAATAGCTTTTCCAATGTCTTTGGTGACATACTTACATTTTTACTTTTCCAAAACTCTGGAGAGATCAGTTTAGCTAATCCTCTCCAACCATTTTCCTCAATTATATTGATTATACCTTCATTCTCTACAACAATCTTATTTGCAAGACTATGAATGGTATGGACACCAATTTGTCCTACAATCTCTTCTATATCTTGTAATGAAAGTCTTTCACCCTCAAATTCTTGCCATTCCATCACAAGCTTCTCCTTGATGTTATCCACAGCTTTATTTGTCAATGAAAGAATTAGAATCTCATCCGGTCGTACTTGATTTGAAGTGATGAGGTGAAATACCTTTCGAAGCAACGTAAATGTCTTTCCCGAACCTGGTCCAGCTACTACTTTGACCGTATTCGATGCAATATATGGGTGGACAACTACAGCCTGTTGTGATGGTGTTAATTCAGCCATTGGACTATCCTAATATATAGTCTCGGTTCATGTGTTGACTTGTGAAACTTTTTGATGGTCTTTTCTTGATTGATATAAAATTGTGACTATCATTTTTTTTTTGTATATACATATATATATATATATTCTATGTTTACTCAAAGATCATGAATCTTTGCTAGCATGCTTGCGAGTTGTAAGTAACTGCCTACACCCTCTAGAATTCTCATATGGGTGATACCGATATGTTTAATCATCTCTAATCTTTTCTGTTCCTTGATTTGATAAAGAGTCTTTGTAACACGGAAGGAAGTAGTGATAATGTCGACAGCTGAGTAACCTTTGCCCCAAAGTTCATCTCTCAACAGTGTCAGACTTTCTTCAAGAGTCTCTGCTAAGAGCATCTTTTTCACAATCAATGGATGGGGAGAATCCACAATTTTGAATACATTTTCACCATTGACTAAACCATGACCAGCAACACAACTCTGTAAATTATTAATTGCTTGTCTCATATCACCTTCCGCAGTAAATATAATTGCTTCAAGACCATCATTTGTGTATTTGACGTCTTCTGCTTTAATAATTTCCAATAATCTTTCTAAAACTTCTTCATCACTCAACTTAGAGTACCTAAGAATAGCACATCTACTTTGCAATGGTTCAATAATTTTGTTACTCTGATTGCATGCGAATGCAAATCTAGTAGAATTAGAGTATAGTTCCATGGTTCTTCTCAGAGCCTGCTGAGCGCCCGCCGTCATTGAATCCGCCTCATCCAAAATCACTATCTTATGTTTACCAGGTTCCAAATGACATTTCTTTTGAGCAAACTGTTTAATAGCATGACGAACAACGTCTATACCTCTATCATCTGATGCATTCAATTCCAAAACAGCCTGTCCATAAGAATCCCCCAACAGTTCATGTGCCAGACAAAGAACAGATGTGGTCTTACCAATCCCAGGAAGACCCGATATAATCATATTGGGCATATTCCCAGTCAAAGCAATCTGCTGAAGACGTTCTACAGTATCCTTATTCCCAACAATGTCCTTAAGCAACGTGGGTCTGTACTTCTCTACCCAGGGTAGTTCTAACTTCGAAGGAACTTTCAATGCCATCACTGATATACTCTCTATTCACTGTTTCTTGGCAGCACTTAATAATAGTCTCGATATAGTAATCGTAATTATATATATATATATATATATATATAATACACGTTAAGAATCAATTTTTTGAAATATTCGCGACATTTACAATTAATGAAAATTTTTCAATTTGCGATGAGCTTCGAATTATATAGAATATTGAATGAATGAGTGGTGAATTTGAAAGGATTAGCAGGTGATAAAGAGTTGTAGTGACGATGTCTGAGAATAATCATGGTGAGAATGTTGCGTCCAATAAGTCAGAAGCACAGTTAAAGCAATTGAGAGGTGCGGATCTTCCACCAATTCCCGAGGGGATGTCAAAGTCACAATGGAAGAAACAATGGCGTCGCCAACAATTTGAGAAGAATAAGGCTCAATATGCACTTGTTCGTAGTGAGAAACGTAAACGTGCGAGGGAGAATAGAAGGGAAGTGATTAAAGGGTTTGAGGAGCGTGGAGAGACTATTCCTGATAAATATATCCGTCCTCCGAAGAGGAATGTGAATCAAGTTGATTCTGGGATGAGAATCGTATTAGATTGTGCATTTGATGATCTTATGAATGAAAAGGAGATTTCAAGTCTTAGCAATCAAATCACTAGAGCGTATGCTGCTAATAGACGTGCTCAGCATTATGCAGAGATTCTCGTAACTAGTTTTAACAAAAGACTCGAACATAGGTTCCAAAAGGACTTGAAGGATTCTCGTCATGAAGATTGGGAACATTTCAAGTTCATGAGTGGAGATGAAGGTGTAATCACTGGGGATATAGATAAGAATAAGACAGTTTATTTAACTGCAGATACTGAGGATGAGTTACTAAGTTTAGAACCGGGTATGACATATATTGTAGGTGGAATAGTTGATAAGAATAGACATAAATCACTGTGTTTTAATAAGGCTCAAGAATTGGGTATTCCAACTAAAAGATTGCCCTTGGATAAGTATGTCAGTCTGGATGGTAGAAGAGTATTAACCACTACACATGTAGTTCAAGCCATGTTGAACTATTTTGACAACAAGGATTGGAAAGAAGCGTTTGAAAGTGTCTTGCCTCCAAGAAAGATGGGTATTCAATCACTGAGTGATATGGCGAAGGCAGAGGCAGACACAAACGACAAATATAAAGTAGATAGCATAGCATAGATAAATATCATCAACTCCGTCGAAATTAGATCTACATTGTATGACTAATATAAAATTCCTACGGAATCTTCATCATAAAGTGATGAAACGCTTTAGCCAAACAAAAATACAGCAATCCAACCAAAAAGTCTTCGTAACAGTTCCTGGTATATATAACAATATCGATCCATCATTCAGACACTTTGTGTCGTTGAATATCTTCTTCATATCTATTCATCTCTATTCTTGACCATCTAAAGAAAAATTCCGTTCTTTTCATTCTGTGAAAAATTATCCATCACTTGCAAATTAACATCTTCATCACCAGCTAAAAGACTAAGACAAAGATGCAATTTGTGCCAATAGAGTTCACGAGGGAGAACCTGAGTGGTATGGCAGGGTCCATTTCCATTGCCTGTTGGGTTATTGTCTTTGTACCACAGATTTATGAGAATTTTGCTAGAAAATCTACCGATGGGCTATCTTTACTATTTGTTGTTCTATGGTTGGCCGGAGATATCTTTAACTTGTTAGGAGCTATAATGCAACATTTACTACCGACAATGATTGTCCTTGCAGCTTATTATACAGTGGCAGATATTATATTGTGGGCACAGTGTATTTGGTATGACACCGACGAAACAATTGATCCTATTCATTTTTCACCTGCTAATCCAATCAACGAAAATGTCCTACAGGATGTATTTCTCGAACGTCAACCTCTGCTTACAGGTCAAGAATCACACAACTCATACACTGACCTCCATTCAGAGGCAATCGATTCTCTCGTCGTCGTTACAGATCAAGAACAAGATGAACAAACATTTAAACAAACTAACTTAATTAACAACACTATAATAGTCTCTTCGGTTGTTCTAGGTGGTATTGTTTCATGGTATATCACCTATTGTAACAATTATGGTAATCCTCCAGTAGAAAAACCTCCAATCAAAGTCAATATTCTAGCACAAATATTCGGATACACATCTGCAATATTATATTTGGGATCACGTATACCCCAGATGCTTCTTAACTTTCAAAGAAAGTCTTGCGAGGGTGTATCTTTTTTATTCTTCCTCTTTGCATGTCTAGGTAACACCACATTCATACTGAGTGTCCTTGCAATTTCACTCAAATGGGACTATATAATGGTCAATGCATCCTGGTTACTTGGAAGCTCAGGAACACTAATTATGGATTTCATCATCTTTGCCCAATTTTTCATCTATGGGGATAACTCTCAAAAGGATTCAGCAATAATAGAACCAGGTTTACAAGTTTAAGAAGTCCTCGCATTTCATCTTTAGATTCAATACACTGATATAGTACTTGACTCTATGAATTTTTACTATTAGTTGTTATTTATTCCGTTTACGTACAAATCCGCGTCACAAAATTTCATCAATTAGAAAATATTATTGTTTTATTTACATTTACTGACACTAATTGCAAGTAAAACAGTTATAGATAAAATATATAATGTCAGTGACGCAGGATATGAATCAGGTGGAGGATGAATTTCCTCTTAAATCTCAGGATTATGATATTAGAGAGGAAGAAGACTTAACAAGTTCTGATGATTGTGAAAATAATTCAAAGAGTTCAATTCGTATGTTCTTCCATAATTTGAAGACAAAGTCACGTAAATCAAGTAATTCAAGTACACCAAAGAAAGCCAAAACTGGAGGAATTTTGGGAAGTGAGAAAGCAGAACAAGAATTAGACTTGAAGGTTCCTACTGTTAGATTTGATCCAGATGTTGCTTCATTTGGTGATATTGATACAGATTTGTGTCAAGAATATAAACAGACTCGAATGAAACGGAATATCAAAGAATTGATTGATCATCAGAATGTATACGAAGAGGTTTTCTCTCCTGTTACTGAAGATTCCTTTAATATGGAAAGTGCAAAGGATAAAGTTGTCGAAGGAATATCACCATTGACTCCATTGACTGATGAAGTAATGCCAAGGGAAGAAAAGAAAATGATAGGTGTTTCTTTGAAGGAAGGAATACAAAAGATAAAACCTTTGAATGATCAAATAATGACGAACAAGACAACGAAGCATCATTTGGTTAAAAATAATGCTATTACGGAAAACCCATTAACAGATGCCACGTTAAAATCTGATTGTCTAGCCACAGAGACATTTAATAAAATATTTGATTTGTTAACTTCTTATTATTCTAAATCTGAAATAAAGGATCTCAATATAGATAAAGTGACAATTGAAGAATTAAGTACTACACTTTTAAAAAATATTAAAACAATTATCAATAGGGATAATTCACTTCAAAATAAATGTTCAGCATTACAGGAGAGCTTAGAAGATGCCAAAAATGAAATGGATATTGTCAATAAGAGTTATAGTGAATCAATGAGTGAAATGAAGAATAAGATTCAAAACTATAAGAATTGCATGTTATTGCAAAAAAAGGAAATGTCGGTAATGACAGAAAGAGTCAAACCAATGGAAAGGGATATTAAATCTGCTATTAAATTGCTTAAGCAAAATAATTTCAAGAGTAACACTATCTTAGGAGGGCTTACAGAACTATTAGAGGAAAGAATGGCACTTGATTATGAAAACACAAATTTGAATGAATCTTATAAGAATTTGAAAAAACAACTCAAAGAACAGATATTATCTCGAGATAAAGAGAAGAAACAATATTTGGAAAATCAGGAACAACTTGATTCCCTTAGCAGCGTTCAAAATGAGTTGAAACAGGTAAAGACAGAAAATAAACAACTCAAAGAATTTTTGGAGAGTCTACAATTGACAAATAAGAAAATTCAATCTTCTTATGAGGAAGAAGTCAATAAAATAGCAGATCTCATGCGCGAAAAGCAAGCACTAACAAGTCAAATTCAATTGATCGACTGTTTCAAGAGTGAATCTCTTCAATTCATGACACAATTAATGAACGCATTTAGAAATTGTGTTGATGAAGGTATCTTTGCAGAGTACGATTTTTATTTAAGCAATCTAGCATGTGCTAATGTAGCAATTATACCAGACCATCAAACAATCAATTCAGAGACACATTTCAAAGCAATTGAAGAGCAAGTATACACTTTTTACCAAGATATTGCCAAACCCAAATTCTTGGATCAAGTAATATCCAAATACATCATTTCAGTTCGTTCAAACAATTTTTTGGGCAAACAAATTGAGGATTCAGAAGCTAGAATCAAAGAACAACGTCAATATATTCGTCAACTTACACATTACGTGAAAAAGCTGAAACGTCGCCAAAAGAGACATGCTTCTCAGAGTTCAGTATAGTACTAGTAGCTCATAGCACACAGACTTCCTAGATACATATCAAATACATAGATATTTTTCAGCTTTGTAACAATTTCCAATAGCTCTATTATCTAATTTCGTGTTATCAAATATGAGATTTACGCGTAAATAAATTCGATGAATTTGAAATTTCTTCAAAATTGGCTAAAACATCACAACTTTCAAGACGATTTAAATCAAGACATCTGCTTTATATTGACATAGCAAATATCGTAATCATGTCTTCTACCAGACCTGAGCTTAAATTTTTTGACGTTTCAGAGGAAAGGGGTTTTTACAAAAGATTCATCTCACTGCCTGAGAAACCTTCTACCACCCTTCGTATTGTCGATAGAGGTGATTATTACACTGTAGTCGGTTCAGATGCTGTATTCATTGCTGAGACAATTTATCATACAAGTTCTGTTTTAAAAAACTGTAATTTGGATACTATAACTGCCAAGAATTTCAAAGAACCTGCACAATATGTTACTGTATCACAACAGGTTCTTGGCAATTTACTCAAAACATGTCTGTTGGAATTAGGATACAAGGTGAATATTTACGACAGGTCCTGGAAGCTGTTAAGAAGTGCCTCTCCAGGTAATATTGAACAAGTCAACGATTTGATGAATATTCCTGTAGATGCATCCATTGTTATCGCCAGTTTAAAGTTGCAATTGAATTCCAAGGATGGAAACTCTACACTTGGTGTAGCGTTTATTGACACAAGTAACTATAAGATCGGTATGCTGGACATTGTAGACAATGAGGTTTATTCCAATTTAGAAAGTTTTTTGATTCAATTGGGTGTCAAGGAATGTTTAGTGCAAGATCTAACAAATAATGAAAATTCTAGCAGAGATTTGAAAAAAATTACCAGTACTATTGATCGTTGTGATTGTGTGGTCACTTTGGTTAAAAATTCTGAATTCAGTGACAATGATGCTGAAATGGATTTGACCAAATTGATAGGAAATGAACTAACTCTATCCTTGCCTCAAAAATACTCATCTTTAGCTCTTGGAGCATGTAATGCACTTGTCAATTATCTTCAATTGCTAAATAGTGAGGATCAAATAGGACAATACGAATTGGTTGAACATTCTTTACAAGAATTTATGAAGTTAGATGCCTCTGCCATCAAAGCATTAAATTTATTTACACAAGGTCCAGTTCAACCATTTGGTCCCTCTCAATTTTCAGCATCTAATTCAAACTCACGAGGTAAAGTTACATCTTTATTTCAACTACTAAACAACTGCAAGACCAATGCAGGCATCAGATTGTTGAATGAATGGTTGAAGCAACCATTAACCCAAATAGAAGAAATCACAAAGAGACATGACCTTGTTGAATACCTGATTGATCAATTAGAACTAAGGCAAATGTTACAGATGGATTTCTTACCTTTGATTCCAGATATTCGTAGAATTACCAAGAAACTTTCAAAGAAAGGTGGATTAGAGGATGTATTGAAAATATATCAATTAAGCAAGAGAGTTCCTGAAATTGCTCAATTATTAAAATCTTGTTTAGAGGATAATAATGAAATTAAACCAGAACTAAAGGAACTTGTTGAGAAAGTCTGGTTAGGACCATTATCTGAATATCTGGATCCTTTATTGAAGTTCCAAGAGATGGTTGAAACCACGGTTGATTTAGATTCTTATGAAGAGAATAATGAATTCATGGTTAGAGTAGAGTTTAATGAGGAGTTGGTACATATCAAACAGCAATTAGACTCGTTGAGAAGGCAAATACACCGAATTCATCTGGAATCTGCTGAGGATTTAGGATTCGATCCTGAAAAGAAATTGAAACTGGAGAATCACAATCAACATGGTTGGTGCATGAGACTAACTCGTAATGATGCTAAAGAGTTACGTAAACACAAAAATTATATTGAACTATCTACTGTGAAAGCAGGTATTTTTTTCAGTACAGAGAGATTAAAAGAAATTGCAGATGAAACAGCAATCTTACAAAAAGAATATGAAAAACAACAATCTACCATAGTTAAAGAAATCGTTAGTATCACGATGACTTATACTCCAGTGCTAGAAAAACTTTCTCTAGTGCTCGCGCATGTGGATGTTCTTGCATCATTTGCAAACGTATCATCATATGCTCCTATCCCATATATTAGACCAACAATGTATGGTTTCGATTCTGAGAGGAAAACAAAATTAATTGGTTCCCGTCATCCTGTGCTAGAAATGCAAGATGACTTGACATTCATTTCTAATGACGTAAACTTGGAAAGCGGTGTTGGTGATTTTTTGATTATAACAGGTCCAAATATGGGTGGTAAGTCTACATATATTAGGCAAGTAGGTGTTATCTCTTTATTGGCCCAAATTGGCTGTTTTGTTCCGTGTGAAGAGGCTGAAATTGCAGTTGTGGATGCCATCCTTTGTAGAGTTGGCGCCGGTGACTCGCAACTAAAAGGTGTTTCTACTTTTATGGTAGAAATGTTAGAAACTTCCTCTATCTTAAAAAATGCCACCAAGAATTCACTTATTATCGTTGATGAATTGGGTCGTGGCACAAGTACATACGATGGGTTTGGTCTTGCATGGGCTATTGCAGAACATATAGCAGATAAGATAGGTTGTTTTGCTCTCTTTGCGACACATTTCCATGAGCTGACATCTTTGGCCGATAAGTTGGCAAACGTGAAGAACATGCATGTCGTTGCCCACATTGAACAAGGGGAAAAGAGCCAACATGATAGTGATGACATCACATTATTATATAAGGTTGAACCTGGTATTTCTGATCAATCTTTTGGTATTCACGTTGCTGAAGTTGTTCAATTCCCTCAGAAGATTATCAAAATGGCCAAACGTAAGGCTAACGAGTTAGAGAATTTGAAGGTGAGCAGTCAAGACTTGAAGAAAGCAAGATTATCGATAAAAGAGATCAATGACGGAAATATACAGTTGAGAAATTTGTTAAAGCAATGGGTTAAAGAAATAAAGGAACAAGGTCTTGATGATCCTGAAAAGTTAACTGATCGCAGTTGTAGAGAAAAAACTCAAGAACTATTAAATTCTATCACTGCAAATGCAGTTGCAAATGACAACAAGTACTTAGAGTATATCAAACAATTATTACTATAATTACAGTGAATTACATAAAAATGATATAATACAAACACTAATGAAATCAATATTTAGTGAATAGCTCGCAAATTCTAGTAATCGGATACATAATCCTGATTGAATACGTTAATAAAAAAAAAATCTCTATCAAAAAGCAATTTACCGAACGGTAGGTATTCTTTGAACTTAGAAGTATTGTAGCTGAAGGAAGACTTGTTATATTCAATTGCTTTCTTTTGGCTTGCAACATATTCAGATACACTCACTGGATTTGAAATGTCACCTGCAGAAATAACAGTGCAAAACAGCGACATATCTGAAAAGTCATTAGTCACCGCATCATCAGTTGAAGTAAAGTGTGCAGATGAGTATAAAGCCTTCAAGATATCGGCTGAAAAGCTTTTAAATAAGGCAACCCTCTCTTTTAATATCACAGGTTGCGATATATCGGTTGTTCCTCCAGTAGGTTCCAAAACAAAGCCCTCAGCCTCTCTACTAAAGTTGTAACAGGACTTCAATGAGCTTATTGTCCTCTCAATAGTCTCGGATTTTATTTCATCTGTTCTGTTTATAATTTTTTCCAACAGCTCGTCGTATTTGTCTGAGGTGAAAGTATAAATCGCAGATAAGCTGCTTTGACTGTTGAAGTGGTTTATGATATGTTTCATGAAAAAAGTAAAGAAGAACACTGAAATATTTGACTTAATATTGTCAACAGGAAAGTTATCTCCATTTTTACCCATTAAATGTGTATGGGTATCGCTTAGTAGTTGGATCAATTTTGGGATGTCATGAATGGAAGGATCATCCATGTATTTGATAACATATAATATCAATGTGAAGTAACCAGTTGAGAAATAATACATTAACTCAGGGTACATGTAATTTTGATAAGTGGCGCTGATAAACACTTCGCACATAGATATACTCGCATCCTTCCCAAGCTTTTCAAAAGACTTATGAATTCTAGTAATATCATGTGAAGATGCTGAGAACAAATCAATATTATCCATTAAAAATGTGGTTGCAAAAAGACTCAGCATTATTTCTGAGTTTAAGTGACGAAAGTGACAATTTACAACACGGAAACATGCAAGTTGGAAGCGCAATGCTGGATTTTCTTCTCTACATTGAGAAAAAAGAACAGAGAGATATTGCTTATAGCTATCAACTCTCATAGCAGGTGGTAAATTTTCCCTCCAGTCACTCAACTCTTTCTTTAAATCCACTATTTTTTTGATTATCTCATCGAAGGAGAAATCTATGGTGTTTCTGATGGAAAAACAAGTTGCACTTATCTTACTTTCAATGATAATCAATTTCGAAAGAAAATAGGAGTTATAAAATGGCAAATGTTCTGTATAATTAACAATCATCTCTAATCCTTTGTTCACGTCAGTGAGGTTGTCCAATACCTCCTTATTATTTTCAAAATACTTCTTGAGTTTATGCTCCTTAATGAACATTAAATATTCTTCATCATTATCCATATCAATATCGCCTGCCTTCAATATTGGTGGTTTCGAAAGTATTAGTGCCATCGCCTTATCTGAACTAAAGCATTGCAGAAACAGGGCTCTCTCCTTCAGGAGTTGGTCAAATGATAATCCATCATAGTGTGACTTTAGGTTCAGATTTAATTCTATAGCGTATCTAATGGCAGTATTTAGGACATCAACTGCAAGCTCTGAATTGTAATTAATGAATAAATGGCGATATAGTAGAATCAGTGCCTGGAGAGTTGTTAGTCCTGATGGTACCATGTCTAACTTATGATAGTAGTAGTAAGCATTGAGTAGCATATTTGTTTCAATGGTCTTCAATTCATGGGGTGTAGGATCATATCTGTCCTTCCTTAATGACAAAGAATCCTCTTCATTTAGCAAGCTTGTTACGTTAGCACTAGAGGCAAGGCACACATTCAATAAAAATAATTCAGAATAATTTAATTGCTCACTTCCTGTATCATAGTATTTATTGCAAAGTTTCATACAATCGTTGAATGAAGTGCTGATTGCCACTGATGAAAGTAGCGTTACTTCAAAATTCTCCAAAAGTCTCTTTGCTTGTTCTTTTGTTGGCATAGCGTAAACATGAACCTCATCTGCGAAGACACCAGGTGTTGAAAAATCAATGGCTTTCTTTGCTTGAATGATATACCATTTCAATGAGATTGTTAGCATATTTCTAACGGGTGATAAGAATTCATTAATAGATAGCTCTGGTGCTGTAACAGATTTAATCCACTCTAATTGCTGTGTAGTCAAAAGCTTTGAATTGTACTTCTTGCGTTTGGCTCTCGGATCCTTTGACTTTGTATCATCATTCTCATTCATTTTTTTTACTATGGTATTTAAAACCCATTCAAATTTTGCCATTTGGTCGATGACATATGACACCTTTTTATCTAGTATTGCTATTTTGGACTCCAGGTTGACAGGTGGCTTTGACATTTTATTTTTGGATGTATTCTTGTTTATAGCTGTTTTTGAAGATCGAGTAGATGGATTTGATGTAGTTGTAACAAGCGGTACCTCCTCCTTCCATTCCGCTGGCCTTGGTTCTGATTGTGGATGTTTGGGGCTAGTTCTCAAATTGCTATTATATATAATTTCATTAGAGATTGCTGTTCCCTGAATTGAAGCCTGATTAGTAGGCGTTAGCGCAACTGGGAAACCTTCAAAAATGTCAGGATTATTGCTTCTTTGACGTTTGGAATACATTGTTTCCGACGATTCCTGTTTATGATCCCCGATTTGTGTTGTTGTGGAAGTTTTAGGTCCCAGGTTATTGTTGTTGTGATTAAATTTGTCACTGGTCTTCTTTTTTCTATGAGGCACCTCTCTATATTTGAAAGTACACTCTGCTTTATATTTAGTACAATTTGAACATTTATTGGTTATTGGATTAACTGAATCACATTTTATCTTTCTCTTTCTACAATGATCACAAGCCTTTGAAACTCTTCTCTTGACTGAATTCGACTCATTTTCTGCGTTCCATTGCTCATCATTCTTAGTCATCTCTATGGGCATCGTACTATTAACCATTGGGACTCCCATGGGAATTGGAGAAACCTGATGCGCAATAGCTTCTCTAATAAGAGGTATATTCAGTGACATCTGAGGTATTTGTTGAGAACCATCATTTTGTGGTTGCATATGCATTGGTATTCCAATTGGTATCGGAGAAGCCTGCGGTATTTGTTGGTTCACTTCACCCTGAGGCATCAACATATTATCCATTGAGGTACCCATTGGAGTACCCGTAGGAGTTTCTAAGTGGATATTAGATCCCTGATCTCGCACAGCATTGGCAATAAAATTGTTAACAAATGGAGTCCCACTCATTGGCATCTCCTCTTGATTAGGCTGATTTTCATTATTATTCAGGTTATTCATGGTATACAAAGTGTCCTGATCTTCTTATATATGCTTGTAAAGCTGTAATCTATCAACCTGGTCTCCTTATGAACTCCCAAAGTGAGCAATATTACGAGAACTAAGCAACTTGATTTACTCTTTATAAGTTAAACAATTGGCCATTTTTCACTTCACGGAATAAATTTCATCTTGAAAAATTTTGATCGATAGATTCATTATATAAGCTATTGAATACTAGTAAGAATAGCGAGTGTTAGCAGACTGATTAAAGCTCGTCGTGAGCATTTGAGGACTCTTTACTGTACCAATCCTTCATTCGATTGAGTAAATGATATCTGAATTGGACCGGAACGAGTTCCTCTAGAATACTTTCATCTGTATTCCAAGATTCGGATGTTTTTAGTCCATCGATCAACTCTTGTAATCTCTTTACTTCTTGATCGATAGCGTTAATATCTAGCTCATATGCATCCTTAACAGACTCGTCCAACTTAACAGTCCCGTTTTTGATGAGATTGTCGATATACTCTTTGCCTTCTATACAGAGAATATTCTCCGGGGTACATTGATAGGTCCTATTGACGACTTGACGGTTCAATTGCTCTATATCAACCCTGGATCTCACACAATCAATAAAGCTCCTAAAGGTCTCAATATCTCTGTGACCATTGAATCTAATCACTCTGTCAAGATCTAATTGTCTCTTTGACCCGCTAAATATGTTCTGTACCCACCCTAAAAGTTTCTCCCAGGAAGAAACACGCTCTATTTGTTCTTCATTTTCTTTCTCAGCAGACTCTAAATCAACGTCGAATTTTGGTGTAATCATTAGCACTATTGGATAGCCTGGTATTTCCTCGCATAGTGAATTGCGAAAGGCTTCACAGTTAACTTCTAAAAATTGTACAGACGACCATTCAATAAAAGATCTCTCCTTATATTCTCTACTAAGTTCCTCAAAGACTGGTTTCAGTGTTTTACAATGGGAACACCAATTGGTAAAGTATTTTACCACCGTGTAATTACTACTATTGTCCACCATATCGTAAAATTGGTCTACAGACATGATATAAGTAATTGGGGCATCCTTACTAGCAGCTGCAGCCCCCAAAACTGCACATAATAATTGTAAAACAGTCAAATACTTCATATTCTTGGTCTCTTTGATCTTTCAAGTTGTTGTATATAACTTTGCCACTAGTATTGAACTGATGAAAAATAGTTTATAAGGAAGCGATGAGATGCGATGACTTATCGTTGACTACAAATTCACATTTAGAAGAAAAGTCAAAAATCGAAATATGATCGGTTTATTCAGTTATTTAACAGTTATATTTAGTCTTTTAGTGACTATTATTGAGTCACATCCAGTTAGAGGTCGTCCTGATGAATGGCAAGCTGCTCATCAAGCACGTCATTTGTTAAGGCAACAAGGTGTGCTTCATTTCAACTCTTTGGATTCAAAGAATAATTCAGTGTCATTTCTTGAATACTATGTGAGTACTGATTCTCATTGTTCTGGGTTTGACAAGTTTGAGGGTGGTAATCCTATTATTTTACTCTCTCAGATGAGTTCATCTTATAAGAATTGGAAGGATCATGGGAAATCAGGGGTGACAGTCTCTGTTGAGAGAGATAAAAGGTTAAGCCATAAGAGAATGGTTCTTTATGGTAAACTACAAGAATTAGATTTACCTCATGGTAGTTCAGAACTAAAATGTTGTTTTGTATGGAAACATCCAGATGCAAGACATTGGCTACCAGATGATAGACAATCACATGTTAATGATACTCTGTGGTTTGAATTCAAGGTTGAATCAGTATATTTTATAGGTGGGTTTGGTGATAGGTCCTATATTGGTAATATTGATGGTGAAATCTATCATAAAGTAAATGAACATCATCGATGGGGCGGACCAATTCATCATCCTCCTCATCCACCTCATTTACCTTGTCCACATCCACCTCATCCACCTCATCCACCTTGTCCACATCCTCCACAAGAAGAGGAACAACCAATACAACTTTCCAACCAAAATGGTTTGATCCAGACAGTATTCCAATGGTTTAGGGATTCTTTGGTTTTTCAATAGGATGATGATCATAACATCCGTTTTTATTTTTGATGATTGCTAATCATCTTATATAAAGTGTTTCTTTTGCTAACCTATTTATGTGAACTGAAATTGGTTATTAAATACTACTACATATGTTTAAACTTTTTGTTCTGAATACAATTCATTAATTCACATCCATGTAATCATAATATGTCTAAATTAAAGTCAAAGTTCATTTACTAATGGTGATGAACTCAGCCCAACTTTCCTTCTGAAATTTAAGACAATCTCACCTTGAGATTTCCAGTATAATGTCCTCACAGTACTTAAAGTCATGTCATTGTCCAAAACTTGATCTTTACATAATAGCTCTAACCATATACTGGGATCAACTTTTGCCTTCATTTCTGGAGTTCTTGACTCCAACCTGTCAATGACATAAAATTTAATCTTCTTAACTTTGATCATACCCGGTGCTGTTAATCTAGCATTAGACTCCGTAATCTTTGGTAAATCAGTACTACCTAACACCTCAGATTTCGCTTTACCAAACTTCAACATATGATGTAGCTGGCCTTCCTGTACTTGATCGGGCCTTGTTGATTCAGACTCAGACTTATCGATCCACGGTTGTAAGACGAAATTAACTTTGGGTTGAGTATCATCAAGTACTTTAACATCATTACATAGTTTGACGCCCAACCAATAAGGAAGATTATTTTCCAGCTGTTCAAATAACTCATTATTATTATTTATCATAGTTCCTCCATCTAGGGCCTCCTTACAGTCAATCATTAAATTTTTTTCATTGTCAAAATCGTCTACTATGTTTATGTTATTCAACTCCTCAGTGTCGCAATAATCAAGTTGATCCTTCTCATCATCAAAATCATAATCTTCACTATCCTCGACATTTGGAATGAGCGGAACAGATGAATCGGACTTCAATGATATTTTTGTCGATGAAGTCTCGGACGTTTCAGTGCAAATTGACGTTGGTGGTACAATAGTGGAAAATAGCACGCTGCCACCACAAGCACCTTCTTTCCAATAATGGACTAACAATAAAATTGCTGAATTGATAGCTACAATGGGACAAGTTAGATCCCTTTTCATTTGACTCTCTGGGACCTTTTTGGTCAAAATCATGTATGAGGATGAATTATTGTTATACTGTTCGATGTAGGATTCATGCATTTGGGTGATTAAATCAGACATGAATTTATTCTTTTCTCTTTTTTCTTGTAATTTCGTTTTGTTATTATCCCCACACTCTAGTGTTACTGCCGAGGGAGTTCTAGATTTGGAATAGAATGGCTTGTTGAGAGTCATTGGATTATCTTCACAACTTTGAGAGTTATTTTTCTTACCAAAAGACGATTTTGATTCGGGAGCACCATTAGCAATCAAATGTAGTGCATCATGGAACGTCTTATCATCAAAAGACATAGATTTTCCCTTAGATGTTTCATTTGGAGGTGTGCTAGTTTGGCTTGTAGTTGCGGTACGTGAGCTTGATCGAAAAGTCTTGAATTTCCTACTCAACAAGGAACCGGAACTCATAGCCTTACCAGATGAACCCTTTGAGGATAAATGCAATGGGTTGATCATATCGTCAGGGGTATTTTTAGTAAAATCGTTGATATTTCCACTGGATTTTTGACCTGTACCATTACTATAAAAATTTGATGAGTTTTCATGACTCAAAACTGGAGTTGCCGGGGCAGAAACATATGGAGTCTCTGGATTACTATATGTACCCATTGTGATAGAAGATCCAAGTTTTTGAAATGCATTTTTCTTTTTGGCTTTATCTTTGCTCTTGGTATGATGACTATCTGTGTTATTGTAATTATTCTCCCCAGTTGGGTTTTCTTTTTCTCCTTTCTTTGAGGTGAGGTGCTTTCTGAACTCCTTATCTTTCTTCATTTCATAATTCATGAATTCATTAAATAAAGAGTTGACAACAATTTTACCCAAGTTATAGCGTTCATCGGCGTTCAGTTTTATATCCTCATTGAGAATTCGATAATTATTCAACGCTGTACCATAGATTTGAGTATTTAGAAATTTAGGACCGATTTTGACAAATAGCATACCAACTTTCACAGAGACTGTACACCAGTGAGATAAAATTTCCTTGGAAGTGTATTTTACAACAATATCATCAAATGAGCCTTCATTTGGTTCGAATGTATTGATCAATTCACAAGACACGATATCCCATCTTTGAATCTTACCTTCAGTATTTTCAGTGATGACATGTCTTCTGTTCGTCAACAGTGAACTTCTAGTTAATGCAAATCCACCTTTTGTAATATTTAATTTATTTGTATTTAGATTCAGTTGATTTAAGTTGGAATCGGAACAATATGAAAAGTAAACGTCTGAACCATTCAACAGCTTTATGTCAAGTATACCAAGGTGTTTGGTCTTCCCATTATTCTTGCCATTATCACCAAAATAATCTTTCGAGTTGAATATTAATTCTCTAGTTAAATCGTTAAGGTTAGATACGTTGATTCTGTTAATAAATCCATCAGAATCGCCAACTAAAAGTGTACTATCATCAACCCCCTCGATACACCAGATAGAGCAATTCCAATTCCAAGATTTCAATCTTTTGATTTTGTCCGTGTCAATAATATCCCAAATATGGATGACACCGTTCGAGCAAGTGCTCAATAATTTGGTTTCGTTATCTATCAACTTTATTACTTTAATGTTTGTATCATGAGCTGTCTTGATTCGTATCACTTCATTCTTGTTCAAGCTGGAATAAAAGGTAAGGTCTCCATTGGAATCTCCGACTATAGTGTCAAAACTGTTTTCATTCTCCAAGGTCACCATTTTATAGATGGAACCCGTTCCATTAAAGAAAGTATGATACAGTTGAAAATTAGGTTCGGTAGCATCTTCTTCGTATAAGATCTTCCAAACTTTGATATAACAGTCCAATCCAGCAGTGACAAACAAATCATGCTGATGCAAGTAAGATACACACTTGATATAATCATCATGGTCCCCAATAATTTTCATCTTAAAACTCCATGAGTCATTGATACCCTTAAAGCAATGAATAAACACTATGGAAAAGTCATGTGAGGTTGTAATGTAGCTATGGGGGGCGATCTCAATAATATCACTCACCCAATCTGAATGCACTTGAAATCTAACGTTATTCACAGCAGACGAGGCGTAGGGGTGTAAGATGATGGAGCCATCTCTAGCTGTTGTGAGAAAATAATCGTTCGTTAGTCTTGGATGCAAAATGCATGTAATAGGTAGAATGTGAGAATGTTTCTTGGTTTGAGATTGCGGTGATATCAACCCATAACTGACTGTCAATTGGTTCATTGCTCCACTTGTCATATGATTTTGATACAGAAGTGAATAATTGTCGGACGCAGACCAGATAAAAAAGTGACTAGAAGTTGAAACTAGAAGTGACAATCAGTAGCAGCTAGTAATTATAATTTGAAAACGATTGGGATCTACTTATTAATAGCTTCATTCAATCTCAATCAAGAATAGGGAACAGTTACACATTTTAACTTCTTGTCTCACCGAAACGAAAAACTCGTTCATGAGATATTAAATTCCGCTTCATAAGAAAAATAGCCATCACCAAAAATTGTCAATTTGAATACAGATGAGTTGAGTCTGAGACAACGAATTGAGTGAATAATGAGTATCAATGATGAGAACAAAGTACTTCCTCAACTGAAGGGGAAGCTTTGGTATCATATTGAGCAAGAAATCCAGGAAATTGAGGCCGGGGTCGTTGCAGAGCAGCCCTCCCGTAGAGTTGCACATACTAAAAAATATACGAATGCTTTGGTGGAAGTTGTGCTTGTGAAACTCACTGAGATGGCAACTGACTTGGAAATGTTTGCTAAGCATGATTCCGGCAGAAATGCAAGCGTTGTTACAATGAAGGATTTGAAGTTGTATCTAAGAAATTCGCCGTTTTTGCAGGAGTTTCTTATCGATGGTGTGGGAACAGAAAGTGACACAAGTTGTAGTGTTTGATTTTGCTTTCATTAATGCATGATCAAGTCAAATTTTTACTTCTAACGTCCTCGATGATTCAGAAGGAATCGGAAATTGAATCGTTGAGCAACAAAATTACTAGAATAAGAATACATTATAAGTAGTGGTAAACTTCATTCTCTTGTAAGACAAGACTTATACTTTTAAACGATGATTTTCATATTTCTAGATAATTTGAGGGTTTAGAAGGAGGAGGTTTCCCCCAAATCTGCAATTAAAATCTTTTGGTTACAGACTGATGAATTTTCAAAAATTATTATAAAAGTGCTCTAGTTTTTACGAATAAATAAATATTTAAATATATTCAAGAAATAAGAGGATAAAGTGATAGTCCTAGATTGATATTTTTATAGAGCTAGGTCCTGCTGTTTTTTTAAAATTGATCTGGGGTGTTTATATTAAGAGAAAGTGTTTCCAAATTATATTAATCTGTCAGAAAAGAACGATGCAAACTTTTCATGAAAAATAAATCTGATCTCGAGATATTTGAAACGCATAAAAGAGAAATAATAAGTAAATAAATTTACTTAGTGTATATTTAAATATTGTAAAATAAGTGATCAATTATCATTACAAAAGATGTCTGAGAGTATTTACAATTCTTACAAAAAATTAGAAGTGTCTAGTAATAAACGTAGCCCTTCATTAGTTCCTCAAAATAATAACATTCTATGAACATTCCTGACCCAAAAGAACATTTAAAAGGCTTTAAAGATAATATTTATAGAAAACCCATTAATTTTAAATTCTGTAAAAAAATAGGCAACTTGGCCGAGTGGTTAAGGCGAAAGATTAGAAATCTTTTGGGCTCTGCCCGCGCAGGTTCAAATCCTGCAGTTGTCGTTAATTTTTTTCCCTCAGTTGTGATTCTAACCTGTAGCTCCTGTACCTGGTTCAACTGTTGGAAAAATATTATGTTTGATTAATACTTAGTTTAAAGTTATATATATTGCATTTCGTTATTCTTCGATATTTTGTTCAATTAAACATCAAATTGGAATGCTAGTAATTGCAATCGGACAGGCCCCGTAACCTAGTTAGAGAATATTGAAGTTGACCTATAACACAAGCCTCTCTAATGTTATGAGGGTGCCCATTCATGTTGAGAATACTGTATAAAGTTCATATTCATTGACACAATTATTATGTAGACTGAATACGATAACTGAACAATAAATTAACAAAAGTAATTAGAAAGTTCAAGACACTTGAACATTTGCTGTATCTTATCAAATCATTATAAAAAAAATTTAATATATATAAATATCAGTAAGTGGTTAGTTAATCAGATTAGAGTGTATTTTTGTTACTCTTTGCTAAGTGAACCAATGCGGGCGTCATTAATCTAATCGTGTCACGGTACAATGCCTGTATTTAACCAATTAACCGCTTTAAACAGCTGTCACTTGTCAAACATTGATATCTTGGTAACGTAATAATCTGATTTATTTCTTACCAGCAGTCGCGTAAAAGTTTGCATCCCATAGAAACTATATGATGTCTTATTAAAAATCATTTTGATAGAAAAGTAAGAGCAGCAGTCATGAATTTTTTTGAGAATTTGACACTTTGTTTCCATGTCATCTTAGAACAAGGTTCCCTTGGTTCTCTTGAATTTTGGTTTTCTGAGAACAGAGTGACAGAATCACAATTTTCTAAACTTATTTGTGTAATGACAGGACCGTAAACATATTCTTTTTCAGTTTCCAAATTTGATTCTTGATTGGAATGATGGGCGTGCACTCTAGTTAGTGGGGGCAATTGTGAATGATAGTTTAATTCGAAATCGTCAGACTCATAGTCTATTTTGTTTAGTATAACTGGGTTTGAATCTTGTTCGGAATGCATTCAATCAACTCACTCAGTGGGTTTATTAAGTTACTTAATGATCTGTTATTATAAAAGCAAGAAAAATTGAAAAGGACATTACACAACAACGTTTTCTTAATTATATATACCCCTTTGACAATGGCACAAGTAAGTCTCGTCAATTATGCTCAACTTCTCATCCCTCACTTAATGTAATATAGCCCCATATTATAAACTATAGAAAGACATATGGTAATCAATTTGCGCTATACAACCGTCGTAATTTTTGCGCATAAAAAGAAAAGACTGAGAGATCTATTATTGCTTACGGAAGAACTACTGACAAATGTCACAGTAACTGTCGGATTATCTAGTGATTAAATTTCAAACAAAGGTGTCGTCGAACTTTGCGGGTGGCCTATTCTAATGAAATTTGCTGTCCTCACCAGATTTGAAACCTTAAGCTAATTATATTCACGTAGATTTCACCAGCTTATGTTATATAAGAGGGATGACCACGTGTAAAATGTACGTTACGGAATATTATGGTTGAAAGGTGACATATATACTCCTTGATCGGATCATCTTGACTCAAACTGCTCAAAGAGAACATTACGATTTGAATTGGATAATGCTGGCAAGAAAGTAAGAGCCAATTATTTGTGAACAAAACTCTGGTTAAAAGATAACGCTTCGTTAATCATACTGTAGAACAGACATTGTGTTCTGTGCAAGAATCCATAGAAAAAACTTGCATAATAACAATATACAATACAAATACAATATTGTTCCACTCGATGAGATAGTTTTGTATGATCACATGACGCATCCCTCTAATTTTCCCTGACAGCGAAACAAAATAAACGGTTGTAAAAATAGATACGAAACATAGATATAAATATATAACAAGGGGTCTAGAATATTTTATAAATTTGTCAATAATAATAACAAACGCGAACAACAATTTATCGAACAATTCATTATCATTATTTGTTCTCTATCAACACAATCACTCTTATTATGACACTCTCTGACTCAATTTCTTCTTCTTGTTTTTTCTTTGTTTCTTGTTATTCTTTATAAATAATTCGGAGTGACTTTATTTATCGTCATTGTTACAGCCCCTCTTTTATGTGTCGCAAGGAAATAGTTGATGGACTACTTAAAGCGATGATCCTGTCATTTATAAAATTATAAGTTTTGAAAACATCTCTTTCGTATCAAACATAAATATATATATACACAAAAACATACTTTATTTAGATTATTACACCTTATAATGTCTGCTGATGCTAGTTCTTCAACTTCTGCATTTGTGAGTACACTTATCTTTAATGGGGTTATAGGAAGTGCCTTTTTAATTAGTTTTCTAATATTAAGAACAAGACATCGTAGAACTTACGAACCGAAAACATTAAGAGATATAAAGACATTACCCCCAGAGGAAACCTTACAGCCTGTACCAGATGGGTATTGTAGCTGGTTACCGTTTCTTTTACAAAAACCACATTCTTTTATTATGGAATATACTGGTATTGATGGATATTTCTTTCTTAGATATATCGGTATCTTTGCTTCTTTCTTTATGATATCTATGTTTTTATTATTCCCACTTTTATTGCCAGTTAACGCTACAAATGGGAATAATTTGAAAGGGTTCGAAATTTTATCTTTCGCTAATGTTAAAAATAAAAATAGATTCTATGCTCATGTCTTTGTTTCATGGATAATCTTTGGTCTTATGATTTATCTCATTTACAGAGAATTATATTATTATATTACAGTTAGACATGCAATACAAACAACACCACTTTATGACGGTCTTTTATCATCAAGAACAGTCATAATCACAGAAGTTACTTCAAAGAGTCTTATTGAAGAAGGTGAATTTGAAAAGATTTTCCCAAAAGCAATGAAGATTAATTTTGCTCATAATTTAAAAGAATTAAATAAACTATGTGAAGAAAGAGATGAAAGTTCAAAACAATTAGAAGCTGCTTTAAATAAAGTTATTAACAAATCTGTTAAAAAGAAAAATAAAAATAAAGTCAATAAATCTTTACCAGAAAATGATTTAGAAACTTATTATCCTTATAGGAAAAGACCTACTCATAGAATTGGTAAATGGTATTTACCACCAATGGAAAAATGGTTTGGTCGTAAAAAGGTCCATACTATTACTTATAATGAAGAAAAAATTGCTGAATTAAATGATAAGATTCATCCTTTACAAGCAAATTGGTCTTCAGAAGATAGGTTACCAACTGTATTCATGCAATTTGAATCACAATTAGATGCTCAATCTTGTTATCAATCTGTTTCAGCTTTATTAGGTGAAAAAAATTTTGGAAAGAAATTTATTGCATCTGCACCAAATGATATCAATTGGGAAAATTTAAATCTATCAACAAATAAGAGACGTTTGAGAAATGTCCTGGCTAATACTTTTTTAACTCTAATGATTATCTTTTGGGCTATCCCAGTTGCTGTAGTCGGTTGTATTTCTAATGTTAATTTTTTGACTACAAAGGTTCCCTTTTTACGTTTTATTAATAATTTACCAAATGTTTTAATGGGTTTAATTACTGGTATTTTACCAACTATCGCTTTAGCTGTCTTAATGTCTTTGGTCCCACCAATTATTACAAAAGTCGCCAAATTATCTGGTAAAGTTACTTATCAAGAAACATCAGTATATGTTCAAAAATGGTTTTATGCATTTCAAGTAATTCAAGTGTTTTTAGTTGTAACTTTAGCATCATCAGCTTCTGCAACAGTTGAAGCAATTATCAATGATCCATCACAAGCAATGACTCTATTGGCAAATAATTTACCAAAGGCTTCAAATTTTTATATCGTTTATTTCCTTTTATTAGGTCTTACCACCCCAAGCGGTAATTTACTTCAAATTGTTTCTTTGATTCTTTACAAAGCTTTCTCCTTCTTAGATAGTACACCTCGTGCTAAATGGATTCGTTATAATACTTTAAATCAACCAAATTATGGTGTCATGTACCCAACAATTCAAATTTTCACAGTGATTGCTACATGTTACATTATTGTTTCTCCAATATTAATCCTTTTCGCTACTTTTGCTCTCGTTACAACTTACATTGCATATCTTTACAATGAAACTTATGTTTGGGCTAAGCCAGAACACGATTCTCATGGTATTAATTATCCACATTCAATGTTCCAGTTGTTCGTCGCGTTATATTTAAGTGAAGTTTGTCTATTGGGTCTTTTCATCATGGCCAAAGCATGGGGTCCACTTGTTCTAGAAGCTGTGATGATTGGTGTCACTGTTCTTGCTCATTTATATTTACAAAGAAGATTCATTTCTCTATATGATGCAGTTCCAATCAGTGCCATTAAATTTGCAAGAGGTGAACCGGGCGTCACATATCCCTCTAAGGATCAAGGTAAGAAAGAAATTGAAGAGTTAGCAGAGAAGGCTAAAGAATTATATGAGGGAGATATTCTTGGTGGTACTATTCGTGATGCAACAAAGAGAGAATTAGAAAGAGCTGATTTAATTTCAAGCGATACAGAAGAGACTCCACAAGAGGGTGACGGAGATGAAGAAGATCTAGCAAAAGTTGGTACTAAAATTTCTGGAAATCAACATGAAAGAAAAATGAGCACAATTACGGGTTCGTCTACTTTGGATACAGGGAAATCAACAAAATATGCAAATACTTTTGTCAATGATAATGAAGAGTTTCATAAGTTACATTATAATGATGTAAAAGGGAAACAATTTGGTGGATCAAAAGATAAATTAAAGGATGATAATGATCAAGAAGGTGTATTGATCCATGGCGATGTTGGTGATATATATGGTGATCCTAATGCTATTAGTGGTAGACCATCTGCATTCCCCAAAAATCTTTTCAAAAATAATGGTATTTTGAGAAGATGTGAGAATTTCTTCAAACCATGGCAAAGTTATCCATTTGCTAAGATTAGATTGAGATTACCACATGCTTTTAATACGACCATTGAATATGATGGTGATTATTTAGATAATGCATTCACTAATCCATGTGTGCGTGCAAAGGATCCAATCATTTGGATAGCTAAAGATCCGATGGGTGTGTCTCAACAACAGATCACTGAAGCTCGTGGCAATGGTGCTGAAGTTACAGATATTAATACTGAATTTGATGAAAAAGGGAAACCTCAATACACGGACGATCCACCAGATTATGAATATGCAATTAAAAACTAATCATAATCAGTCTAATAATATTATAATTGTTCTATAGTTCTAATAATTAATAACACAAGTCTATTAGTATTCTATCCTCTTAAGAGAGAGAGTCAACTGGGCATATACATCACTATAGACGGGATTATTTGATATATCGCTGATGGTCGCACCCTTTATGAGATGAGAAGTACTACTATTTATCATGAGTGCGTAACGATTGTAAATAGAAGCATAAGATATAAGAACCCAAATACAATGAGTGGTCGACTATTATCTCAAGGGAATAAAGTTATCATTAGTTATAAAGATGAGTTCAAGGAAATTAGCATAAACAAATATACTGTCAGTAGGCAGATGATATTAGAGGCAATGCCATTTGTACCTCGATCTGTATACATGTACTATTTCCATTATTTCACCAACGAGATGAGACCTTTAAAGGATGAGATTCAATTTGTTAATGCTGGATTGATTTTAATGAGATTCAATACAGTTTATATACATCTAGATGACAATCCAGATATATTTGACAAAAAGGAAGAAGTTATTGAACAACATGATGATAGCAAAGTGAGTGTCTCTAAAGAATTACTCAGTACGTTGGTTGAACAGTTAAGCAATTTATTGGAATGCGTCGAAGTGACAAATTCCAAGGAAAACAAGAATGACGAATGTAAGAACGAAACATTCATAGATATTGATCCTATGAATAAGAAAGTCTATGATTTCTTTTCGAAAGTAAAGACTGAATCACAGTTGGAAGAAATCATGGATGGGTTCACAAAATACAAGTCGATAATTAAGAATGATGATGTTCCTAAATTATCCTGTGTCAGTGATACGATAGGGACTCATCCGATAACTATCACTATTTATAAGAGAGACTTGAATTACTGCTTCAAACTCTCTAACAATACCAAAACGTACTTTTCGCAGGATTTTGAAATTATTGCAGAAATCGCTGGTAAGACAAAGAGTATATCTGTCCCCAATGGAATTGGACCATACAACCATAGAATATTTACTAGATTCTTGAGTGATTTTGAGGATGGTAAATTTGATTCTATTCAGTTAAAAGATAAGAAGACAGACACTTTATTATTTGAAGCCTTTGAAGGTTGTACAGAGGATAAAATGACTATATTTGAGTTAGAAGAAGTCCTCACAAGGCCTTTAAGTAACGAAAATTTACAATATCTTCAGGAAAGTCATATCATTCCTACTGAAACAGATCAAGAACCAATATTTTCCTCACTAGACGAAGCAGATATCATATCATCAACTGTAAGCCATGAAAACCATCATAGCACGACTAGCGATCGTACTTTCGAGGACTACTACTTCCTTAGCGAGAGTGACGTCTCAGAGACACCATAATCTCTACATAATATATTCTATAATACCAGACATTGTATACAAACTATTTCATCCATCCATCTCTTCTTCATTATTGCGTTGTATGTAAAACTCCGCGAGATTTATCACCGTATTACCATATAAAGTAGATCCCGATTGAAGGGGGGTCTACCATTATATAAAGAGACACAGCAGTGTATTGTATAGAGTTTGTTATTCTATTCTGACAATCTGTACGTTAAGAGATTATGAGGACGCTGATTATATTTGAGGATGAACAACGTGTTCCTACTACAAACTTACAAAGAATGATCTTGTATGCTAATGCACAAAATGGTTTACAAGAAGCGACAAGAGAATTACATTCAATTACAGATAGAGTATCTGAATTCAGACTTATGAGACCAGCACCTCCTGATCAAGATTTTTATTTACCTGGAATGATGGCTGATTTAATGCAATCTCGTCAACGGGCAAAGAGACTCTATAGAGATACTCTAGATGCCCGTTTCCATAATGAGATTCAATGGGACTCAATCGAACTGTTATTCACACAATTGGAACAAGAACTCTTTCGTACAGAAAAGATACTTTCACTTCATTCAGGCAGAGGTCATTACCACTGATTACAACTAGATAATATACATAATATTCACTTAGTAACAGTTGCTTATTAATCTCAGTATTCATCACATGATTCGGTGATGTTCGTTTTTTCTTTTCATATCAAATTTTTTTATATTTAAAGTAAAGAAGAAAAATCAATGTGGCAAATCGTTTCTTGAAACAACTTCATCAAGAAACTGTTAGGAAACAAAGAGACTTTATATTATCATGTCCCAAGAACAGTATGCTGAGAATTTGAAGGTTATTGTTGCCGAAAAACTGAACGGATTAGAGAACTTTAATGAGGACGTGAAATACGTTGCTGAATATATTGTCTTGTTAATTGTCAATGGTGGTACTTTAGAGTCTATTGTTCAAGAATTATCCACTTTATTTGATGCTATCCCTGTTGAAGCATTGAGTAATGTTGTACAGACGGCTTTTTTTGCTTTGGAGGCCCTACAACAAGGTGAACCAGTTGGTAACATTGTAGATAAGATTAGAACCATGAATAAATCTCAACAACCTCAACAAGAACTTGAACAGCAGCAGCCGCAACAGCAACAGCAACCGGAAGTGTCAAAGACTGAACCTCAACAACCAAATATTCCATCTGGTCCTCAAACATCTTCTACTCAACTAATCTCTGCATTTGCTGATGTCATTGTACCAACTCAAGACCAAGATATGAGGGCTGATGATATCGTTCCTATCCAGGGGCCACGTTTCTCCCAACGTGGTGGTGGTGTTAACAAGTCCCGTAGAGGTGGTCGTGGTGGTTCAAATGCTCGTGGTGGTTCTCGTAATAACCACAATAACAAATATAATGAAAATAATAATACAAGATTTAATCCATTGGCCAAAGCCCTTGGCATGGACTCTGGTAACAATGTCAACTTTGTTCGTCAAAAGAAGGAAGGTCGTTGTAAATTATTCCCTCATTGTCCTTTAGGTAAATCATGTCCGCATGCCCATCCAACAAAAGTTTGTAGTGATTATCCAAACTGTCCAAAATTACCTGGAACTTGTGAATATTTACATCCTGATCAAGACGAAGAGTTAATGAAAGAAATTGAAAGAACTCGTGAAGAATTTCAAAAGAGAAAAGCTGCATTCATTGCCGCTAGACAAAAACCTGTTCAAACAGGTATTGTCATATGTAAATTTGGTGTACTTTGTTCAAATCCATTATGTCCATTTGGTCATCCAACACCCGCTAATGAAGATGCAAAAGTCATCGATTTGATGTGGTGTTCCGAGAACTTAAAATGTCAAAATCCAGAATGTAAAAAAGCTCATTCATCTCTTTCAAAGATTAGACAAGTTGAACCAATGGGTCGTCCAAAACCGGTTGGTGCAAATCCAGCTTTTGGTACACCAACTTCTGCTATTGCTCGTCCTCCCGTTGAAAAATCACTAGAACAATGTAAATTCGGTGCTAAATGTACTAATAAACGTTGTAAATATAGACATGCTCGTTCTCATGTCATGTGCCGTGATGGTGCTAATTGTCAGAGAATTGATTGTTTATTCAGTCATCCAATAAATGAAGATTGTAGATTTGGTATCGAATGTAGAAACCCAAATTGTTTATTTAGACATCCTCCAGGTAGAGTTGTTCCAGAAAGAAAACCACAACAACAACAACAACAACAACAACAATTTCAAGAACAAACTGATGTGACTATGGATAGCAATTTACAAAGTCAATGGGGTCAACAAACTGTTCCAACTAATGAAAGAATGTTTGCACTACCTGATCAAGCTGATATTGAAAGAGCTCCAGCTCAGGCAGTCATTCAAAATACACCAGAACAACAGGGGTTTGCTCCTTCACAACAACCAGCTAAACCCTTCGCTTTCCAATCTGACATGGACATGAATTAATGGACGTTAACCATAATTTATCTGTAACTACTTATTATCGTTTTACTATAAGAAACAAAAACAAAAAACAAAAAAACAATTAAATAATTGAAAAAATAATCTATTCTATATCAACTTTCATCTGAATCATTTGCATAAGTGATTGTCCCTTCTTGATTACATGTAGTCGTAATTGATCATCTATTGCCTTGACTTGTCGTAATTTCACTCGAATCATAGTAGCACATGCAACATATACTTGTATTCCTTCTTGTTATTCTTACAACTTGTTCATTTATAAGTCGCTGACCATCTTTAAACGCACACTTCGTTCAACTTCTAAATGTAATAATCTTAAAGACATATAAAAACGAAAACTCAAATAATCGGTCAAAGAGTATGTGAATGATGAAAGAACTTATTCTTAGTACATATAAAATGTTAAAATATAAAGTTAATTATACACTTAGAATCTCTTCTTTTGAGAAACAGCTTCATCAGCGTAAACATCTAATGGAGATAATGGTAATGGTTGTTGAGCCCATAAGTCTGGGGTTAAGAAACCGTAAGTGTTACCGATAGCAACGAAAGCAGCCTTTAAAGTATTTTCTAAAGTTCTAGTCTTACCGTTAGATTGAGTGTAGACATCTTCAACACCAGCTAATTGTAATAATTTCTTAACAGCTGGGGAAGCAACAATACCAGAACCTCTTGGAGCTGGAATTAATCTGACAGTAACGGAACCACACTTACCAGTAGTCTTAGTAGCAAGAGAATGTGGTTGACCTAAGTTAGAACCCCAGTAACCTCTTCTAATTGGAATGACAGAAAGTTTGGCAATGATGATACCAGCTCTAATGGCACCAGCAACTTCCTTAGCGGTCTTGATACCTAAACCAACATGACCGTTAGAGTCACCGACAACGACAACAGCCTTAAATCTGGTTCTTTGACCAGCTCTAGTTTGCTTTTGAACTGGCTTAATGTTCATAACTTCATCTTCTAAGTTTGGTAATAAAGTGTCAATGATTTGAAATTCCTTAACTGGAAGAGAATGTAAGAAGATTTCTTCAATAGTGGTAATCTTACCAGCCTTAACTAATCTACCTAACTTGGTAACTGGAACCCAACTCTTTTCTTCAGTATTTCTACCACCTCTTCTTTGTTGACGACCTTTATTACGGCCACCGAAACCACCTCTTCTTTGTTCACCTTGAGCTTGAGTCTTTTCTGGAGCAGCAGACATTATTTGATGATGTTGTTGTTATTTCTTGAATTAAATCGGAATGGAACACGGAAAGTTGATGTAGGTAACTTTCAATCGACTAATAAAAGAATATGATGTCTTACGATATGACAACAGATACAACAAGTAACAGCTTACCATTACATCGAATATGAACAAATTCTTTAAATGTTAATATCAATTATTCGCGTCCATTCATGAATTTTTCGAAAAAATTTCAAAACTAAAAATTGAAAAAATTAAAATTTTGAAAATTTAAAAAAAAAAATAAAAACATTATGTATGAGATGTACAGTTTATTTAAAACATCTGAACATTCAAGCACAATTTTAAAAAACAGTCAAATGTAGTTTCCAACATGAAAAATTGTTGTTTGACTCTATTAGAATATTGATCTTGCTGTTATGTTCATCAGTAATGTTTTGGTGGCATAAGTGGTATGAAAACACAAGATAGTAGACAGAATTTGAATGAATTTGAATGAACAGTATATAGATAGAGGAAGCATTAGAAGTCGAGCGACTAGGAGGACAATTAGTTCACAGAATGGGTTTAAATTGAAAAATAGAGCTACCCCTACATTGGCTATAAACTTGGATAATACTGTGGTCCAGGCTGTTGCTACACCCATGAGTGAGACGGAGTGTTTGAAAAGAAACTCATCCATGCGTTATCTTCCAAGATTGGCATCAATGAGATCAATTTCATCTTTAAGAGGTGCCAGTCGGAATCTTGATCAGATGAGTATTGCGAATACCATTGATCCAATTACACAACAGATAAATGAGAATGAGAGTGACAATCAGCTGGGACTGACTGAGGAGCAGAGACAAGGGGAGCTAGTGGATATGTTAGCTCAGAGTATATATTCTTATACACCATCAGTTGTTAGGTATCATGCTGGATTGAAACCTGTAGTGAATAATGAAATACCAAATGTCTTTCAAGGCAAAGAGAAAAATACACCATCTGATATGAAGTTTCAAGATAAGAATTTTTTTATTTTGACAAGTGCAGGTAAACCAATCTTTTCGATGCATGGTAAGGATGATGAAATCGTTCAATATATGGGTGTAATCAACACCATAGTAAGTTATTTCCAAATTCATGAATCCTCGGATATCAAAAGTATTACTCTGCCAAGGACTAAACAAACATACACATTTTTAAATAAGACTCCAATACTATTAATGGCATATTCAAGTAGAGGTGAAACAACAAGTGAACTATTGCGTCAATTAGATTTTCTTTATTCCTATATCATTTCGTCGATAAATGAACGACAGCTTAAAAGGCTTTTCGATAAAAGATCTAATTTCGATTTACGAAATTTTTTAGAATTAACTGATTTTGAAAATTTATCTCGATTATGTACATTGATCTCTGAGACTTTATACCCTGATTTTGCATTCAATTCATTACAATGTTTTGTAATGCGTAAATCGATTAGGGCTCGTATTCATGAGACGATTCACAATGAATTGATTAATCAAGATAAATTTATACCGCGTGGTACATTGTTATATGGTCTCATTGTTTCAACCAAACAAGAAAAGAATAAATTATGTGCCGTTATAAGACCTAAAGGGCATACGTTACATACAACTGATTTACAATTATTATTTTGTTTGATAGCTAATCAGTTTCAAAATATGGATGGTAATCAAGAATTATGGATACCAATTTGTTTTAGTAAATTTAATTCTAATGGGTTTCTTTATAGTTATATCAAATTTTTATCAAGAGGTAATATTAAAGGTGAAGGTACAGCACTTGTATTAATAAGTGCCCAAAAGGATGCATTCTTTAAATTGAAATTATTTGGTGATAAATTGTGGGAAAAGTTGAAGCAGGATCAATTAAGCAAATATTTAATTAATGATTATATGAAATTTCGTGTTAGTGATGTACCTGCTCCATTAGTCCACAATTTCATTTACAAATCAAAGAAACATATACAATATGTTATGCCTGAATTAGAGTATCATAACGATGACAGTAAAGCCGAATCAGAGAAATTGAAAAAATATGAAAAGAAGTTAAGCACATATTATAGACAATTGCATAATTCTGTTGTACGTGATGATGGTCGACTTTTAAATAAATCCATCTTGAATTTTATCAACTGGCAAGGTCAAAATGAGAATGAAGATTTTGAACAAGAGAGAATTAATATAATGGGTTTAGTTTGGATCACACAGCAATTTGAATTATATTTAATTTGTAATAATGGTATTGACGATAAGGATATTATTTTAGGTAGTGCGAGGAAGATTATTTCATGGTGTAAAAAACATGAATCAAGGTTATTTATTCAAGATGGAGCTGTCTTTTGATGAATATAGTATTTTTTTTTTTTGATTGCATATTATATATATATATTTGCTTTTATTTTATTACAATGACATTAATAATTCAAAAATATTATCTTTTTCGTTGATAAAATCATTATCGACAATATTAACAAGGACATAATTATTACTCAAATCTTCTAGGAACAATTTACTTTCTTTTATTTCTAAACAACTTCTCCATTCATCCAAAATTTTGAAAAATTCTTCTTTCCAAGCAAGGAAACTAACTCTTTCAACGATCGTTGGTTGTAATACTTCTCTACCAGGAAAAATGCCCCAAGTGACAGCATTTGCCTTTGAACCATCTGGATGATTTGTTGTTAAATTATTTTGTTTATCTATAGCGAAATACGTTAGTATATCATTATTTCTTAGATGTTGTTGTAACATATTCAGTTTATTCTTTGGTAATAAGAATTCCAAATATTGTTTTTGATAAACGTAACCATCCTTGGGACCCCAACCATGAATTTTATTATTTGATCTAATACCATTAATTTGTGGTTGTGAATTGATTGTAATAATATGTTTTTGATTCAGGGCAATTAAATTTGATAAAATTGAATCAACTTCATTATTAATTGGTAAATCTGACCAAGGTAAACAAATTAAATTACCATTTAAATAAGAAATCACTAAATTTGCTAAATCAGATAATGATTTTGGTGATGACCATAATTCTAAAGATTTTTTTGGTGATTGTCTAATTAGTGTAGATCCACAAAGATCTAAATCACCAAATGCAGGTGATGAAGAATCACCAAATCTACCATTTGGAAATTCATCTTGTTGCCATTGTGATGTACGTGCGACATAAGAATATGGTCTACGTTGCCAAAAGATTGGTCTAACTTCTTCATTTTTACGTTTTGGATTTAATGATTTTCTCCATGGTAAAAAGGATAATGATGATAATGAAGAATTATTAATAAAATCATTTTCTTTTGGTAATAAATTTAATTTATCAAGTATTAAAAGTGGTGATTTTTCTAAATTCATGGTATAAATATGCAAATGATTAATGAATCCACTTTCAAATAATTTATTACACATTTCGACAATTAATTCTGTACCAATTGATCTAACTAATTCATCATCATCTTTAACTGGATTTAATCTATCTAAAAAATGTGTTGGTATTGTAATATTACCCCAAGAAGCTCTTCTTAAAAATGCAATATAAGTTGTTATTGGCATAATACCTGGTATAATTGGAACTGTAATACCAATTGATCTAATTTTAATACACCAATTGATAAAATTATCAACATCATAAAACATTTGTGTTATAATAAAATTTGCACCAGCATCAATTTTATCCTTTAAATATTTTAAATTATTTAATTCAATATTTTCTTCTGGATGACCTTCTGGATAACCAGCAACACCAATATCAAAATAATTACCGTATTTTTTTTTAATATATTTAACTAAATCAAGAGCATGGTTGAAATCATTGTCGTTTTTGATAGAATCAGTATTAACTGGTTTGTCACCTCTTAAAGCTAAAATATTTTGACAGCCAGATTCATAAGCATCCTTTAATGCTTTATCAATTTGTGATACTGTCATATTTGTACATGTTAAATGCATGCAAGTTTCTAAACCTAATACACTTTGTGCTGTAGAAACTAAATCTGTTGATAATTGTGAAATATTACCATTACCACCACCAGCATTCCATGTAATATCGATAAATTGTGGTAATGAAGATTGATACATACGATCCATTCTATCATAAAGATTCTGTACACCTTGAGTTGTCTTTGGTACAAAATACTCGAAGGAAAATGTTGGTTTTGATGATCTATTATGTTGTTGTTGTAATTTTTCACTAATTCTCATCTTGTTCTGTTGTTTGTTTGAAGTTGATCATCATTACCATAGATACCTTCTCTCTATTATCTTTTATATATATATATCGATAATAGTCATAACTGAGCTGAGATATCACGTGCTATTCTCCCCTTAAAATGGAACCGCCACACATTTCACAAATATCACGTGAAAACCACTAAAATCACGTGTATAACTTCTTAAAATCACGTGTACACGTCACGTTAAAGTCACGTGTTTTCACTGTATCACAATGATTTAACAGTGATACCACTTCACCAACACAACTAACATAACTAAATAACATAACTAACTAAATACGAACCTTTGATTGGTGAATTCACCACACTTCTAATCATTGTCTTGGCATATCTCTATCATATATATATATACATCTTTCTCTTTCTCTCAAGTGACAAGTAAAAACAATCTCCAATTCAGTGTTCGTTTCTCATTTATATACTTTTTCATATTATCTTGAAAAGTCATTTTGCCACCACACGGCGATTTTGCCGCTGAGGTGTGTGTCATGTGACGGTGTATACAATGATACCAACGATATAAGCAGCTAAAAATCCTGTTGTTTGTTCCCAAATTGTATGAAATTGCATTGCAGTAATAAATAACCCAATTATCCACATCGTTATTAATAACAACAAACTTACTATAGGATTTAACCATAAGATCCATTTTATTAACTTTAAAATATTCTTGAAACATTTCAATGTGATTTGGAAAATATTTATCGTTCTTGTCTTTAGATAATTGTATAAATAACCATCTTGGAACAATAAATCTTTAATCAAATGGTATAGTTCTTGTTTTTCCATGTCAAATTTATTAAATGATTGGTAACTTAATTCACCAATACAAAACATTATCATTAATGTCAATAAGAAAACATGACCTGATGGATCATGTCCACCATTCCAAACACCACCATTTCTTCTACAAATAACACTTGAAATAATATCATTACCTAAAAGTGCTTCTAAAATTTCACTATTGGCCTTAATACCATCACCATTACAAGTAGTACTGTTATTTAAAGCACATCCAATTAATTCAACACTTTCACTAACCTCATTTTTAGTATTCAATATTTTGAAAATTGTTCGTAATGCTCTATTTCTTCTATCACTAGTTTCATGAAATGATCCCTTCACTACTCCATTAACATCAAATACATCATAAGAACAACTACCACCACTTCTTAAAAATACCATATCCATTATTGCACCATATGGTCCAATTCCTCTTGTAAAAGCCCACCACCAAACACTCAGTATACCATATCTCAAAATACTTTTGATATTCCATATATTATATCTATAAAATACTATTCCATTTATCAAACTAGTCCAAAACCATCCATATTTCATAAAATATGTGTTTAGCCAAGTATCTTTATTCGGTATTGTCTCAACCCACAGAGACACTACATTACCAATAAGTAATATCACTGGTGGTAAACTTAATAACAATATCTTGTTAAGTTTCATATTCTAGTTGGCTACAACAATGTTTTTTGAGACTGTCTTTCTTTCTTACTTTGCCTCTTTAAATATCAAAATATATATATTTGATTCCTTGTTGAAAAATAAAAGAAAACAGCTCATCGAAACAGAAGTGAACAAACAACGACAAACACAGGTATATGAATGATGGACACAGATAATCAGACACAAACTGAAAATCAGAATGAACTACCTACAAGGTTTGAAATAGAATTGGAATTTGTACAATCTTTAGCAAATATTCAATATGTAACATACCTCACAACACAACAAACACATCTCTTTAAGGATTCAAATTTTAAAAATTATTTACGTTATTTAACCTATTGGTCATCACCACCATATTCACAATGTATAGTATACCCAAATGCGCTTTTTGTATTGGAACTGATTAATGACTTTCTTGATGGTGAACAAGGTGTCGAGGAATTACCCAAATTCTTACAACTGCGTGGTGGTGATTTAATGAATGATATGGTAGCAAGGTGGGAAAATTAAATCAAACACATATAAATACACAATTTTCAATAATTCCGTACTTTTAAATTTAAACTAATGCATATTTTGAATGACAATCCTTTACGTACAAAGTCATCGTCTAAACATCTTCCGTTGACTACTCAAAGTTGGTTTAGCGAGCTTACCAGATACCGTTGGAATTCCTGAAGACCTAGGTTTAATGGTTCCACTTCTGTTCGCTACTCTACCAACCCGTCTATTCTGCGAATAACCTTCGTTCACTGAACGTTGAAGATCATTCTGTGCCAATTTCTCCTTCTCTGCCTCTATTTCTTTCTTTAATTTCTCAACTTCTTCATTTTCTAATGCAACTTGCTGTTCAAATGTGCCTTCTACCCCCTCTGAATCCTTCAGATGCTTTACATAAGATGGTTCATTCATCAATCGATATACATAACCAGCTTGACTTTGTATCGAGATCCATGAGTCTAATATAGCATTCGTTGATTTACAAACTTCATGCATCTTGGCAATATTTTGAGGTAGTGTATTTCTCATAGTCTCATTCACTTTATCTATCATGGTAATAATCTTATCTAAATTTTCAAGTTCATCTAAAAGACTCTGTGTTGTGATTGCTGAGGTTCCCGAGGATTGCTTGGCATGCGAGTTTATATTGGAAAGCATCCCCTCGAATAATTGTGGAATAATCTTGTTAATTGTACTATCGTCATATGGTTCTTCTGACATATTTTTATCACTGAGTTCTTTATAATTGACCTCTCTTTGATGTTTGTTTACTTCATGAACTTCATGAACTTCTTGATGTTTTTATTTTCGCGAAGTTATAAAGTGATTTGAAATTACTGAATTAAAGAATGAACTTTGAAAAGAGTTCGATGTGACCAGAAGAACAATGAACGAGATGGAAGATATCCAGACAATATGTGAAAACATTGAGAAAGCCTTTAAGGAAGAAAAAGACGATCCTGTATCTATCGTGACGATTCTCGACATGTATGGGAACCAATTGAATGGGGAAGAATCCATGGCTCATAAAGAACAATTCTTGGAAAAATTGCTAGAATTGCTCAGTGATCATATAGATATTGTGAGAGAGATTGGATGGGATTTGCCAAAATTGTTACTAGAGTTTATTTCAGAGGATAACATTGATTTGGACAAGAAATTTACCAACAATAAAATTGTCGCCACTGTGATGAAATGTTTCAATGTGATCGCACTTACTGGTAACCCAAAGGAATGTTTACTGACTGCTTGTGAGCTGCTATCCGAACTTTCTTTAAACGAAGAAACAGAGGACCAATTAGAAGAGGAAACCGGAGATGAACAAGTAGACAGTAATCAAACTGAAAATGATGAGCTAAAGGAGGAGGAATATATTGCCAAACATTCTTCAGAATTGATTCCTGATTTGAAGATCCATATCATCTTTGAATTACTAATTTCGACAGTGAAACGTATTGATACGTTGTACCCTTCAAAGTTTCTGGGGATGGTTATTGCGGCAATCACCAAATTTATTACTAATAATATGAACAGCATGGAAAATACAACGTTTATCCTACGTCGTGTTTATGAATTTTGTACTAATTACAATGGCTATAGCGAATCTTTGACGGAGAAATCGACTTTGGCAAAGAATGCAGAAATCAACGAAGAAGATTTACAGATACTTATAAAAGAAGAAAAAGATTTAGAGAAGAAACTAATGAAAGGATTGATTACCACTACTATTCAATTTTGTTTAAAGAATGAAACGGGAAATTTTGATTTGAATTATTTTAAGCAGTTAACTTACACTGATGACAAAGAAACTTTTTCCACAGAGTTTGCAGATATTTGCTCTAAATATTACCTTTTAACTCTTCTATTTGACATTGACATCGAAAGTGAATTTAAGGAATTTTTGAATGAATCCAAGCTAATATATGAAATGGCATTACAAAAAGTTGATCTGTCAGTTGCTGAAGAGAAGGCCAAATTTAATCAAAACATCTATGAGCTATCTTACGCATACGCTTTACAAAAAACATTGAAAAGTAAGACATTGCATGTCGATCCTTATGGGATCATCATCTTTTCAGGTATTTATTTCTTGGAAGAAAAAAAGCATTTGATCAATCAAATGAATATTATTGATGCATTATACCTCTACCTCAGATGTTCCACAGCCTCTTTATTTTCTGATCTATATTCAAACCAGTCCGTGGAAAGTGTTTGTAGATATTGGTTGTGGGTGGCCCTAACGCAAACCTCTACAAATGATCTAAAGACTGAGTTGTTAAAGTTACCACAGTTGATCACAAAATCTATCCTCCAAATGCTTCTTTTGAAGAATTGTACTCAAAGAGATGTGAAAATCAGAAATATAACCTTTATGTTATTGAGTCGTGTTCTCTGTCTGGTTTCTGAAGAAATTGCGTTTGACTTCATTCTTGATACATTATTGAGTTGCCCATATACTACTGCCAAATGCAGTATGATAAGTATCCTCAAGGATATGATGCTTAAGAATATTCACTTTTCTACTGAGGTAACAGATAAAATGGCTAGTTTAAAGCTAGCTGAGAAAGATAATACAAAAAATTCTGCACCAAAGTTACCTCCAAGACCATATATTCTTATAAACGAGGATAGAACAGCCTCGATACATAGTTTGACAATGATGAGTTTAGAGGGTGCTAAGAAGGATCTCGCAAATGGTAACAAGACATCTATCTTACTTCTTCTATCCTATATGAATTTTTTTGTTTCTCTTAGGGAGAAATGGGATTTTGGATTACTGAAAGTTGTGAATGCTAATGTTGGTGCAGTCTTTAACGATGAAACAGAAGAGACTATGCCAGAGATCGGGTTCATCAAGATTGCAAACGAAACTCTTGGCACATTCATCAACCAGTAAATACATACAACTTACATATCATATACATATTATTTATACACAATCCTGAACTTCAAGAAGCATCGCATCGAATGAAAACCGACGTTAAGGGCGTCGCGCATCATTAAAATCATATATACCATAGAGAAGAAATTCTTCAAAAAGTCATCTTAAACTGAAGAATTACCACTTTGTTGCTATCAAACAGTGTCTCTAAGTCATTATATCTCACCATGAGAAGATTACAACGAGAGTTTGTTCGAACGACTCATTCTGTCAGGACCTCAAATATAAGCCAGATTCCTGATTTTACCAAGTATTCCCCGATCCAACCTATCAATGAGGGAGTGGCACCGTATCTGTATGAGACGGCACAGGCTTTCCCAACAAAATCTAAATATGTTAATCACTTGCACTATTATCATAATCGTACTGTTTTGATCGATGATTATGCGAAGAAGACATCCAATCCAGTTTCCTTGATGCAATTAGCACAATATTATGATGATTCTAACACTTTAACGAAAAACAAGATAATCAACTCTGGGAAGTTTGTTAAGGAGGAACTAACTATACGAATAGCTGCCAAGTTGAGTTTGTTGCAAAGTTTGCCCTTTAATGTTGTCAATAATTTTCATTTTGTTCAAGTTTATGAATCTTACTATAACATCTTTGAACGGTTCAGAAAATTTCCTACAATTAGAACTTTAGAAGATAGTATCCAGTTTGCCGAATTTATTAGGGGAATATTACAAGATTTCAACTCACTGAACTTGCCACATTTGATAATGGGTGCATTGGAGTGTACTATCTTAGAGTTGTATCCAAGTGATCAAATGGACAAGCTATTATCCGAACTATTGCGAGCTCGTATCTCCAGAAGATTGATTGTGGAGGAACATTTGAGTGTCACAGCAAATTTCTTGAGTGGGAAGAAAGAAAACACTTTGGTTCTCGGTGACATTTTCCAAGAATGTTCTGCTAAAGACTACATTATACAAGCCAGTAGAACATGCGAGGAATTTATCAAAAATGTATATTTTCCAGAGATACCATTACCTGAAATCATCATCGATGGTGTTACAGATCTCAAATTTTATTTCCTTCCGACTCACTTGAAGTACTTATTAGGTGAAATATTAAGAAATTCATACGAGGCAACAATGAAGGATTTCATACGGAAAGGACTTCCAAGACCAGAACCTATCATTGTAACTATTATTCAAAACTCTGAGTCCTATCTCTTCAGGATATCAGACAAAGCTGGAGGGTTACCACGTTCCTATGAAAAGATTTGGTCATTTGGTAAATCTAAAGAGACAGCAAGAGTGTCCCTAAACAATTTCCATAAATTACCGGGATTACAAACTGTGTCCATTTACGATCATTTAAGTGATAATCAGGAACTTTATGCACGGACAAACTTTTCCTCACCAATTACTGACAACTCCTTGAAGTCTATGAAATCTGTCCAAACCTACGCTAATACCTCATTAGCACCAACAACGCATTGGAATCTCAAATCAGGTAAATCCAAGTTCGAGCAACCACTAATCAAATTAATACAGAGACCATTTAGATACAAACTAGGCATCGGCCTTGCCATGTGCAAAGTATACGCCGAATACTGGAACGGTGACTTGCAACTACACTCTATGCCAGGGTACGGTGTCGATACCGTCCTCACCTTGGGCAACCTGATGAAGAACACTCGAAAACTACAGCTAGATAGAGTATAAACTCGTTATTCATCTCTTCATTACTAGTCACGTGAGTTACAGTCTAGATATTTTTTTGATAAATTTGCGAAACAAAGAATTGATTTTTAGTTGAATATTGAATTGCCACTGAGATTTGTAAATAATAAGAGACAGATTTGGATTGATTCGATAGACTTTTGAAGAACTATTGCGAGCATCACATTGCATTCTATAAAGAGAAGATTATAAAATTTATACAATAACACATTAAACATGTCCACGCCTGCTAGAAGAAGATTAATGAGAGATTTCAAGGTATGTATAGGGATTTCATATTAACTCGTCCCCATTTCAGTCATTTTACTAACAAGATAACGTGCATTCCATGTTTGACAACCTATAGAGAATGAAGGAAGATGCACCACCAGGAGTATCAGCTTCTCCGTTACCAGATAATGTTATGGTATGGAATGCTATGATTATTGGTCCAGCTGAAACTCCATATGAGGACGGTACCTTCAGATTACTATTGGAATTTGATGAAGATTATCCAAATAAACCACCTCATGTCAAGTTTTTAAGTGAAATGTTTCATCCAAATGTTTACGCTAATGGTGAAATTTGTCTAGATATTTTACAGAATAGATGGACACCTACATATGATGTAGCCTCGATATTGACATCTATACAAAGTTTGTTCAATGACCCAAATCCAGCTTCCCCAGCTAATGTAGAAGCTGCAACACTATTCAAGGATCACAAATCTCAATATGTTAAGAGAGTGAAAGAAACTGTAGAGAAATCATGGGAGGATGATATGGATGATATGGATGAGGACTCTGATGAAGATGAAGATTAAAGGTAGCCCCATACTAATAGGGAATAACTCTTAATCCCGAACAAGAAACAATTGCACATATAAATGAACAACATAAACTAAGGTGGAGTATATCAGGATTGTTGGAAGGTGAGAAAAGACATGCATATTTATTTCTACAAAGATAATGTATATTTAAATACTACCAATATATAGTATATAATTATCATCATTATAAAAAATATCAAGAACGTTATTGCTCTGTCGCACAAACTATATTATATTAGGTTGAATCATTTTGTTTATCTTTGAGAATATTATTATTTACAATGGCAAGTGAGGATACAATGAGAAATGTCATAATGACAAATTTACTGATGGCATCTAGGTTGAACAAAGGTTCTTGTTTATCATGTTTCCCCAAATCATTAAAAGAGTATCCTTCTCTGGGACCATAAGAACCATAAGATATATAAAATTGTAATTGTTTTAAATAGTCTGGTATCTGTTTCCAATTTTCTTTAGGTGGACATAAATCTTTTATAGCTAGATTGATGATGTCTATTTCCGCTGGTTGAAGTTTCTTGAATTGCGAGATTAATAATTTACCATCCAGTTTGCCGGTTTGCGGATTAAGTTTAAACTTTGTAGTCATAATCCTTTCAAATTTACCTGCTTTGACCAATTCAGATATACCTTTATTGTAATTTTGACGTGCCATTTGTTCATCTTCCTCTGTCATCATGTTAGGTTTGAATAAATTGAAAATATCATCAATCGAAGAAGACATCAGCTTAGATACTTCAGCATCCTTTCTAACATCTATTCCCTTTTCTTTATCGTTTTTATTTGCCAATCTTCTCGCTTGCTTCTCTAATAATGATCTTGGAGGTACTCTTGCATTGGAAGAGTACGTTCGGGCAATGGTTAATGTGGTTCCAATGTCAACTTGACTGTGTATTATACTCCAAAGTTTCACAGTGGATCCATATAATATATTAAATGATGATGGTCCTCTTAGCATTAGTTATTGATCTTAAAATTCCCAAATTGGTCAACTTCAATATATGAGAAGTGTATATTTTTTCTTTATTGGAAGTATCGTCAAAATACATCAAATGCAGATCTTGTTGAAAGTTTCAAAAAGAAAATGAAAGCAGTAGCTCAAGGGAACTATCGATGCTTAAGCAGGTCATGTCTGAAACAATTTTACTGTTATTGACAAAATAAGATCAATCAGACTAGTAAAAAAGAAATAGCCCAACAGGGGGCTCGAACCCCTAACCTTGAGATTAAGAGTCTCACGCGCTACCGATTGCGCCAGCTAGGCGCTATTTCTGCAAAAAATTAAGTATAGGCAGTACCAATACAAGTTAGAATTTCAAAACTTCTAGATCAATGAACTATTAAACGAATTAACTGTCAGAAATATAAGAATCATATTTCATATTGGAAAGACAGACTTTATTACATTGAATAGGAGGGGCTTTACCGAAATAGGAAATAGTGACAGAAAAGAACGATGAAAACTTTTCATGACAAACAAAGCTGATCTCGAGATATTTAAGACGCATAAAAATCACAGATGTTAAATAAAGTTAACTTATTTCATAATTTATATATCGTAAATAAACGATCAATTATCATTTCAAAAGATGTCTGAAAGTATTCTCTAAATTTTATAAAAAATTAGAGAAGTCTACTAGTATTAAACGTGGCTCTTCAATAGTTTCTCAACATTAACAAACGTTAACTGTAAGTGTGCTTGGCAATATATACAGGACGTTTTTTGAAGATTTTAAGCTATGAAATCTTTTTTATCAACTATTAGTAACAGAACTTTTAAACTACTTAACTTTATAGAAGAGACCTAAATGGCATTAGCCTCTCACTATGGTTAACAGTTTTATAAATAACATACACAGTTTTGAAGGTTATGGTACTATTCCTGAGTTTTACCTTATTCAAACCACGTGTAATGTATTAGTATCAACAAATTTTGTTTATAGGTACTCAATCACTTATGTACAAACTATACACAAATTGGTGAAGGATGTGAAATGATCAAAATGGGTCAATATCATTTTGTAGGACCTCTATTTCTTCTAGCTAATTGTGGATCTACTTTCGCTATACCTTGTCCCCTTGCCAGTGCACTTAGTATATCTGTCAAAGAAACTACTCCTACCAGTTTACCGGTGGCTACTTCTTTCTCTATAGTGGATCCTTCCTCGGTTAATATCTGTGGAGCAGAATTAGATATAGTGGATAAATCATGTGGCTGTACTACCCAGAGACGATGACTCTTTGTTGCTACTAGTTTAGCTATTGTTCTCGCTAGACTAGAGGTTGGATAGACATGAAAGATAGGGAATGAATCCTTACCACCATTTTCTAATCCTCTCTTATTAAGGATGACAGTAAGGAAGTGACGACATGTATTCTTTAAAAGTGGGAATTGTGTTACATTTGTTAGATGCTTTGTGTCTGTTACTGATATATTACCTAATAAATTTCTATTATCATCAATAACAGCTATTGAACTGATTCTTTCATTATGCATCTTTAGTAAAGCGTTAACTAAAGGATCATTTCCATTAATAGATATTACATTTTCTGTGTTTGTTATTTGTAAATCACACAAAGTGGTTGTCAAAATAGGTTCTAAATCTTTGAATTGTCTTGCATTATCCCACAAATACTTAACCAAACGACGTTGTGATAATATCCCTTTAATTTGATCAGATTGTGAATTTGTTATAGCTATTCGATGTACGCCAGTTCCTAAAATATTGATTGCTGTAGACAAATTTTCAATTTCTGCTAATCTACAAAAGGGATCCTTTGGTGTCAATTTAATCAAATCACCTACTCGAATTGGAATACCAGCCTGTGAATCTTTAGTGATTGATTCATTGGGAACACTGATCTTGTTTAGCACCAAAAGAAGGTACGAATTGAGATCATTATAGTCAAATGTTAAAACATTCCTCATATCACCTCTTTGAGACTGTACAGGTAATGATGTTAATTGATATTTCATCAATGTATTGAATGCTTCTTCCATGGAGATATCACCTACGATCGAAATCAACTTATTCTTCTCGATGAGTTGAGATAATTCAATCTTTTGCCATTTCTGTGTATGTACAGAATGCAAACCTTGTGATGGAGTTTTAGTCACTGAGGGCAGGGACTTGATTGAATTCTCAGAGGCAACACTATTATCCAATGAAAACTGAGAAGTGGAACTTGCTCTGGACTGAGAATCAAATGAATCAGTAGTAGATGAACTATTCAAAGAAGCCTGATAATCTTCATCAGTTACAAAATCATTCTGTGGATTACAATTATTTGGTCTGGGTAATTGTGGAGGTGTAGAGAGTAATTCGGCAATAGATGCCTTTCTTCTATTCGGTTGAGGTTTCACCGCCAATAATGTATTATCATTACTAAATGGCATATCCGAATAGGGTTATCACTTGAATATCTTGCTATTTTTCATTCTCTTAATATTGCATTATTTCATTAAAGCATCTCATATTGCAAAAATTTTCTATATCGCATCATGACAGAAAATCGACAACCCGAACTTTTCATCACCTGATATATACGGAAATCACAAAGGCATAATCGATTAGGAATGGGTATAGTCAAAGGCCAACAGAGGGTATCAGTGAGAGAAGACAGAATTAAAAAAAGAGTCATTGTGAACATCTTCAGTATCGTTCTTGCAGGAGTCACACTTCATTTTAACGCAATCATTGCATACACACACAGATAACAACATCAACCAGACAGAATAGCAGTAACAAGTCGTTTGATTCCTAACTCATCTTAACTTTTACCTTAATTATAACTTTAATATAACGTTAAGTAACTTCAACAGTAATCGCTCAACTTATCAACGCAAAGAACTCCCCCCGACGATATTTCCGACACTCAACAAGGAAACTCAACATCGCTGATTGATAAGAACAAAACTCGCTCAACAAGCCGCCTGGAATAAGATATCGTTGGGACATTCAACAGGTGAATTAATGTTCTTGTTAATAACATATATAAACCAGGCTTACGATGTTCTGTCACTGAAGTCTCCCACAAACATTCATTCAAAGTATAATTAAACAATGCCACCATCTACCATGACATTTCCAGAGGTCTCCTTCGAGACTATTACTGAAAAGAAAGATACAATATATCCAGAGGTTGATCTTAAACATTCTAATATACTAGCTACAGGACTTGATAAGAAACAACTTCGTGTAGTGAATGGATTTGGTTCTTTAATGGGTTCTAAGGAAATGACATCCTTAGACAATAATGATCCAACAAAGACATTAACTCGTCAGTCACCACATATTTCAGAACAACCATGGACTTTATCCAATTGGCATCGTCATTTAAATTGGCTTAATGTTATATTGGTTATTATAATTCCAGCTATAGGTTGGTTATTATATTTTCTTAATGTTGTTCCATTATCACGTAACGTATTTTTATTTTCAGTGTTTTATTATGGTTTAGGTGGGATATCAATTACAGCTGGGTATCATCGTCTATGGTCACATCGTTCATACAAGGCACGTTGGCCATTACGTTTAATTTATGCATTCTTTGGTGCTGCTTCTGTTGAAGGTTCCATTAAATGGTGGGGACATTCACATCGTATTCATCATCGTTATACAGATACAGTAAGAGATCCCTATGATGCACGTCGTGGTTTATTCTTTTCACATATGGGTTGGATGATTTTAAAACCTAATCCAAAATATCGTGCAAGAGCAGATATCTCTGATTTAAATGATGATTGGATAGTTAGATTTCAACATCGTCATTATATCTTAATAATGTTACTCTCTGCATTTGTATTACCTTCAATTTTATGTCAATATTTCTTCAATGATTGGAAAGGTGGTTTACTATACGCTGGTGTAATCCGTGTATTTATGATACAACAGGCAACTTTTTGTATCAATTCAATGGCTCATTATTTGGGTACACAACCATTTGATGATAGAAGAACTCCACGTGATAATTGGCTTACTGCTTTAGTTACCTTTGGTGAAGGTTATCATAATTTTCATCATGAATTTCCAACAGATTATCGTAATGCTATTCGTTGGTATCAATATGATCCAACAAAAGTATTAATTTATATGTCTAGTCTTGTTGGAATGGCATCTGGATTGAAAAGATTCTCACAAAATGCAATTGAAGAAGGTCTTGTTCAACAAAGTGAGAAAAGATTATTAAAACAAAGAAATAAATTAGATTGGGGTCCACAAATTAGTAATTTACCTGTATGGGATAAGAATGATTTTATGAATCATTTACGTGAAAATAATAATTTAGTTATTGTTTCTGGTATAGTTCATGATGTTTCAGGTTATATTACAGAACATCCAGGTGGTCAAAAACTAATAAAGGATGCAACTGGTAAGGATGCAACAAAAGCATTCACTGGTGGTGTTTATCGTCATTCTAATGCTGCTAATAACATTTTGGCTAATATGAGAGTTGCTATACTCAAAGAGAAAAAGAATGCCGCTATTAATTTTGCAGGTAGAAGAGGTGAAAGATACGATAAACCAAAGAGTTTTTAAGACTCATTGCTAGTTTCTGATAGACGTACCGTTCTTACATTCATATACACATACATATATAGATTATAAGTTTTGTTAAAATTTCAAGCAAAGTCGAATACAGAAAGGAAAGAGATTGTATACGTACATATATATTTTAGTTGACATACATACATATATATATGATATGAAGGAAAATGACAAAGTGCTTTCCTTAGTAGTCATTACCGGTTTCAACGATCAACGCCATAATCATTCTATACAAGTAATAGAAGAACATTAATAAGTAAAAGGCTAATTTCAAGAAACTTTCTCTCTTATGTTTACTTAAAGTTCTGAAAATTTCTGTAGCATCTAATAATTGATTCTTGTTATAAATTTTATTCAAATTGTATGCCAAGATTGGTAAATTTAATAAAAAGACAAACCAATATCCATTTAATAGCATTAATAAAGAGATAATACCATGTAAGATAGCTTCAGGCATTATTAATTTATTAACTTTGGAACATAATTCAATTGGATTAATATAATCGGCTTCTAAATCAGCATAAAGAATTGTGAAATGAACTTGACCGAATAAATCGACACAGTTAGCAATAACAGCTAATATAAATAACCAAGCAGCCATAATATATATTTTAGTTATTTTTATTCTCTTGTTCAAATAAACAAAAACAACAATCTACAATAAATAAAGGGTTATATTCAATGACATTTATCAAGCATTATTTATTCAAGGATGAGAAATTGAAAAATTTTCTGGGATCGATTTTTGTTTGTGAATATTTTATAGAGGTGAAGGAGGGTAACCAGACAATGATTTCTTTGTATATATAATATTGTATAAAGTGAGAGTTAATAGTGGGCCTCGATGACTTTCCAGTTAAGACCGTTGGCATCGACTAATGTACCTGTAGTCAAAGCATCAAACATAGTTGGGAACTTGTTTGCATTGTCACCGTAAGTAAATTTGATATCGGTGATACCACCATTGGAATTCTCTAAAGATCTAATGAAATTTAGACCCTTGGTTGTATTATTCTTCTTTTCAATCAAAAGACCTTGTGTCCATTTACCTACAGTAATAACAAGGCCAAAATATTGCTCGTTGTCAACTTTCAAAGTAACTGATCTACCATTTTGAGATGAACCATCAGTGATAACCATATCCTCTTTGTTGATATCAATTGGTTGCCAAATTTCAACAAAATCTATACCAGTCTTCTCCCTGCCAAATGGGTACACAGTACCAGTCTCTTGTAAACATCCTGATTTCCAAGTGGCCCAATATGTTTCAACGGGACCCGAATGTGTGTTTGGAATATTCAAATATACATTGGCATCAAATGCAAAATCAAAGACTTGTTTGATAGATCCATTGGATTCATTGGTCACTTTCACATTCTTATTTTCACCACCAAATGCCCATTCAAATGGGAAAGCTTTTTCTTCAGGAGTTGTTGGTTTAACTAAAGGACGTAATGAAATATAATGACCATCAGTGGAAGCAGATGATAAAGTTAGAGTCTTTTCATCTTGTTGACCATTGACCTCAAATAAAATTCTTTTAAATAGAGCTGGCATTGTGTGTGTGTGTATCTTTTTGATCCTCGAGATATTTGAAATGTTCTTTTTGAGTGATTATTTATATAAGAAAGTATATCTATCCCTTTTGAAAAATCGACGTTTTTCGGAATACAGATCTCCCTATGTTAAGATCAAGATCTCGAGGATATATGATTACACAATTGTTTATAGAACTCCGCTAACACCTCTTTTTCTCCAATAATCACTAACTGCTTCCCAATGAGTACCTGCCCAACGAATACCATTAAGTACACTCTTTGGTGGTTGTTCGATTAATTTATAACCCATTTCATTTAAACTTTTGACGGTTTCTGAACCAACCATGGTTATATTTTCTACTTCTAGCAAATCAGGTAATAATTGATGATGTACTCTTGGATATGCAATTGTTTCTAATAAGGGCATTCCATACCAATACGTTCTTACGATACTTTGTAAAATAGCTGTTGTAATTCTTGAACCACCAGAGGCTCCAATAATGAAATCTGGATGATCTAATTGATTTAAGATGATTGTTGGAGCCATTGATGATAATGGTCTCTTTCCTGGTTCAATTAAATTGAATGCTGATGCAGTTAAATTGAAAGCATTTGTTTGATTTTTTTGTGCAAAATCATCAATTTCATTGTTAAAGATAATACCAGTAATTGGATCATGAATTAAAGAACCAAATAATAAATTTATTGTTGTTGTTAAGGACAAAGCATTACCATATGGATCTACAATTGAAAAATGTGCTGTACCATGTGGTTCTTTAATTTCATATAATGGATTATAATCTTGCCATTGTTTCAAAGTCTTTAAACTCGAAGATTGTCTCTTAATAGATTGAATAGCATTTTGTGTAAAATTATCACTCAAGACAAAATCTGTTGCATTTCTTTTATCATCACCTAATCTTGATCTTGCACTACCCATCCATTTCATTGTTTCAATGAGTTGAAAAGTTGTCTCATCCATAAAATCACCACCCTTAGTACTATCAAATGAGTCCATTATCTTTAAAGCAGATAGTAATGCTGCACCACTTGATGAACCACCGGAGGTAAGTACTCTTAAATTATTATTAGGAACATTTTGCCAACCTTTTCTAATATCTAATTGTAAAGGTTGAGTTACTTCAACTTCATAATTATGAAAATCGTTAGTTTCAATGACACCGTTATAATTTTTGATTGATTTAACCATTGATTTTACAAGAGGTGATGTTTTATTATAAAATAAATCAACGCTTTCATCATTAGCTAAAATTTCCAATGTATTAGCCAAAGATTTTCTATACATTATTTGACCAGCATTAAGTACTCTTTTCTTAGTTGAATCAAATACAAAATCCCATTGTTCTATTTCTTGTAAAAAGACAGATTCATATAATTTTAATGATGCAGCTAGGGCTTCACCTACAATGAACCCTTCTTTACCTAATTTAGCCACTGGTTCAATTAATTGACTCCATTTGACGTTACCTGATCCTTCCATTTCAAATATCTTGTATAATCCACGAAGTTCACCGGGGACACCAACTGCAAGACCACCAACTTGACTCATCCAAGGTTCAGTGAACATATCTTCATTTAAGGCAGCTGGTGCAGTTTCTCTAAAGTCAAAGGACCAATGTCGTTTACCTGTTGAATAAGTAGCATATCCACCACCACCAACACCACTATTAAAGAAATTAATCATACCGATACACAAAGCCAAAGTGACAGATGCATCAGCAGCTGTTGCACCATCATATTTCTCGAAGATACCAAGTGTAATATTATTACAAATTTCTAAATCTGATGAAACGGCAGCTTTACGACCTGTCTTTAAATGTATCTGTGATGGAATTAAAGTTGGATTTCTATTTAATGGATCGATATCTATATTATGTGGATGTTTTAAATGAGGTAAAGAGAATGCAATTTGTGATGAGTAAACATTATGAAGAAATGAGGTTAAAAGTATTGTATTCAATAATAATTTCATGTGTTTGTTCGTTTTCTTTGTTTGAAATGAGTTCTTTGTGATTGTTGTATCTAGTTTGTTTAAAATGGCTGAGTCTCGGAGTATGGAGTTTAGAAGAGAGATCAAATATGAGGAAAAGAGGTTAAAACTTGAACTGTAAGATGTTGTATCAAAGCTTTCGAAATGTTGTAGTTGACTATAGTTTGGTTCGACTAAAGTTATTTTATAGAAGGATGAGTTGAGTTTGTGATGCGGATATTACCCGGGTTATTAGTAACGATTACTATTTTTTCCATCTAGTTCATAAAACAATGAGAAAGAGAAAGCTGAGTACGGGTGAGTGAAAGTGAGTAGAGTAGAGTAGCGGTGATCATGGCAAGATATTATTGTGAATATTGTCATTCGTATTTGACACATGATACGTTGTCTGTACGTAAATCGCATTTAATTGGTAAGAATCATCTACGTATTGTTGCAGATTATTACCGAAACAAATCGGTTGAACGTGGTAATCGTAGGACAAAGAAGAAGAGAAAGCAGACTAATGGGACTAGGGCACCACTTATTAGTATACATCCTAAAAACAAAAATAGTGTGAAAACCAAGAGAAAAAAGAAAATCGATGTTGACGATATGGGTATAAATGATCTGGATGATTTATATAAAGGTAGTCCCGGTTATACAAAGGTATTCATATTACGAAATAGATTAGATATTGGTGATAGTATAAGATCGTTACATTTACCACAACGTGCGAACAAAGCGGATAATGTTAGTGGAAGTATAGACGGGCGTGATAAACTGTTTACAACAAACTCAGGTGAGCGAATGATCAGCGCACCATTATTATTGACTGAGTTTAGTAACATACCGAAATCCATATATCATGATGAGGGTAGTCTTGAGGATATTATTAAAGATAGTAAAAAGAATATTTCGATGAGACGAAGATGAAAAAGACGAAACGAGATTATTATATTAGTTGTGTGTAAGTAGGGATTAGATAATTAGTTATTAGTGTGTATTTTCAGTGAATGTATATGAGTTAGTCTATAAAGAATGCAGAAAGATAAAGATGTTTATTTCATTGGTAATTGTTTTTCCAGATCTTTATTTTGAACAGTTTCATCATTTTGTCTTAAACCGAATATAACCATTAAGATTAAAGTGATAAATAATATACCGATGATGAATAAGATGAACCAAATTAAACTAATTAAAAAAATTTTTTGTAGATCTATTGAATCGAATTGAAATTGTGAATTTTCCCAATCAATAAAAGATTGTGTATAGTTATTTGAGGGATTGATATAATTTGTTGTTGATAATTGATTACTATTAAGGGTATTAACTATAAATTCCATGATCATGAGTAGAATAGTGTATATATATAAGTTCACTCAGTGGTTAGTTATACTCCTTTAAACAGACAAAAAGACAATATATACATAATGAGATACATACAACTATATATACTAATATAATATTTAAGCAACAGCAGTGTATTATTGTATATTAAACGAATTTATTTAATACGGTAATAATTTAACTACTCAACTAATCACGATACCAAATCAGGGAAACATCAAAACAATAACACCGCATATCATTTAACACGACTATTCTAGTGAAAATATCGTACAAACCACCAATGAAAAGGATGTCCCCTTTGCGAACAGACGGAATAATAAATAGGAGCCGTCTTGCCGCGGAATTAAAGCACCGAAACGGATTTACTCAATTGGGTAAAACAAGAAAGAAAGAGATGTGCCGACGTGCATCGTGATATACAATACTACAATATACTATATATAGTGAATGAAGTATACTCTACTATAATATAATATAATATAATATAATACGATTTGTCTCATCGGTGATAATTTCCTATTCAGGTAAACGATGCCAAAATAGGGAAAGCGGCAAATTATGTTTTTATTTCTTATATCAAAAGAACATATCTATACTATACAACATACAATAAACGCATTATACTATAACATAATCTTTATATTACACTATACTAACTCCTAATACACTATTATAGTAATTGAATATATATTGTATATTCCGGGTAATATTATCACTTCTATTTCAGAATACAGTCAGTGGTATCATAGTGTACTTACTACAGTTACTGTATTATAAAATACTGAAGAATAAGATAACAACATCACCTGACTGCATCACCTGACTCAACAGAATAGTCGTGCATCGTGATGTCGTATTTCATGATAATCCCTCAGATTTGTAACGATAAAATTTTTCTCACTCATTGATAAAATTTTCTTCTTTTATGGTTTATTTTGTTGATCTTACACTTATTGATTTTATTTTATACACTTCTAACACTTGTAACACTTAGGTAAATAAAGAACTCAATCACGCAATTATTATGTCTGCTCCTGTTCAAAATGAAGTTCCAACTTTTAAATTAGTCTTAGTTGGTGATGGTGGTACCGGTAAGACAACATTTGTTAAAAGACATCTTACTGGTGAATTTGAAAAAAAATATATTGCAACAATTGGTGTTGAAGTCCATCCATTATCATTCTATACTAATTTTGGTGAAATTAAATTCGATTGTTGGGATACAGCTGGTCAAGAAAAATTCGGTGGTTTAAGAGATGGTTATTATATTAATGCTCAATGTGGTATCATCATGTTCGATGTCACATCACGTATCACTTATAAAAATGTACCAAATTGGCATAGAGATTTAGTTCGTGTATGTGAAAATATACCAATTGTCCTTTGTGGTAATAAAGTTGACGTTAAAGAAAGAAAAGTTAAAGCTAAAACAATTACTTTCCATAGAAAAAAAAATTTACAATACTATGATATCTCAGCAAAATCAAACTATAATTTTGAAAAACCTTTCTTATGGTTAGCAAGAAAATTAGCTGGTAATCCACAATTAGAATTCGTCGCTTCTCCTGCTTTAGCACCACCTGAAGTTCAAGTTGATGAACAATTAATGCAACAATATCAACAAGAAATGGAACAAGCAACCGCTTTACCATTACCAGATGAAGATGATGCCGATTTGTAATCGCATTCACTATATACTTATATATATATATATGTATATGATAACAATTCATTTCTAGTTCTATGTTTTTTTTTTTCACTATGAAAATTTATATCAAACCACGTACATATATATCATCATCATTACAACCACACAAACAACCAAACACATACAATGGCACAAGTTATATACAATCAAAATTCAAAACAAATCTCATCAATCATTGAATCAGATTCTTTACAAACAAATATCAACCAAATAAATAAACTAACAACAAACCTCATTTCAAATTCAAATCCAACACCAAAACCAAATGAAAATTCAACTAAACTGATTCGTAATTTATTCGAATCCGGTCTAAATCATGTTAAATTAAAACAATTCCCAGATGCTTTAAAGAAATTGAATTTAGCTATATCAATGGCCCAACAAGCTCGTGCACCATATGAAGCATTCGCTGTTCAATTACAAGAATTACAATTCATGTTACGTAATCGTATTGACCTTTGTTTGGTATTAGAAAGATACGTCGATGCCTTACAAGATCTTGATCTATTATTAAATACAGGTCTTATGGCACCAGATGTATTTATTAGAAAAGTTGATGTCTTAATCAAATTAGACCAATTAGAAGAAGCTCGTATCACTTGTGAACGTGCTTTAAGTTTATCACCAAATGATCAAAAATTAAAAGCTCTAATGTTTGAATCAAAGAGATTATTAGCTGATTATAATGGTGATATCTAACTCTTACAGTTTTAACTTATATGTCACGTGTGTTTTATAAATTTTTCATCAATATAAGAAAATATTTTTCAATGAGATCAAAATAGTTGTAACTAAGATATACAATATATATATAAAGTGTCGATCCAATGACTCAAATGTCTTCGACTAATGTTTCCTCTTTGGCACATGGTACGCCTCTTAACGTTTCAACAGATGTAGAAGTTACAATCAATACTTTTATTGCAAAATTAAAGAGAAGACAAATTGAGGGTTCATATGCTATTGCATTAGAGACATTACAATTATTGAAAAGATTTACCTCTGCTGCTCGTTGGAATCATGTTAATGAACTAATAGACCAAATTAGATTATTAGGTTGTCGTCTAGAGAAAGCACACCCAACTGCATTTGCTTGTGGTAATGTAATTAGAAGAATTCTTGCCGTGCTTAGAGATGAAGTTGAAGAAGATATTCGTGATGCTAATACTAATCCAAATGATCCAAATAATACAAATACAGCAGCGGAACCACTCATCTCTTCAATGTTTAACCTTTTACAAAAACCACATCAACCTCAATATAATAGCACAAGATCATCAAAGACAAAGACAGATTTCCGTCAAGTTGTTATTCAAGGTATAAAGGATCTTATCGATGAAATTAAGAATATTGATGATGGTATTCAACAGATTGCTATTGATTTAATTCATGATCATGAAATTTTATTGACACCAACTCCAGAATCAAAGACTGTACTTAAATTTTTAATTAGAGCTCGTGAACGTGCAAAGAGAACTTTTACAGTCCTAGTCACAGAGGGATTCCCGAATAATACTGAAAATTCTCATGAATTTGCCAAAAAATTAGCTGAACATGATATTGAAACGATCATTATACCAGATTCTGCTGTGTTTGCTCTCATGTCTCGTGTTGGTAAAGTAATTATCGGTACAAAGACAGTATTCGTTAATGGTGGTTCTATTGTTTCTACATCTGGTGTCTCTTCTGTATGTGAATGTGCCCGTGAATTCAAGACACCAGTCTTTGCAGTTGCTGGTCTATACAAATTATCACCATTATATCCATTCAACGTCCAAAAATTCGTCGAATTTGGTGGCTCACAAAAGGTATTACCAAATATGGATCCTGCTCATAGACTAGATACAGTGAATAAAATTACAGATTATGTACCTCCAGAAAATATTGACATTTATATCACTAATATCGGTGGTTTTGCTCCAAGTTTTATTTACAGAATAGCATGGGATAATTATAAACAAGTTGATGTACAATTAGAAGGAAAAGAGGTCGAAACCGAAAATTAGTCATTATGTAGTCTTATTGTATATTTAAGAACTCATTATCTGTTATAAACTATCATGATATTACAACTATTTTTCTTTTCTCACTGTTAAGAGACAAATGCGAAATCTGTGAACAATAGTAAGTTGAAAGGAAATAACCTGTATAGAAAGAGAAATGGGGTCACCAAGATTGGTTGTGTTTGGTGGGAATGGATTTCTTGGGAAACGTATTTGTCAACAAGCTGTTCAAGCTGGATTTCAAGTAACATCATTATCAAGATCAGGTCATAGTCCTAAAATTACATCTCCAAGGGATCACCATTGGATTCAAGAGATTAAATGGAAATCAGCTAATTTATTTGATCCCAAATCATATATGGATGAATTGAGTAATACAGATAATGTAGTTCATTCTGTAGGTCTTTTATTAGAGAATGAGAAATATAAAAACATCTTAAACAGACAAAGTACCTCTACCAACGTCTTACTCAATTCAAACTCAACAGATTTTACTTACAAGCAGATGAACACTCAAAGTGCAATCACTTTGGCTACCACATTTCAAGAAGCATTACAGCTAAAAGCTAGAAATAGTGAAGGTCCATCTTTTACTTATATATCGGCTGATAAGGGTCCTTTTATGATCCCATCAGGCTACATTGATTCCAAGAGGGAAACAGAAAAGTATTTGCTTAATATGAAAGATCCAGAATTTAGATCAATCATCATGAGACCCGGACTTATGTATGATGAATTGGAAACGAGAGATTATTTAAATCCTCGAACTTTATTGGCAAATACCATTGATGTATTGAACTGTGGTAATAAGTTGATCTTAAACAAAAGATTTGGTTTTGTTAATGATATTATTAGACCAACTGTATCGACACAACAAGTAGCAAGATGCCTCGTTCAACGCATTAAAGATCCAAAGTTTCACGGTATTGTACCTTTGGATGAGATACTGCAAAACTAAGTGCCTTAAATACATATAATTCATTTATAATTATGTACATGACTTATAATACTAAAATACTATCTACGTAAAAATGCTTGATACGCATCTTGTGAAACTTGAATGTTACCAATTGTCTTTAAATGTTTCTTACCTTCTTTCTGTTTAGCCAACAGTTTCTTTCTTCTAGAAACATCAGATGCATGCAATTTAGCCAAAACATCCTTTCTTCTAGCCTTTATCGTTTCACGTGCAATAATCTTATTATTAACTCTTGCTTGAATGAAAACTTCGTATAGCTGTGAATTCACATATTCCTTGAATTTCTTGACCCATTCACGACCAACACGTTCAACTTGACTTCTATGAATCACTTGTGATAAAGCATCTAATGATCTACCATTCACTAATAATTCCATTTTGACAATATCAGATTCCTTGTAGCCAATATCCTCGTAATCCAATGTAGCAAACCCCTTTGATATTGACTTTAGTTTACCAAAAAAATCATCGACTAACTGAGACAAAGGTAAATGATATTTCAAAAGGACTTGACTTTGGGTATCCAAATATGAAATATCTATTTGTTGACCTCTATTATTATCACATAATTGGATTACAGCCCCAAGGTATTCGTTAGGTAATGTCATGATTGTTTCCACATAAGGTTCAAGCAATGAATTGAGTCTAGTTCTATGTTTCGATGTCGAATCTGGGAAATCATTAGGGTTATTGATGATTTTTTCTGTACCATCATCATATTTGATTAAATATGGGACAGTAGGTTGTGTAATAATTAATTTGGATCCATACTCTTTCTCTAGCCGTTCCTTGAATACAGAAGCATGTAATGAACCCAAAAAGCCTAATCTCCAACCCTGTCCTAAAGCATTTGATGTCTCTCTATTTAATGAAACAGATCTATCATTCAAAACTAGTCTATTGATATCATCATCCATTGCTTTAAAATCAGTACCATCTGCAGGAAATGCACCAACAAACACCATCGGTTTTGGTTCTTCAAAACCTGGTAGAAGTTCAATCTGCTTTTCTTGAGATACATGCATTAATGTATCCCCAAGTAAAGCGTCCTTGAAATCTTTGGTTCCTGGCACTATATATCCAACTTGGCCAGTCTTTAAAGATCCCGTAGGAGTCTGATCTGGATACATAATACCAATCTCTTTAACCTCATACCGTTTCTTTGATTGACCACTTACTAATTTGTCACCTTTTTTGACCATACCATCGACTACTTTCACTAGCATAATAACTCCTAAAAAGTTATCATACCATGAATCTAATAGTAATGCTCTAAATGGTTTATCAATATTACCGTCGGGAGAAGGGATTTGGTCTATAATCGCTGGTAATAAATCACTCTTGATGTTCAACCCACTCTTGGCACTTATCTTTATTATTTCACTTTCTTTAAATCCAAGACTATTGACTATTTGTTCTTCTACCTTCTTAACCTCAGCATTTTGAAGATCAACTTTATTGATAACTGGTATTAATTTCACACCATATTCTTGTGCCATTAAAAAATTTGCTACAGTTTGTGCTTGAACACCTTTTAATGCATCTACGAGTAATATAGCACCACTTACTGATGCAAATGCTCTACTAACTTCTCCTTTGAAATCAACATGGCCTGGAGTATCAATTAATTGTAGTAAATAGTCCTTATAGAACATGGTACATGTTTGAGCTTTGATAGTAATACCTCGTTCCCTTTCAACTTCTAGTTTATCTAATACTTGAGCATTGTTATTTGTGTCTGAAATGACATTGGTAATCTCGAGAAGACGATCACTGAGGGTAGATTTACCATGATCAATATGTGCTACGATAGAAAATACTCTATAATTTTCAATTGGTATTCGATCAATCCTTGCAGCCAAGGAATGGTTAAGCCGTATTCCTAAAAGGTTTACCACCTTTCTTCTTAGCATTGTATATTTTAGCTTTACTTAGAAGTATCTGTTGTTCTACAAATGAACCTTTAAAAAAAGTCATCACGTCTTCTTTGATAACACTTGAAAATATAGCAAAGAAGTCTAGAAAATATGAAATTGAAGCTGTTCATCAATGGTGCAGAAGATCCTGCTGATTATAAACTTCTTCGAACTACAATTTCTACCGTTGCAGCACTTCGAAAGACAGCAATTCTTCGATTTAATTCATCCAATTTGATAATCATCTCGACACCGAAATCTTCACTTAGCAATGGTTCGAGTGGTACAATACTGCATGGTGATGCAGGTCAAGTTTGGTGTACTATTCCTAAGGATGTCTTTAGTCTCTATGATGTGAATAGTGTGAGAGAGTTGAATACTATTCCTATGGAATGCAATTGTGAATCATTATTGAGTGTTTTCAAAAGATACGATAGAGCAATGAGTCAGGGGTCATCTTCTAATATGATAATAAAGTTACAAGCAATGCCTGAATGGAGTGAACAGAGATCAGGAGATGATGATAACGTTGGGAAGAAGAATCCTGTTTGTGCATTGAGAATCACCTTCGAGGAAATTGTATATACAAGCGGTGGGATATCGAATAATATACCTCAAGATGTGACCGAAGATGGTTTACCTGTCACTACAACTGTCAGTAGTTTAGGAAATAATAAAGTTATATTACATTCGTTTAAAGTGCCTGTGAGATTGTTGTTTAAATCACAAGATGATCGAATTCAAGAACCTGAAATTGACAACGTTCAAGTGATGATGTATAAATTGCCTAGCATTTCAGGTGAATTTGGTTTACCATTTCAAAATTTTATGAGAAGGATAGAGAGATATTCCAATGTACAACATATTCGACTTCGAGGTACTCGTAATAAGGAACCGAATACAACAAATGGTAAGAGTGCAGAGTTGAAGATCATTGTTAATGAATTGGATTGGCATTTAGATATATGTTGGAATGGACCTCTTGATGTGTTTATGCCTGAATATAATACAGGACCATCACAGCAGGAAATTCTTGCTGAGAATACAGAATTGCATAATGGAAACTATCATGGTTCTTATCCATCAATGCGCATATCAGAAACACCGAAGAGACAACATACGAATGTTACACAAACAGATCCTGATGAAGATCTTTTACGAATTGAAGATAGTGAAATTATTTTTAATAATCCGGATGGCAGGGAAATGGATCGTGAAAGAGAAAGAGCTCGAAGAGCATTAGAAGAAGTATCAGTGATGGTTGAGCGAGCAGAGCAAGCAAATTCACTTACACATGAAGTATTCATAAGAAGTAAAGATTGGAAAGTATGTAGTAAGCTATATGGTGCTTTTGAGGAAGTTATATTAGCAATATCTCATGATCAATCTTGTGTTTTACATTGTTCATTAGATAGAGGTGTCACTGATGATTCAGAAGACCCAGAACAAGCCAAAGAGAGAGGCCAAATAATTTACTATATGGCACGTTCAAAGGGTCTATAAATCAGAAAGAGTTCTTCACACAGCATACACCAACAAGAATACGTTCTACTATATTCAGTTTATAATATATCTAGAGAATTTAATAATTGCATATAAGAGAAAAAGACTAAGAAAATGTAAAAAGGACAAAACTTGTTTGACTGTTTGTCAATCCGTACATCTTGTTACATTTTAACATCCACACATTTTATTTAATTTTTTTTTATATTTTTTTTGAAAGTTTCATAAAGGTTTCAATTATCAACTTTGATGAAACTAGAAATCCATAAAACAAGTTGGTCTTTTTTGAACATTGAAATTTACATTTAGCTTAATGTATAATACCACATACACAAATAACTAGATAAAATGGTATGTAGAGGGCTATTGAATCGATTTGAAGAGAGGAGAACCGTCATTGGTTCATGTTTCAGAGAGTCAAAGAAGTACAATATTGAGACATTACACAGTAAAGTTGCGAAATAGAATGTATTGTGAAAGAGAGAGAGTAAGTGGGAATTTTCAGGTATTTCCAACAATACAGATATAAAAATGACAACGACTACAATAATGAGGCTCACGAGCTTTCTCAGATAATAATAAACAATAACAGTTTTACTAACAAATTTTTTATTAAATCTTTATTTAATATTATCGAAATAGGCTAAAGTTCACGGTTCTCTAGCTCGTGCTGGTAAAGTTAAATCTCAATGTCCAAAGGTGGAAAAGACTGAAAAGCCAAAGATGCCAAAGGGTAGAGCTTACAAAAGAATTCTATACAACAGAAGATTTGTTAACGTTACTTTAGTTAACGGTAAGAGAAGAATGAATCCAGGTCCATCTTCTAAGCAATAAATAAACTGATCAATCGTATCATATTATCATCATTAACATTTTTATTTATGCTAAATTGCTGGAAAGGGTTAATAATGAACTGATAATAATCAAACATTCAGTTCATTATTCTGTATAAATTCATACAATTTATATAACGTAAACATATCAAAACATATCGTATTTTCTTTGATCGCTCGTACGTAGTAAGAACATACTATCTTGCCATTATATCCTGTTCTTCAGTACGACATTTTAATTAGCCCATCGAACAATTTCAAGATTTTTGAAAAATTTCTTAAGATGATCAGTTGTAGCTACGAGAAGAGGTGAAACACAAACTTGACTACAATGGCAGAAACCATTACTAAAGAAAATTTAAGAGAGCTTCAAACTGCAATCAAGACTCAATTCATTGAACCATACAAAAATAAAAATGATGCCCTTCGTAGTATTACATCCACAACAAAAATTAAAGATTCAACTCCATTACAAGAACTAGTGAAACTTTCTCAACTGATCAAATCTCATATGACTAAAATCGGTATTATTATGAAGCCAGACACTTTCACTGAGGATAACTACTTAGCTATCTATAAAGAAATCAAAAGTTTCATTGATTATGTGTTTTTCTATTTCAGTTTATTGCCATTATTTTATAATGATTCGAACAATGCAGAATATCTATTAGTTAAGCTGGATAATGGTTCTCTTGAATTGCTGAATGGTATGGAGGTATTCTGTGACGAATTAGATAGAAAGTTTGGAGATGTTAAATCTGATGAAGATAGATTGATGTGTGTTGGTATGATTTGGTCTGCATGTGATACTTTGGAAGATATTGGTATAAAGGGTAATTTTGGTTTACTTGCTGATTCTATCAGACAAAGTAACAAGTTGGTTGAAGATGTATTGGATGATATAGAAGAGTTTTTATTAGCTCCGTCCTTTACTGAGGGACTTGATTTTGAAGATGATTTTGATTCAGAAGAAGATGATGAAAACAAGAATGAAGAAGACAAGGATGGAAGTGAGGAAGGAAAACTGGCTTTGAAAAAGATGGTTGTCTTTTTAGAGGAATGGAAGATTCAATTCAAGATGATAAAGTTATTGTTATCTTCCTTCACCTCCACTATTACATCGAATGAATCTAAATCCATGAAGAGTACTGGTGCTACATTGGACGAATTACAAAAATTACATTTGCAAATTGGTAAAGAACTTGACGAATTTATTAGTGATTTTTTCATGGCAGATGTTACTTTTGAACCGAAAGATTTTGAAGAACAAACTCAGGCCTTGAATAAAACATTGTCCAAGACAGTTTCTGTTATAAAGAAATTGAATAAGAACGATAGTAAGAAAACTAAGTGGATTACTGTTTGGGAGACCAAATATTTCAAAAATTAGCAGCGATTCACTATAGACAAATTTCATCAATATACATATACGTACGCATATCCAATTTCAATGATCATAATTTTAAAATATCAAATTCTGGACCTAATGGTACCAACCCAACAGGATTGACATTCCTATTCATTCTTGAGTAAAATAATTTAATATGATTGAAGTTAGTAGTTAATCTGAAACTCTTGTGATTCCAATATAGATTTCTTAACCATAAATGAATATATTTGTAATCATTTCTAATGGTTCTCCAATTCACTTTGTAATGTAATGAATAGATTGAATCAAATCTGATCATTGTTGTATATAATCTAATATCAGTATCTGTAACATGACCATCAAATAAATAAAACTTCTTTAAAATTTCATCACGGTTTTCAGAACCACATTCCTTCTCTAAATTAGTGTAAATTCCTTCCAATTTCTTTTCAACAGTATCCAAACTTTCATAGAAATTTTTAAGATTTTGTTCATAATCAGATTGTTTTTCAGCTAAACCAACTTTATAGACACCCATATTGATATTTGGACCTAACCAGTTATTAAAATCATTCAATTCTGGGATCAAATCAGGTGGAGCCAAATCTACATTCTCATCATTTGCTTCTATAAAATCATTAAAAGCACTATTCAAGATTCTAATAATTTCACCACTGTCATTATTGACAATTGTTTTAGTCTTTAAATCCCAAAGCACAGGAACAGTTGGTTTTCCCTCGTAGTCAGGATTACTCATATTATATAATTCTTTAATACTTACTGCTCCATAATTTGGATCAAATGAACCATCAATCCATAACCTATCTGAATCATCAGTGAAATCACCTAATGGTAAAGAGGTATCATTGTCAGAATATTTGATACCACCATCCAATGTATAGGCTTTATCACCCATTTCCTTAGGATCAGCAACTAAAAATTTCCAACCATTTGGACCGAGATGCCAATGGCATACAGAAACACCAATAACATTATTTAAACCCTTGATTGCTCTTGCAATAAGGGCTCTTGTAGCAAATGGGCATCCAAGACCGACATATAACCAGTATCTACCCTTGGCAGGTTGATAAGTCGAATCTTCAGTAGAAATTGTATTATTATATGACTTAAAGGCTTTAGACATACTGATTGAGCTTTAATCGTTTGATTGTATGGTTTTCCAATACAAACTTTTGTTATTCGTTACGCTCTATTTAAATACTAGAGGCATCGCTCTCGGATTAGTAAGAGCTTTTTCAGCATGATTCTAAATGGGGTGACAGTCTATCTTATCCCTTTTCGCAACGTAAAAGTTAGAGAGGGTTGTATATTATTAACTTTTTCTCCTCCTTTATATCCAAAATAAAGCAGAGATGGTAGTTTTCATGGAGACTGAAACTGCTATTAGTGATCAAAAACATTTGTGGTTCTTGTAAAAGATTAGACAGTACAACAAACTATGGATTAGTTGGTTAGTCTAATGCACAGCTGTAGATCCTCTTTTACAGTTTTAAAGAGCACTCTGTCGAAGAGTTGATGTTAACAGCGATGATTTCTTTCCTTATACAAAGTAAAGCAAAGGATTCGATAACCCATTCAAACACTGTTACTACATGAAAATAAACTACTAGGCCTCAATTTGTACTTATCAACTTGTTATTTACCTGCTTTTAGATGTTTTACATCGATAATTACTGTCGTTTTCTCAATAGTTAGTTTGAGGTGTACGGATGTAAAGACCGGTGCTGGTAGCAAATATGGAAAATGTATGGTGCTGGTTAACTAAACCAGCTTATAGATTCACCTTAACAGAGGGTATTAAGATATAGTTAAGATGCTTTGTTGTTTACTATTTATTATTATTGTCTAGTAACAAACTGGTTACTTGTAATGTTGACTTTTGTTTGGTAAACATGACCTTGTTTACCGGCTTGTACTCTATTTACTTAATCAAATGTCCGGTAGTCACCAGTAGATGTATTGCATAGTATAATAAAGAAAGCTATATTGTTTTTATTTTGGTCAGGATATAGATACAAGTAAATGATAAACAAACACTGCTTCTTGGCTGTAGTTTATATAAATGGACGGGTATTTTGGTATTGGCTTTATGCAAATTGTATCTTCAGTTGTGTCTAATTCTGGATGTAAAGAATTCAATCTCTTTCACTCTAATTTCAAGAAAGAACTGTTTCTACCTCCTGTCCATTCAGTCAAAATATAATTTCTTTAACATTCATTCATTGAATATGTCACTCGTTAAAAATTTAATACTATCATTCTTTATGGTCATAGCGATAGTGCATGCCTTTGATATCAACTCACAAAAAAATATTGCTGTTTATTGGGGCCAAAATTCTAGAGGTTCACAAGAATCATTGGCAACTTATTGTCAATCTTCAGATGCTGACATTTTTCTTCTTTCTTTCTTAGACAATTTCCCATCAATGGATTTGAATTTTGCTAATGCTTGTTCTGAAACTTTTAGTGATGAACCAACTCTATTACACTGTACGAAAATTGCTAAAGATATCCAAACATGTCAATCTTTAGGTAAGAAAGTTTTGCTTTCTCTTGGCGGTGCTAGCGGTGCCTATGGGTTTTCTAATGATATAGTTGCTGAAACATTTGCACAAACCCTTTGGGATACTTTTGGTGAAGGTAATGGTGCTGCTAATCGTCCATTTGACTCTGCTATTGTTGACGGTTTTGACTTCGATATTGAGAGTAATGTCAATATTGGTTATGCTGCTCTAGTTAATAAATTAAGAGAACTTTTCAAATCTGGTTCTAAAAGATATTATATCTCAGCTGCACCACAATGTCCATATCCAGATGCCTCTGTTGGTGATTTATTTACTAATGCCGATGTTGATTTTGCCTTTATTCAGTTTTATAATAACTACTGTAATGCTAATACTGATGGTTTCAATTGGGATACTTGGGTTAATTACGCTCAAAATATTTCTCCAAACAGAGATATCAAATTATTTGTTGGTTTACCAGGTGCTTCAACAGCTGCTTCTTCAGGCTACATCTCTGATATGGCTACCATTGAAAAAATTGTTTCTCAAGTCTCTACTTTCAAGAATTTTGGTGGTATTTCTCTATGGGATGCTTCTCAAGCCTTTGGTAACATAATTGATGGTCAAACTTACATACATGAAATCAAGGATATCTTGAATAACAACATTGTTCCTGTCACCACATCTAGTACTATTATCGTCACGTCATCCATCCCAACTTCTAGGCTTACAACTACTTTAATTCCCTCCTCCTCAACTGTTAAAGTTCCAACTTCTAGAATAACAACTACGTTAACTCCAGCTACTTCCATACCCGTTACCTTTTCTTCAATTATTGTCGAATCTACTACAACAATTGAGGAGATTCCAGTTACTACGACCGATGAAGTCAAGCAAGTTACATCCATTGCAAATGTTATCACAGTTCTTCCCTCAAATCTGGTCACCACTGACATTCCAACTTCAACTACCCCTCCAGTTACCACTAATATTCCAATCACAACTGACATTCCAGTTACCACTGATGTTCCAAGTACGGTAGATGTTCCAACAACAACTGATGCGACTGCAGCTCATCAAATTGCTAAAGCCTATAATGCTAACTATGCTGCTGGTAAATTCAATGGTGGTAATTCTTGTGTTGATGGTGAATTAGCATGTAATGCCAATGGTAACCTCGCTATTTGTAACTTTGGTAGTTGGGTTGACACACCATGTGCCTCTGGTACAACATGTTATGCTTATGATTATGACGGTTCTGTTCTTACACAATGTAATTACGAACATCTAAAAGCCAGTTTCTTGTAGATCAAGAACAACTACCTCAGCATTTTCTTTGCATTTACCAGAGATACACAATTCTTTGAGACTCTTCCATACATTTTGTATACTATTTTCTGTATCTTCCCACATACCAATAATCTAATATTTTCAAAATTATTTTGTTTTATGTCTATCTATTTCAAAGTTAAATAATGAGCATATACACGGGATCTAATTTCAACAGTCTCTTCATCTTCATCAAACATTGGTTTCCAATTAACCATTTCAATTCTTTCAACGTTAAAATTGAATTCATCAACAGCGGTTTTAAAGAAGCCCAAATCTGCTTCTAACAGCCACGGTCTATGTGGTGAAAACACTACAAGAGCCTTTCCATCCTTTTTCAATAAATCTTTTGTTGTTTGTAGTAATTTATGATGTTCAGTATGGTTAAAGACCAAATCACTTAAGATAATCAAATCGAATTTTTCACCATTGTTCAATTCTAAGATCTCATCGTAATTGTTACCCCAGATATATCCCTGCACTTTGACATTATTTAAATTCTTACAGTTAAAACTAATATTTTCCATCAACTCAGGATCAGGATAATCAGTAGAGATGACAGTCTTGGCACCGATCATACCAGATACAATTGAAGGAAGGGCACTAGCAGCACCTAATTCCAGAACATTTTTATTCTTGACTAATTCTGGATATTTATCCAAATGCATAGCGGTATACTTACCGGCGTTCCAAAGCAGATGACCCCATAGAGGAGACGACCCAACTAGTCTTAAACTGATATTGGATTCTTGAGACTTGGATTCTGAAAAGATTTGTTCTCTCTTATAAGTGACAAAATGATGTTGTGGAGGTGGTGGACGAAAATCTTCAGGTTCTTCAAAGAGACCACCATCTAGAGACTCTAAATCAGACATGAATATGGAATCTGGCTGATTGTTATTGAGCTTCTCTCTATATAATCATCTCATTGAGCTATAAAAATTTTTCAGTTTTTTGCGATGAGCTTAAAGAGCGATGAGATGTTGGTCGTATTCAAGCTGAAGAATTAAAGATCTTAATAGTTATGTTGGATAGAAAGATATCTGTTTCTTTGGTGGATGTGTGCTGTTTGTTCTGATTGGCACTACTCTCAAGGGTCAAATTTTCCCTGTTTCAATAGGTCAACAATATACAACATGGTCAATTCCATCATAGACCACTGCTAGCTAAGTTGAAAGAAAGGCATCACTCTCCCAAAACAACCTCTATATACTTAATTCATTAACGATATGATTACTTTGTTGTTAGTTTTTCATCAGTTCCTCTATTTCTATCGACAACTGTCATTATGTGATTAACTCCGAAAGCATGAACTAGTACGATTTTTACCCCAAACTTTCATTATGTATATAAAGAGAAAGAGTTTTGCAACCATGAGGATTATATTCCAATTCAAAGAGTAATCACTGAAGCAAGATGAACAAGTTGAAAGGGGATGTTCCTTTGACAGAAAAGTTCAAGTATGAAGTATCTCCACCATTTTTCATTATTACATTGAACTCACCAGCGGCCTTGAATGCAATGACATATACAGATTACATATATGTAACGAAGTTACTCAACAAAGCAGAACAAAATATGGACTGTTATTTTACTGTATTGCAAAGTACAGGAAATTTCTTTTCTAGTGGTGCTAATTTCAATGCTGTTCCACCAACTGATGGTAAATTGGAAGAAGATGACAGTACCAATATAACTGAGTTGTGGTTAGAAAATTTTTTATCAAAGAATCAGTATATTACCAGTTGTTTCATTAATCATAAGAAGATTTTGATTGGATGTCTCAATGGACCTGCTGTGGGTTTGAGTGCTGCCATTATATTGCTTTGTGATTTGGTATATTGTCTGGATATAGATAAAGTATCCTTACAATTCCCATTTAGTAAGTTGGGTTTATCAAATGAGGGAGCAGTATCAGCTACTTTACCTATGAAATTGGGAAGAAATAAAAGTTTTCAAAAGCTATTATTTGGTGAACCCGTAATGGGCAGAGAAATTTTAAACAGTGTCATTATAGATACAGGTAAAGATTATACTAAACTATATCAAGAATACAAAGATCCAAATCTTGTTGTTGAGAAATTTAATCAACAGATAATAGAAGATTTAAGAAAAAAATGTGAACATTTGTACTTACCTGCTATGTTGAAAATGAAAGATTTATTGAAGGATCAAGAACTTGTTGATCATTTACAACTGATTAACTCAAAGGAAGTACATAGTGGTTTACCACTTTGGATCAATGGTGTACCACAACAAAGATTCAAGCTTCTAAGAGAGAGAAAGAAGAATCAAAGATCAAAAATTTAAATCAAACTGAAAAACTGGCTTTATATCTTACATAGTCTGTATATTTCAGATATTGGTTTCATCTTCGAAATCCTCTGGTTCAATAGTTCGTAAAGTTATTTCAGTAGGCTTTGTACCTTCTTCTGCTAATTGGTTACTCTTTTTGTTTGCAATATTGACACCAGTTAACATGAGAAACACTAGAATCACTATAGCTATTAATCCACTCCTAGTCGTTTGCCATCTAAGATTTTCAATATCAGATTTGATTCCAGCTAATAACTTGATTGAAATTTTATTCATACAATCACTAATATTCAAATTAATTCGTCTATAAAGTAAAGTATTCTCAACTTTTTGATTATGGAATGCTAATTTCCCATCTTTTTCTAAACTTTCAATGATCATTTCATTGATTTCATCCAAATCTGAACTTAAATCTCTGGTAAGTTTCATTGCTTGTAAATGATGTAAATTGAATTGGGTATCTCTAGAGTTTTGAATTATAAATTTAATTTCACTTTGTAAAGAATTGAATAAATGTAATTGTTTGTCAATTTCAAAGTCTCTTAGATATAGTTCATTATATTTTGAATAAAATTCAGTATTCAATATTTCAACAAGTACTTTTGTTATTGCCATTGCTTGTTTATCCGTAAACCCATTCGAACTCAATTGTGTTGTAACCTCCATAGTATCTAGTTCGTTTTCAGCAAATGTAGGTTTATGTAAATTAAGAACAGTATCAATAATCAATTGTTCAGATAATGTTTTGATCAAATCATCATTTTCCTTTGGTTTGGTTTCTTTCTTAACATCCTGTTTTTCCTTCATTATTCCACTATTTGTCAATCTCATGGACTTTTCCAATAAAGGACCAATATGAACTGTACCTGTATTAAATGATCTGCTTCCATGTAGAAAAGTGCTAGCTCTATATACGCAGAATATTGAACTTTGTCGTATGTCGAACCATCTATGACTTACAACTCTTTGACTATTATAGAGTATTTTATTCATAGCTATATCATCACTATTTGAGCCTGTTAGATTCCTACAATGGCTCTAGTCAGGTTTTTATAAAACGTTTTCTCTTGATGAATATTTGGTCAATAAGAATGATTTTCTCGATTTTGACAAACATGAAAATTTCAATGCCATTGCTCTATTCACCAATGTGACTGGATACAAAGAGATATCTGGTCTGAGATATGAGTTTGCAACTACAACGAACATTTATGACTACGTTCATCAGAGGTTTGAAAAGAACAAAACTGCCACCTCGACCTAAATTTACTGAAAAGATGGAGTCTGAGATTACGGAGAGTTTCATGCATGGTGGTAGAGGTCCTGGTGGTCAAAAGATCAATAAAACCAATTCAAAGGTACAATTGAAACATATACCTACTGGAATAATTGTGACATGTCAAGAGACAAGATCACAAGATCAAAATCGTAAGATTGCAAGGATGAAGATGGCCTATGAGATTGCCAAATACAACAGTCCGAATCTAACAGAACGAGATGCTGCGATTATTAGATTGACACAACAGAATAGAAAGTCAAGGATGAAAAAGAGTAGTAAGAAACACCAACAGCATAAGATGGAAAATGAACATATCCAGAATGAGCAAGATAAGAAAGATGAAGAGGTTTTGAAGAGAATGTTGAGTGGAACAACCTCTAATGAAAATTTGACGTGATAGACACTGATTGAATAAAATCATGTCAAAAATAGTCGAAGAACAGCTTCTTCAGATTGATAAGAGACTGAACAATCTCATCGCTTTCGAGACAGAGAGAAGCTGAGGTTTTCTGACTTGTTTGGCAGCCTCATATGCCCTAAACAGCAATCTCTCGCTCTTTCTCTGTTGCAATAGGACACTCATCACTACTGATAGTCACTGTCACTGCCAGACAGGCAGCAATGGGTTATGGGTTTGGCTGCCTTCATCATCGACTGCAGCCAAGCAAGAATCATCCTGCGCGATTTACTTACAACTGCATGTTGAAATCTGCTGCACGCGGTTGCAAGTTCACTCTCTAGCTGCCAAAATAAAATATATTCTCGAGACTGAGATTATCTAAATGACTACACTATGTTCAATATCATTATCTAATATACTCTCTAAGTAATACATTCTTACAAAAATGACTTCTACTTGTTAAATCTTGTATCAAACTTCTGGTGCCTTCCTGTTGCTTTTCAATAGTTGTTGTTGCCTACTGGCGTTGAAAAATCAATCAGATAATAGATCCCAGGAAATCTTTGTTTTTGATTTGTATATTCATCTCAATTTAAATCAACTTTACTCATTAATTGAATTTGATTATATTTCTTTTCTTTGTCAGTTTATTTGACAGCCCATATATATATATAAATATATTAAAAAGTACAATAACAATCATAGCATAATGGGTCGTCCAAAGAAATGTATCAGTAAACAGAATATTGAAAATTTTCAAAGAGATATTGAATTAGCAGGTGAAAGAACTGATATTTTACTTCGTGATAAGAAGGGTCGATCGAAATCATGTTTACTTTGTAGAAGAAGAAAACAACGTTGTGATCATAAATTACCTAGTTGTACTGCATGTCTTAAAGCAAATGTTAAATGTATACAACCAGCAAGATATATTGAACCAGATACTGATGAGGTTGTGCCTATAAAGACGACAGAGAGTAACAAGACCGTAAAGAAAGAAACAACTGCTATTAAACAGGATTCAGTACCCATACCCATTGTTCATCAAGCACAAAGTTCTTTACCAACAGAATTATATTCAAACGTATCCTCTACATCAAGTATAGCTTCTTTATTAGAGGCTCAGCCATCACCAACAGCAGGTACAAGCACGACAATGACAACGAAAAGGAGAAGAACAAATCAAGGTAAAGATCAGTATACAACATTCATAGAGAAAAAACTGAAATACTTGGAGAAATTAATCGATTTACCCATTGGTAGTACAACTTTCAAGAAAAAACTCTCACATTATAAAAAAATTACTCATCTTCTAGGTGATGTTGGAGATCTGGAAGCTACTATATCAAACCATTCACCTCTTATAGATCAAATCAATAATACAACAAGCATAAGTAATAATCAGCATGGATTTCCTCAACTACAAACCCCATTTAGTCGCTCGAATTCAAATAATTCGACAAATATGTCAGCAAATCAAAGTCCACATATACAAACACATCCACGTAAGATGAGTCTGAAATTAAATAATGAAGCTATTCCTGCTCTCAAATCCGATTCCTTAGAGTCCATTGATTTTTCCAAATGTATATTTGCAAAATATTTTATCAAATATACATTCCCTTATAACCCAGTATTTGAATTCGATGAGACCTTATCTAGATCCTTTTTAGAGATTTTCTTCACTAGATTACAATTTAAATATCCATTATTGGATGAACAAGAGATTTATACCTTCCATGAGCACTATACCAAGAATACTATTTATTCATACTCAACCAATGAATTCCATTTTTGTTCAGGTAGAATGTGGTTGGTTTTTGCTATCAGTGGATACCTAAATATGACAACAGGTAAATACAGAGGTTTACCCCCATCACGATATTTTTCAACAGCAGTGAGACATATCACCAGATGTGGAGACAATTTGAACTACGTTCAAAGAATAGAATTGTTGACTTTATTGGTCTTATACTTATTGAGAACAGATAGAGATTCTATGGTCCTATACGAAATTATAAAAGATATTATGCTTATAGCTAAGGATAGATTACATTTGAATAATTGGTTTGCCCAAGACCCTTTTGCTAATAAAAAATTAAGACTCTTTTGGTGTGTCTACTTGTTGGAGAGGATGATATGTGTTGCTGTTGGTAAACCATTCACAATAAAGGAATCGGAAATTGATTTGCCTCTATTCAATAAAGATTCTTTCAATACTAAAAAAAATTCAAAGATCAATGGAATCCATTTCATCAATCAATCGCTTAAATTGCGTAGAATAGAATCAAATTTTGTCGAAACTTTACAAATATTACCTGCCAATAAACAGACAGTAGCGATGAAAAAGAATCAATTACCCTTGGTCAAGACATATTTCGATGATTTGATATTTTGGAGATCAACTTGTTCAACGAGTCATGTTCGTAATTTCGAAAATGAGACATTGAAATTGTATTATTATCGTGCTGTCAGGCTTCTAATTCAGCCCTATTTAGAGTTTTTAACACCAGATGACAGACTCTTTAGGGAATGTCAAGCAGCTGCTGGTCAAATTTGTCAACTTTACAAGATTTTTCATCAAAAGACGGATAATGGTCACTCGACACCAGCGGTACATACAGTATTTGTCGCTGGTGTTACATTGATTTATTGTATGTGGTTAGCAAGAAACTTTGACGATCAAAGGCGAAAGAAATTAGGTGATCATTCTAGACATACTAGACCATTAGTAAGTGCTAGTTTATTTTCAACGATGGATGATTTAAGAGCATGCTCGGTGTGTCTGTACGTCATGACAGAGAGATCGAACTTTGCTAGAGTTTTTAGAGATACGTTTGATCAATTAATGAACGCAACGGTTGGTAATTTAATCGAAAGGTGTGGCCCGAATTCTTCTGAATTGATTCATGTTTCACTATCGAAATCTAACAGAAAATCAAAGTCAACGGAGAGTAGCAGATCTTCAAGTACGATCAATACTAGCTCAATTAATACTAGCTCGATTATTCCCTCTAGTGATGAGGTCAGTATCAATAGTGAAAAGGATATGACTACAGGTAAGGATCACCTTGATGAAAATAATTCTGTCCTAAGATCACCATTGAGGAAACCTAGTTTATTGGATAAGTCATCTAACGGTATGCCTCCTGCAGTGAATAGAACATTTGGGAAATATCAAGCAGAGGAACACGTTGGCTTTGTTGAGAATTCTCAAGTCGATTTAGAGGAACAGAAGATCTTGAAAGAGAAACAAGATTTCCTAGAACAAACCACAGTACCTAAGAGTTTAGCACATTTACTAACAAATATGAATATTAATCCTAAAGAAAAGATAGTGGTCAAGTTTGAACGGGAATTACAAGTCATCCCTGAGTCAACTGTTTGTACGCTCAATATGGGAAATGAGCTCTTCCCTGAGGGCAACCCCACTGATAATCAACCTCTTCATGAACAAGATGGGGATGAAGAACTGGACGACGACGTTGATGATGATGATGACAATGATGATGATACATATATCGTCAAGAAGCCTTCAAACTTTAACGAAAGTGATTGGCAAAGTTTCCAACAGCAAGCATTTTTGCAACAGCAATTGGCTCAACAGAATTTGCGCGCTTACTTAACTTCACTAAACTATAACAGTAAATCCGATTTATCTGTCAACAGTGATGGTACTGGTGTTGGTACTCTGTCTAACGTACAAATTAGTACTCTAGCAAAGGATCAAGTACAAACTACTTCTACAAATTCGTCAATAACAACAATTAGTAACGATCGCGAGAGCAATATTGTATCTCCTGCTTTAAGTGAAAATACATATGTGCGAAATTCAATTACTAATCCATCAATTCCAATGTTCACTACCCCATCGAGCGTTGGATTCCGGGATATGTTATCGTCATTATCTACTTTTAATGGTAACAACACTAGTTCTACTGGGGTTACATCAGGCGTCAATATCGCAGCAGCTTCTGCGACTGCTAATGCCACATATGTTGATGTGGATGTCAATTCTAACGCTGTTAATACTTCTGGTCCGGCTGAGTTTAACAATAACGTGAATATTATAGCTCCAATCCCTCGATCAATCCGTACTGCACCAACGGATGGTATCTTATTCTACAATGGTACTCATGATATGATTAATGATATATCAACTTGGACTAATAATTCTATAGTCAATTCCATGAACGTATATCCTGAACAAGATTCTAATATTCCAAGTAACTCAAATCCAAATCATGCAGAAGCGTTACCTATAGCCGGCTTATCACGGCATAAACCTTCAGAAGGACTCTTCCATGATAAGCAAATAAAACCTCAGTTTAATGCCGTAGATTATTCCGCTAGTAAAAACGCTGATCTCCCTACTACAAATATGACTAGTATTATGAGGGAAACGGAATTGTACAATTCTAACCCAAAGAATTCTGTTCAAAATCAACCACCCGCTGGATGGAAGAATATGGGGTTGGCTACTCAAGCTGAAGAATTTTGGACGATTAATGATGACTATGGATTCTTAACCTGATTTAGGTTAGCTGGCATTAAATAATTGCTTGTTATCAATCTAGTATATTCTTGAAAACTCATATATACCTAATTTTCCATATATATTGCCATGAAAGCATAAATATATTCATTCTTTAATAAAGTACTGTCACTGTCAGGCCTTCATCGATGTATATCTTGCAATGTGAAGCGCTTGTTGAAAAAAAAAACATTGAAGATTCGAGAAGGTTTCAACATAACAAAGAATTGAAGCAAGACACAACTAAATTAGAAACAGTTCTACGAAACGATTGTCATGTCAGCACAGCCCTCTAATACATCATTCAAATTTATAGCATTAGGAGGTGGTAATGAGGTTGGCAGATCTTGTCATATCCTTCAATATAAAGGCAAAACAATCATGTTAGATGCAGGTGTTCATCCAGCATATCAAGGCATGGCATCTCTTCCATTTTATGACGACTTTGATCTTTCGACAGTTGACATTTTATTGATCTCCCATTTCCATTTAGATCATGCTGCATCTCTACCTTATGTTATGCAACGAACAAATTTCAAAGGTAGAGTTTTCATGACATACCCAACTAAAGCAATTTATAGATGGTTACTGAGAGATTTCGTTAGAGTTACTAGTATTGGTGGTAGTCCCGGAAATGAAGAGAGTTTGTATACAGATGAGGATTTGGCTGATTCATTTGACAAGGTTGAAACTGTTGATTATCACTCTACTGTTGATATAAATGGTATCAAGTTCACTGCATTCCATGCAGGCCATGTTCTAGGAGCAGCAATGTTTCAAATTGAGATTGCCGGTCTTAGAGTGCTCTTCACAGGTGATTACTCTAGAGAAATGGATCGTCACTTAAATTCAGCTGAAGTTCCACCTCTATCATCTGATGTTCTAATAGTGGAATCTACATTTGGTACCGCGACACATGAGCCAAGATTGAATAGAGAAAAGAAGTTAACGCAACTGGTCCATTCTACAGTGGCTAGAGGCGGCAGAGTGCTAATGCCAGTGTTTGCTCTTGGTAGAGCTCAAGAGATTATGCTCATCTTAGAAGAATACTGGACTCAACATGCAGATGAATTAGGTGGTGGTCAAGTTCCTATTTATTATGCGTCAGATTTAGCAAGAAAGTGTATGAGTGTCTTTCAAACTTATGTGAATATGATGAATGACGATATACGTAAAAAATTCAGAGATTCCCAAACCAATCCATTTATTTTCAAACACATTTCGTACCTTAAGAACCTGGAAGAATTTCAAGATTTTGGTCCCAGTGTTATGTTAGCATCACCAGGTATGTTACAAAGTGGTATATCAAGGGATCTCCTTGAAAAATGGTGCCCAGAAGACAAGAATATGGTTTTGATAACAGGTTATTCTGTGGAAGGTACGATGGCTAAATATATAATATTAGAACCTGAAACGATTCCATCAATAAATAACGCAGAAGTCTCAATTCCAAGACGTTGTCAGGTAGAGGAAGTTTCATTTGCAGCCCATGTTGACTTTCAAGAAAACTTAGAATTTATCGACAAGATAAATGCCACTAATATAATTTTAGTGCATGGTGAATCCAACCCTATGGGTCGTTTAAAGTCTGCACTTTTATCCAATTTTGCATCACTAAAGGGAACCAAGGATGAAGTCCATGTATATAATCCAAGAAATGGTGTTGATGTTAGCCTAGAGTATAAGGGTATCAAGGTCGCAAAGGCTATAGGAAATATTGTAGATGAAATACATAAAGAGGATTTGGAGAATCTTGTACCGGAAGATCCTGAAATGTCTAAGGAGGAGGATGATAAGAAAGACGCAACTAAAGATATGACATCTCATAGCGATATTATTGTATCCGGTGTTTTAGTTTCTGATGAAAAAAATTTTGATTTGAATCTAGTTTCACTTACAGATTTAAGAGAACACCACACTGAACTATCGACAACGATTTTGAAGGAAAGGCAGACTGTAGTTGTTAACTGTAAGCAAGAACTAGTATTCTGGCACATTTTCCAGATGTTTGGCGATGTTACCGTTCTTCAGGATGATGATAATGTTACTAATCAGTTGAAACAAGAAGATGACGTGAAGACAGAAAATAACCCACACAAATTGGTACTTCAAATAATGGGGGACATACGATTGACTGTTGCTGATAATTTAGCAGTTCTAGAATGGACTCAAGGCTTGATTAGCGATACTATTGCGGACTCTGTTATTGCCATTTTGATGAGTGTTGATTCCGTACCTGCCAGTGTTAAGATGAGTAGTAAATCATGCGAACATGGACATGATCATGGGACTATCACTGAATTGTCTGAATTAGAGATCCAACAAGATCAAGTCTGGAAAATCAAGCAAGTTGTTAAACTGTTCAAAGAACAATTTGGTGAAGCTTTCACCGTAATGTTAAGTAAAGATGATGATACGAAATCTCACAAAGAAGACGTTACAGGTAAGGTTACCATTGGTAAAAATACAGCTGATATTAATTTCTCTGAGATGAAGATTGTTGAGTGTAACTCCAACCCGTTAAAAGGGAGAATTGAGAGCATTTTGAACATTGGTTCTGACCTCGTTGCAACATTGTGTTAAATGATGAGAGAGTGTGTATCTATACCTATATATGTATGTAAATGCACATGAAGAATAGACATGAGAACAACAACGAATGTATCAACTCTATAATATGTACCTATGGTTCTATAGTCATCATGTACGTTTTGTTTAGCTTTGAAGCTGGAAAATTTGGTGAAAAATTTCTGCGAGCTCATCTCATCTCATCTAGAAAGATACATAAATTTGAGAAGCATTCATAGTTTGAACAAATCAAGAAACCGTGCTTTGAAATGAGCAGTGTGACCAAGAATCTTGCTTCAGATGCATATTTGGATGATTCCGTTACTTTCGAGTCATTTCAATTGGATCCACGATTACTACAAGCCATCAAGAACTCTGGTTTTCACCATCCTACATTAATCCAGTCTACAGCTATTCCTTTAGCCTTACAACAAAAGAGAGACATTATTTCAAAGGCAGCCACTGGTTCTGGTAAGACATTGGCTTATTTGATCCCAGTTATTCAAACCATACTAGATTACAAAAACAATGCACAATCAACAGATATCGAGGAGAGTAACACATTGGGTATTATTATGGTTCCAACACGTGAATTAGCTCAACAAGTATCGAATGTGCTAGAAAAAATGATTCTATACTGTTCCAAGGATATTAACTATTTGAATGTATCCTCAGATATGTCTAATTCTGTTTTGAGTTCGTTGTTGATGCAACGTCCAGAAATTATCATTGCTACCCCAGGAAAACTGATTGATTTGCTGGAGACTAAGATCAATTCTATTTCATTGGACAATTTAAAGTTTTTAGTTATTGATGAAGTTGATTTAGTTTTAACTTTTGGCTATCAAGAAGACTTAAGCAAGATTGCTGAATACTTACCATTGAAGAAGAACTTACAAACATTTCTAATGAGTGCCACTTTGAACGATGATATCCAATTATTGAAACAAAAATTCTGTCGTGCTCCAGCCATTCTAAAATTTAATGACGATGAAATAAATAAAGAAAAAACCAAATTAATCCAATACTACGTCAAGACTAATGAATTTGACAAGTTCCTTTTATGTTACGTTATCTTCAAGTTAGGCCTGATAAAGGGTAAGACCATTATATTTGTCAATAATATTGACAGAGGCTACCGATTAAAGTTAGTACTTGAACAATTCGGTATTAAATCCTGTATTTTAAATAGTGAGTTACCATCCAACTCAAGACAGCATATAGTAGAACAGTTTAACAAGAACATATACAACTTGTTGATCGCTACTGATGATACAGAATACATTAAGGAAGAAGATGACGAAGTTGAAGAAGATAAAGTAACTGATGAAACTGTTGATAACAATAAAGAAACTGAAACAGAGAAAGACAGTTCCAAAAATAAGAAAAAGCATCAAACAAAGAAGGATAAAGAATATGGTGTTTCTCGTGGTGTTGATTTCCAAAATGTTGCTTGTGTTTTAAATTTTGATTTACCAACAACCGCCAAATCATATATTCATAGAATCGGTAGAACTGCCCGTGCTGGTAGATCTGGTACTGCTATTTCATTTGTTGTTCCATTGAAGGACTTTGGTAAACACAAGCCATCTATGTGTTCAACTACTAAGAAGGATGAAAAGATCTTTTCTCGTATTGTTAAACAACAGCAAAAGTTGGGACTTGAACTGTTACCTTATTCCTTTGATCCAAAACAGATTGAGGGTTTCCGTTATAGAATGGAAGATGGTTTCCGTGCTGTTACTCAAGTTGCAGTAAGAGAGGCAAGAATTAAGGAATTGAAGCAAGAATTACTAGCAAGTGAACAATTAAAGAGACATTTTGAAGAAAATCCATTGGAATTACAAAGTTTAAGACATGATAAAGAATTACATCCTGCTAGAATCCAACAGCATTTAAAGAGAGTTCCAGAATATTTACTTCCAGAGAATGCCAGACACGGCAATAAGAAAATTGGGTTTGTTCCATTTCGTAATCCTAAGAAAGGTGGCAAAAAGGGTAGAGTTAATAAACGTAAGAATACTAAATCAGATCCTCTTAAAAATTTTAAGTAGAGAATCGCTAGAGAAGTATTTGTATTATTTTGGGAACTCTATTTTAGAATATGTACATTAGCAGCAATAATAGATAACATACATAGATATTATAAATCAATCTTGACTAACGATTAGATGCCACCTAACTAATATTTTAGCAATGCATCGTCAGCTTCCTCTGCTTCAATATATGATTGATAGTTCTTGCTATATTACAGTTTGCAGTACTGAGTGCACAATTTTTTTTTCATGGAAAAACAGGCAGTTTGTACATTTGTTTTGTTTTGAAGATTTTGCATTCTATTCCATTGGTGGTCTTAAAACAACAATTACCGAATCACCTCTAAGGAACAATTTACTTATAAATCTTTCACGATTAGTGGAAGATTTACCCTTTTTCTCTGTCCAAAGTTCTTTAACGTTTTCCAATACCATATTACAATGTCTATCGAATGCTTTTACTCTTCCAATAATTTTATGATTATTTCTTAATGATATAATAACTGGACTTTTCGTTATCATGGAATCATTTATAAGTGACATTGGACCATGTTTGAATTCAAATTCTTCCAACTGTTCTAACTCTTCTTTACTTAGCTCAGCTTTCGGACGATCTAGTAAATATTCACTATATTAAATCGGTTAGATTAAAAATTTAAATTTAATCATATGAGAAAATGTTAGTAAAATATGTCTACGATGTGACTCTGAAAATAAAATCAAATAGATCTTCTTGAACAAATAGTAAATAATACATACGACATTGTTGAACGGATCCTCTACTTCTATATCTTTGGAAAATTAAAGCTTTACCAAACCGTCCATCTGAAGTACAGATTTGAAGTTTTAAATTTGAATATTTTTTCTTTCAGTACACCCACACATTTCATGTTTCCATAGCGAAGATCACAAAATATCATTGCCCTTAGATCTTCAAATAACTTAGGAATCAACATCATGCACTTACTCAATGCTCAATTTACTTTCGCAAAATGGACTGAATATGGTAAGTAAACTATTGAACCGTCCTGATAAACAGTACTTTAAATTGCCATATCGTGGCTACAAAAAGGTCGCGAAATGGCATTCGGATCAGAATATACCGACTTGTATAACTAGGTAAAACATCTTTCGACACAAATACGTATATTCTTGATACATAATTATTCATACAATGACACATGCGAATGATCTTCTACAATCCAATATTTTCTTAAATTCGAACCCAGTATCAAAAATAAAGGTGTGATATCACTTCTTTTTACCTTACCCTCTAGTTCATATTGCATGCTTTCAAAATCATCATTTATTGTTATAACTACATGAACTTCAAAAGGTAATTTCATATTTAGCAGAAGTTTTATGTTTCCAGAGTTTTCATCATCTGGGTATTGTGAGAAAACATATATCATATTGTTTCCATCAATGAATAAATAATACAGACCGTTCTTATCTTCATATGGTAACCAAGTAGCTCTAAGCAATTCATTCAACAAAGATGCACGACTTGGTAAACTCTTTTCATTGTAACTATTTATCTGAATATCAGAACGCCCATAGGGCAGCTTTTTATATGCAAAGTGACGAATGAAGAATTTATCCACAGATTGAATTGAATTTCTTCGCTGTTTACCTGTTAAGCTAACGCTTATATCAATATTTGTTGGATAATCATTATAGACATCATACTTCGTTAAACGACCAGATGCATCAAATGTCATCATCCCATCCTTTTTAGGGACGGCTCCATGAATATAACTCGAGATGTTGTTGTGAAGGTCATCAATATACATGCATGGGTACATTTCAATCTCGTTATCGTACGTTTCAATAGTATATTTAGAGACTTCGGTTCCCAAGAAAGTAACTTCAAGTTCTTTTGGCGATTTGGACTGCACCAGAATAGTTTTCGCAATGCATGTTAAATTCTGCTTTTTTATTATTCTAATTGTATCACCTTTTTCGTTCATCTCGAGCAAGTAGAAGTATGGTTGCTCATCCTGTATAAAGTATAAAACAAAAAACTTTTGGAAATATGTAAGCGCTTCGAAATTATTGGGATCGCTGGCATCTGATAATGGTTTCATTATAAAATTTGTTCGGTTACCTTCTTCAATGCTCATAAGTTCCTGTTCAAACCATTTCAATCTTGGGTTGAATGATGAAATGGATAGTTTCCCAGATGTGCAATGTTTCGATAATACCAAGATTGTTTTATTGGATTGGTTTCCATGCGGTGAAATCATTACCGGTACCATGTCTGAGGGTAAGATTGTTTTAGTTCTGGTAGAATTTATTAGGCCCTTGCTATGGTTTATTTCAACAAGGTAGAAGTTAGATTGGGTATCCAAAGTCATAAAAGTGCACTCATTTTTATCAGTCGTTGGTCCCTTTATTAAGGAAACTTTGAATGGTAGATTAATTGTGAATAGGGCAAGATCTATCAGATCAATATAGATGATTTCTTCACTATTGTAAATTATCATAAAGTCATTGTTTTGTTTGAAAGAGACGGGTCTATACCTTTCATTGATTTGTGACTGAAGCTTTAGGAAAGGATGAGAAAAATCATTGAGGTAAATAGCAACACTTCCATCAGTTTTAAACACAATAAGTAAAAATTTCGAACATGTGCTATCGGTAGGAATTATCAACAGATCGCTAACAAAACCATCAGTCATTTGCTCAGAAACTCTGATACCATCTTTGTAAAGTATAAGCCCATCATTTTCATTTATCAGAAGCAGTATTTGTCCATCTGACTTGATGTATGAAGTTGCAACTATGTTTGTGATTTCAGTAAATGAGTGAATTTGAGAATATAACTCATTGCTGTTTTCCAGATCGGTTATTATTACTCTTCCATCATTCCTCAATTGTAAAATTGATTCACTATATATATTGGGTTGTAGACTCTGTGACAGATATATTGTTTGCTTATCAAATGATATACAGCCTGAGACTTGAGTGTACCACATACGTGTCATATCAAATTCCTGAATATAAGTAGCTAACTTTTTAGAATCATCAGCAATATTATATAAGGAACCGGCATGAAGAACCGTTATTCCATTGAAGCGAGTGGTTACCCAAAATTTGGTAATTGGAAACACTTTTTCTGCTGAAATCTCAAGGTTTGTAATTTTTACATGACTGTTATCAAATGAATAATCTTCTAGTTCTATGAAACCTTCAGTCTTTGAACTATTTGTCCCAGCATAAATCAAAGATGTTAATTGTGAGCTATTTGAACTGAGAATTTGAGCATCTGTGTAAATATGATCCTTAAAAGAGTACAACGAGCTGTCTTTCATTACAATAGGTAACAAAATGGCATCTTCTTTTGCTTTAAGAGACATTATATTACCTTTATTTGTAACAAGTAAAAGTTTGTTTTCTTGCCAATCAACCATAGTCATGAATTCAACTACTTCACCTAAGCTAAGCTTCTGAGTAGATAGGTCACATTTATCATTTATCTGCCAATTTATTGTTTTTGCATCATACGAAAGATCTGCTTCTAGTATAGTGCCTCTTTTGGTATATAAGATAAAATCGTACTCTTCATAATCATATTGATTTCTCGAAGGTAATATTTCTTGAAGCAATTCAGGAGTTAAATTGAAGTTTCTGAATCTTTCGGAAATAGTACAATCTTCTATAAAAAGCGTTTCTTTTAATGTGATTATGAAATTACCATGATCACCTGAATAGCCATAAAAAAATCCATTTTCTTCAGTAATGGATAATGAGCGTTCATGTTTAGCGAAAGGCTCCAAATAATGATCATATCTAAATTCCAATGAATATGTTGGGCAGTTCGAATCTAATAACCTTTCTTTACATAATAATGCCAGTTGGCCACCGCCTTCACCTGTTATTAAGAAATCTTCAATATGTTGATTTGGGTTTATTAATCTTGTAACAAATTCATATTTACGCTCTTTATAAGAATATTTGAATATAACTTGCTTATCGACGAGAAAGTAAAGTGCATCCAAAAAGTATTCAAGTAAAACAATCGGTCCATTTATATTATAATAAATTTCGCTAACACCCTCAAATGAATATTCAAATTCGACAATTATCTGATTAGAATTTTCAGCTAATTTGATTTTGTATAAATTAAGTTTATTGGTAAACAAATAAATATGTGGAGAAGAATGATAACTTTGTACAAAACTAGTACCAAATTCAGTTGGTACATTCAAATAATTCAAAATTTCAATAAGTGCATCTTTCTCTAGCAAAATCAAATGTTTATCCTGAATAATCATTTGTCTATCTCCATCCATGTCAACAATACCCAGTGTTTTTGAACTAGTATTAACACTCTCTTGGCATTTTATTTCAATTTTAGCAGGTGATTTCTTCTCATAGAATCCTGATAAATCCACAGTGGGATTATTTATTGGTTCAATCACTACTGGTTTCATGTCTACCTGCCAAACAACCAGACTAATTCTCTTCTCATCTCTCGATGATCTTATAGGAAAAGTGAAAACTTTCAAAAAATCATATTCATTTTCTGCTCAACTCGAGAATCGAAGACAGGAATAAATAGGCTCAAATTTCCGCAGCCAGATAAAAGCGTAGTAATTAGCAACTTGATGCTTTGGTATGTTCATTAAATATCATTGATAACCAAAATTAGTTGTATTGAATATGCTAAAAAAATACTTAGAGAATATAAATTATATAATGCCAACAAAACTAAAAAATATTACAACATAGGTCACAAATACATAGACAACATAGGACCTTAGAAATAGCATCTATACAGCCGCAACAACAATCACAACAGCCTCCACAACAACCTCTATCTTGTGGAGGAGGTTGCTGTTGAACATAAACAGGTTGTTGTTGTGGATGATAATACATTGGTTGTGGTTGTTGTTGATAAAACATATTCTGATGATGTTGATGCATTATGGAATGTCTTGTCTGTTTATCTATGTTTGTGTAGTTGTAGTCAGTAGTTTACTTACTGTTATCAATAAAACTGGATACCTTTTTATTCAGTCCCTTAAATATAAATAAGATTTATATACAAGAATTGCACGGCTCCAATCTATTTATATTTCTCCAATAGCCTTTATTGACTCATCAATATTCAACAAGTTAACAAAATGTAAAAAAATGACAGTTTGCCAAGCTAAGCCTATCTTATTTATGTCACTACTATGTGATACCATTATATTTTTGTTACTACTGTGCGAAGGGCGCAGTTGGTAATGGCGAAAAAAAAGACGATTATACCCGAACAAGATGTAGTGATAGACAATCTGGCAATCTCGAATCGTTAATGACGGGCAACACTATTCCAATTGCTATACTGATTACTTACTTAACTTCTTCAAGTGTTATTTTAAATGCTTATATTGTCTTACAATATTGGTAGATTTGGTTCGTATGCATTCACATGTACTTTTTCGACATCTCTTGAGGGTCGAACTGAATTGGTTGTACCTTACTATATTTACCACCAGTAAAATAGCATCAGGATGTAATAGAACGTTTTCACCTACTCCAAATGTGACATCTTGTCTTGATTCTGCTGTTGGTATTTTCCGTCTTTGCTGCGTTCGTTTAACGTACCTTCTGCTTGTACAAAATAGCTTCATGGTGTTTCACAAATCCAACGTAGCAAAATGTCTTGCATTTATTTCATTATTTGTTTCTATCTTTGGTCGATCTGGAATATAGCCTAGGTCGGCAACAAATGGAGACTGTTCTATAGTTTGATTCATCACCACTGTCACGACGTTTGGTAGTACGATTAAAAAACTTAATCAAACTTTGGGAGTGTATAACCTCTTTTTGTAGTTTACTAGTATGTTCGATTAAAGCATGAGATGTGGAAGTTTTGTCGCTAACAATCACACACACAATGGGATAAAGTTCTACCTACGATAGAGAATGCTTATAGTGCTGAGTAAGAAGTTGTCAATCAATCCAAGCCAGTTAAAAGAATGTCTGTTGAAGCTGGTCCTTCCATGATTAGCAAAGCTATTGAGGCTGCACCTTCAGTCAATTGGAAAGCTATAGCTACCAAATGGGCCAATGCCTCTAAGAATAAATGACATCCTCCATCTGGCAAGGTTTTTTTCAGCGTTCAGGTTCTTTTTGATGAAACAGTGTTTCCATTGGCAGACTCTAAAGCCACCTACGAATCCCATGATTTTGCAACATCTGTGGTTGCCGGTATACCTAGGTTTCCTTCTTCCGGTTCGTTTATTGGCGCTCCAAGAAAAGCAGTTCCACTTGAGTCATCCATTGATAAAGCAGATGATACTAAGGTTTAGTTTCCAGTCACTACAATGATGATGATGAATCCCTTGATGATGATGCCTCCTTTGATAATCATTATAATACTAATGATGAACCCTTTGAGGTTAATAAATCCGCTGATAATGGTAAGTCCCTTGATGAAGATGCTGAAACGCCAAAAGACTCAGTCTCTACTGCAATCGTTCGCTCTGGTAATGATAAGGCTATTGATGATGGTGAAGAATCTGATACACTAGAAGAAATTGTAATTGATAACGAGACCAATGAATTCGAATTTAAAGTTGGAACTCTCCAAAAGCAAATCCAAAAGTTGAAGGATGAACATGCTTCTCAAGATGAAAAAAAACAGCATGACAAAAAGGATTTCCAACAACGGATTCATGCTCTAATCGAACACACGAGCCAACTACAAAAAGAGGTCATTCATTTGAAAGGGTTAATCAAATCTTTTAATCGTTCTACAAAACGTAAGAACAGTGGTGATGAATCTGACGAACAAGCTGTCAATCAACTCAAACCGGTTAAAAGAATGTCGGTTGAAGCTGGCCCTTCCATAATTAACAAAGCTATTGAGGCTGCACCTTCAGTCAAACGCAAAGCTATACCTACCAAATGGGCCGATACTCCTACGAATGATGACAACTCTCAACTTCTGATTACTGATGGTGTTCCAATTGGCAATATGCCCCTCTTACCTGCTCCTCTGGTTACTTCCAATTCTCTAATTGTGGCTGTTCCAAACACTGAAATTTTTAAATCTGTCCTGACACCTGTTGTTCAGGAATTGGATTCTGCTAAGTCTGTGAAATCATCTCCATGTAAAGAGTTGGCTATTCACACAGCTCTTACTGCTATCACTACTGCGAATGCGTCTGTTTCTGGCGCAATTACATGTCCAAACACTATCAAGCAAGCTATGGCATCTCCATATGCAGAAATGGCGTGTTGCCTGTCGTAAAGAATTGTCGGCCTTTATTGATCATAAAACATATGAGCTGGCTTCCCCTCCTACTGGTATTCATTTATTAGGTACTCGTTGGGTACTCACAGTCAAAGATGATGGTCGTTTCAAGGCTCGATTGGTTGCCCAAGGTCATCGTCAACGTGAAGGTATTGCTTATACTGAAACGTTTGCTCCTGTGGTTCGGTACACTTCTGTTAGGGTATTTCTGGCACTATCTGCTTGTTTAAAATTAACCATCCATCAGATGGATGTCGATACTGCTTTTTTGAACTCGGCTTTAGATGAACCAGTCTACGTTCGTCAACCTCTTGGCTTTATTGATACTCAAAATCCAGATTTTGTATGGAAATTAAAAGGTGGAACGTATGGCTTAAAGCAATCCCCATTATTATGGAATCGCCATATCAACACTACTTTGTCTGCTATTGGGTTTACTCGTCATGAGGGTAAATATGGTTTTTATTTCAGAAATACATCTGAAGGCAGTATTCTCGTTGCTCTATATGTCGATGATCTTCTTATTGCTGCTCCTTCCATTCGATTAATAAACAAAGTCAAAGCTGCTTTAACTTCCAAATACTCAATGAAAGATTTGGGTGCTGTGTCTAAATTTCTGGGAATGAACATTCACCAGTCTGCTAATTCTATTACTCTTGATATGAAAGATTATATTGAGAGTGCAGTTCTTATTAGTGATGTTTCAGTTCACAAATCTGTTCCTACTCCTTTGGCTGCTGGTGCAGATTACTTTGCGGATACTTCTCCATTACTGGACAACGTTACACCTTACCAGAGTATTATCGGTCAATTGCTCTTTATTGCAAATGCTGGCCGACCTGATGTGGCTTTTTCTGTGTCATTATTGTCACGATTTTTGAAATCTCCAAGAAAGGTTCATCTAGCTGCTGCTCACAGAGTGATGCAATATTTATACACTACTCGTCGTTTTGGTCTTCATTATGGTATCGGATCTCCAGTGGATCTTACGGTGTACTCAGATGCTTCTCAGGGATCTGTCACTGATATCCCATACTCAACTGAGGGGTAGGTCACTCGATTAGCTGGTGGTATAATAACTTGGTCATCAACAAAGATCAAAACTACAGTATGCATCTCATCTACAGAGGCAGAGTACATTGCTGCTAGTGAGTCCATCAGAGAGATAACATGGTTGACAAATTTGTTGTCAGAAGATGGTTAACCAAGCTTGTTATCCGATGGAATCACTAGAAGCAATACCTGTCTAAAGTTCTTTATTTAGATCAGCTTTGGGGCGATACGAAGAGTTCAACGCATCGTCTACTTCTATACCTTTGAAGGAATATAACTTGCCCAAACTCTTCTTTTCAAGGACAGACTTGAAATTTATAAACTTTTCGATTTTTTTTTTCAATACACCCACACATTCATTACAAGAATACGTTCCTTTGAGTACGATGAATAGGACTATATTGATTTGAACTTAATGCTTCGAATGTTCATTGGATATTATTGATACCAAGAATCAATTGTATTAAATATGCTAAAATATACCTAACGAGAAATATAAATTTATATAATGCCAACAGAATCAAATAATACAACATGTCTCACAGAGGCATAGACAACATAGGGTCATAAAAATTGCATTTATACAACCACAAACACAATTACAACAACTTCCACAGCAATGGTCATCTTTTGGAGGAGGTTGTTGAACATAAATAGGTTGCGGTTGCGGTTGCTGAACATAAATAGGTTGTGGCTGCTGAACATAGATAGGTTGCGGTTGTTGTTGACAAAACATATTCTGATGATGATGATGCATTATGGAGTTTCTTGTTTGCTTGTGTATATGTGTGTGAACCGTGTAGTCATTAATTTGTACCTGGCAGCTTTCGTTCAGTCTCTTAAATATAATCGGTCATTTTATATAAGCAAGAGATGCACAGCTTCAGTCTAATTTATATTTCTCGAGGAAACTTTATTAAACCTCTTTGATTATCAACTAGTCAGAACAAAAGTAGCATTTTTGCCAAGCTAAGCCTGTCTCTATACCTATCTCTATGCCACCATAGCACTTGTTAGTACTGCTCGAAAGGCGCAGTTAGTACTAGTGACAAAAAAAAAATATTTATAGCCGAACTAGCTCGGGTATGCATAGCGATGAATAGAACTGAAATTTATTTACTATTACAACTATAATATATATATTAGAATTTTACTGATGGTTACACTCCACTTCTATAAACATTTTGACCTTGATGTCTTAATTGAATAGTTTCATGTTTTTCCAAAGCATATAAAGATTTATCCAAGGCGGCCTGACTAAATCTATTTGAATCAATAAATTCTCTTCTCAAAGTTTCATAAGAAGTTGACCAACCAATTGGTAATCTTCTCTTTAATTCTTGTTCAATTTGACGAATTTCAGTTAATAAATTTGAACCATTTTTTGAGTTCATTCCACCAATTGGATCTTGTGATGCTGCGTCCATTGTTGATGCTTGAAATAATCTTATTGCTTCATCAACATGTCTTTCATGAGCAATGGGACTTAATTCTAATTTGGCTAAAGATTCTGTAATACGAATGATTGCTTCTAATTGACGAATTGTAATAGGTATTGAAGATCTTTCAGTTGATTCTAATTCATTAATTAATAATTGTTTTCTAATTGTAACAAATTGTGATGATAATTTTTCTGCTGCTTGAATTGATAATCTTGGTGCACATTTCATTCTACAATACGTGATATAACGTTTTAATTTTTCTATATTAATTTCAAGACCACTGTTTTCTAATTGTTCTTGTTCTTGTGATGAATGACCTGTATGAATATTAATAACATGATTTGCAATAGAAATATCACGTTGTTCATTATGATCATCTTTAACAATAAAGATCATATCGAAACGTGACAGGATTGTTGTTTGAAAATCTATATTTTCACCAGGTGATTTTAAATCATCATAACGACCATAAATTGGATTTGCTGCTGCTAATACACTTGTTCTTGAATTTAAAACAGTTGTTATACCAGCTTTTGCAATTGAAATTGTTTGTTGTTCCATTGCTTCATGAATTGCAACACGATCTTCATCTCTCATTTTATCGAATTCATCAATACAAACAACACCACCATCGGCTAATACCATTGCACCACCTTCTAAGAAAAATTCTCTTGTTATTGGATCTCTTTGAACAGAAGCTGTTAAACCTGCAGCGGAAGAACCTTTACCACTTGTATAAACAGCGATTGGTGAAACTTTTTCAACAAATTTTAATAATTGTGATTTTGCTGTACCTGGATCACCTAATAATAATACATTAATATCACCTCTTAATCTCATACCGTCAGGTAAAATTTTTTTGGAACCACCCATTAGTAAACAAACAATTGCCTTTTTGATATCATCGTTACCGAAAATTGATGGTGCTATTGATTTTGTTAATAAATCATATAAATCAGGTCTTCTACTTAATTGTAAAAATTCGTCTTCTTCATTTTCAGAAAACATTGAAATCGAATTGTAGAAAGAAGTTGTATCAATATCTGTATTGATACCGAGGACTTTGATATAAGGATTTCTAATAGCCACACCGCTACCACCGCTACCGCCACTAGCACTACCATTTTTTTTCTTTGAAGTATAAATTGAATAAATACCAACTATTGTTACTCTTGCACCTGGAACGACTTTATTTGTTAGATATCTATCACAAGACATTTGAATATTACGTGGCATTTCACCCACTGGTACTAATTCTGGTATCTCTTGTAATTTTAAATATTGTTGATCGATGAAGGAAGATGATTCATGAATGATGATATATGGATCTGGACCACAATTTTTTGAGACAGCATCATTTGGAGTATTTTTTTCATTTGAATTTGAATTTGACAAACAAGAATGTGGTAAATTGAAATTTGAACCACCTAGTGAATTGAAATTATTGATTGTAATTGATGTTGTATGTCTACAATTTTTACATAACAACCTCAAAAAAGTTGCTCTTGATGTTAAAACTGAAGTTGAAATGATGATACCCGATAAACGAATAATTTTTGAAACATGATTTGAATTCAAATTTCTTAGCGGTATTTGATTTGTCATTGAAGTTAAAATTAGTTGAAAATTTGGTATTAAATCTGTATCAGATGAGGCTGAATCATTATTTAAGATTGAAATTCTTTTTGCTACTTGTGTAATTGCTAATTCAAATAATGGTATAATATCGGATGGTTCATCATTGAGTCTTTTATAAAGATCGTCATTATAACCAATTAAATGATCTAAATTAATTGTCAAAGAATAATTTTTGATTAAAAGTGAATTTCTTAATTGATCTCTATAAATAAATTGTGAATTAATTCTAAAATCTAATAAAAAATTTCTAAATGATTTAATAATTTCTGTATTATCATCATCATTTGGTGTTGAACCTTGTAAAACAGGAGCACTATAAATTTCGGGTCTATCAAAGGACATGTCGTGATGTGTCTCTCTCTTTTTCTCTTTCTTTCTTGAAAGAATAAGATAGTTAACGTGTTGATTAAATTAACGTGTTGATTAAATTTTTCACTTATGTATGTATTCACGTGATAACGACGCAGCGGTTCATGTGACACACAAGCATTGAAGGTCGAACATCTTAGACTATAAACAGTCAAATAACCACGTACAAATCCAGACACTCTGTCGAAGCGACCATGTATATATACAGTACTTATATTACATATAACAGTTCGTATATCCCTCTTTGGATCTTATTTCACTTATTATGATTAATTAGTAGAACTATATCATTTAAAAATATTTTTCTATTGGTCATCTGTGTTATCATTGCTGGTGTAGGAAGTTTTGGATATGTTTTAATATCCGAGATAGAGTAAAAAGGGCGAAGGAGATCAGAGACATTTGGAATGAAGTTGCTTGAATGATTTATAAAACCAATAAATTTCATAATACCTTCTTTACAAGTGAGGGGTTGCCATTTGTCAATAGTTTCAATTTGATGGATCGGCCATTGAAGCTAGTTTACTAAAATCTCGAATAAAAATGAAATGAGCCTTTGCAAATTATGGTTTCATTGTAATAATACCAAGCAACCGTAGATTGTTTAACCAACAATATGAAGCCGATGCTAGACCATATGGAAGTCGAGTAAATCTAAAACTACCGAATTGTGTAATTATGCCTAAAGCCTCACCAGTTAAAGGTAACTGTTGGTAGGCTTTTCGCATGTCAATAGCAGAGAAAATACTCTTTGAAGATAGATCAGATAAAATAGACTGGGTTGTTGGTATAGGTCTTGGCGTGTATTATAGATACCAATTCACTTTTCGTAGATCTGTGATTATGCGTACTTTTGTAGAATCTTGGACCGAGGGTGCCACCAATTCATTGGATTGAATAGGCAATCAAACCATTTTCCATTGATTGTTGTACGTATTTGTGAACAGCACCTCGTAATAACTGAGGGTCAGTCATTTCTACCTTACTTTCATTATCTTCATAATAATCAATGTATTCGTTAGGTGGAAATGGAGAGGAATCAGAAAATTCATGTTCCTGATCATAATCCTCATCTAAATTAGAATCAGGATGTTGGGATTGATTAATTGACATTTCGTTATTCTTGAAACGATCATTTATGTTTCCCTTATTATTAATATTACGATTTGGCCTGGACTTGCAGCGATTGCATTTGCAGTTGGTACAATATCCTCTTTTCATATTGTATTTTGGATGACTGCACTTTGAGCAGTGACAATTTGAATAATAGTACAAATAAGATAACGTTTGTGATTTGTCCTTTTGAATGGCGTATACCGGCACTGGTTGTTAGTTCAGTCTGAATATTGCCTCTGGACGGATAACTGTATTGAGATATAATTGTAATTCTTGTAATGGAGTTCACGATGGGTAGTGTTGATTTCATTCAATAATGCTAGATTTTATGCATAAATTTATTGCCTGAAGGAAAGCGAATACACTATATGTCCAATATTAAGGTTTCCCTCTTGTATCGGTAACACATTTCATAGCTGGATTGCAACAGCATGTTGATAGAAATAATCCCTGCATGAAGAGTAATTTATCTTTCACTTCTTGAGTATTGGTAATGTTCATTTCAGGAGTGGGTGCTAAAATGACACTTTCTAATGATCTTAAACATATAAAGATCCTGGATCTGTTTTTGACAAGACCAATTCAGGAACATTCCTTTGGATTTCTTCAGTTTGCTTGACTTGTCAACAGTTCGAGAAAGTGTTTGAGCTGCTGTTCCTTCAAAATTTTCCATCTCTTTACAAGTGTTCTTCAAAATAGTTTCATCTGTTTCTAATCTTGTTGTTGCTTAATTTCAAACTCTTTCAACTTAGTGAACCTCTGCAGCTTCTTCACTTCAGCAGATTCTTACTTCACTTAAAGACAATCACATGGTAATCACATGATCACATGACAACATCCTCGAGGAGAGATAATTCTCTACGAACACACGACATTGTTGAATCTCTTACATAAGCACGTGAAAACACACTTTGCACGATCAAATGACGTGCAAATACACACTTGAGAGAAGTTTTGTTGAATAAAAATACCGCCACCCCACGTTTATCACTATCACTCTATACGCTCTCCTCTTTCCAATCCCTTACAGAAATCATTACTAAAAACTCCGCTATTAAGATTTCTTCTTCTTTATTTTCGCAAACACAAAAAAACAGTTTCGTTTCGTTTAAAAACTCCCCACAATATCACATTCATTACTTAGAAATTATCGTACAATAATAAACTATCAAAATCTTATTCTATTATATCTTTGTACAATGATTTCTAAACTAAGATCTCCACGCAATCAAACTTCATTTCAATCTCTTTTGGTTCCTTTATATGTTGATAACGAATTCAAATACTATTGAAAAAAAAATAATCATACAAACAAGGAAAACCCAACATATTTTTTGATTTTCTTACTTATATATATAATATAAAATACATTCTTTTATTCAGTTATATTCTACTTTTTGTTTATACCAAACAACCATAGTAACATCGTAACATCGTATCGTGTTATTATGTCTAATTCACAATTATTTAAATTGAAATCATCATTGAAATTATCATCAAGACAAAATTCAATCACATCAATATCTTCTACGACTTCTAATTCTTCCTCGTCTTCATCATCATCTTCAAGAAAAAATGTTAGATTTGCAACTGATTTAACAACTGTTAAAGATTTTAATTCAAATGATGAACCAAATATAATTTCAATTCAAAATTCACCAAATTTATTATCTTTAGACAATAATAATAATAACAACTTTTCTTTCAACGATGATACATGGTTTAACAATTCAAGTAATTTACCTATTATGTTCAACACTAGTAAATTTCAACTAGATTATGATTACGATTACCAAGATTATGATTCAGATTCAAGTTTAGAAGATGATAATTCTTCAAATGTCAACTCCTTTGATGTATCTGATTGGAATTTAATCAGTACAAACATCAACAATTCAAATGATCCCTTACCAAATGGTCAAAATATTAAACTACACTCCCTAAGACAAAATTTTGATGAAATTGAAGGTTTAATCTATGTTAATAACATTAATTTCGAAAAATTCATTGAAATTAAATATTCTTTCACAAATTGGAATGAAATTCATTACGTTACTGCAACTTACAACATGTCAATATCAAATAATATAGATGAATTCAAATTTATCATCAATTTATCAAGTTTAAAATATTTCTTAAAATTTAGAAATTTAATTTACTCAAATCCTTCATTACAATCCACAATTTGTCCATTAAATATAGATCTTTGTTGTCGATATGATGTCAATAATGAAACTTACTATGATAATAATAACTATCAAAATTATCACCTGTCTTTATCAGTAACAACATTTGATTTATTCAAACAAAGACATCACCAAAAACATCACCAAAAACATTACCAAAAACATCACCAAAAGCAAAAAATTGAACCAAAACCATTTTATTCAGATTTCCTAGTGTCAACAACTTTATCACATAAATTGAATGAAAAGAAAAAAACTGGTATACAATCAAGAAAATTTAGTGATGAAACTGACTATTATAATACTTCACCTTATAAACATCTTTATCATAATGACACAACCTTAATTCATCCAACAAGATTGAATGAAGTATTAACAAATTTATCAGATGATAATAATAGTAGTAGTAGTTCAACAACAACAACAACAACAGAGGGACCATTCTCAGCTTTATCTTCATCAAGTTCAATCTTAATTAATACAACTACACCATCGTTATCATCTTCACGTTCATCCTCAATTAGTGATTTATCACCATTACAAGAATTCAATGATTTATTAATCAACGGTAATAATAATAATAATAAATCTCAATTCCGTTATTCATTGACTGGCTCAATGAATGATACAAGTAATTTCTTTGATGATAGACAAAGTATTATAACAGATACACCAAAATTACCATCATACGATTCGCTAAATAATAATTCAACAGAAACATTAACTTTGATTAAATCAAATATGGTTGGTATGAATAGCATAGGATCATTATCAGATTCATCAGATTCATCAGATTCAGAATCCTATTCACCGCCATCATCATCAGAATTTAAACAAAATAATAATACGCTAACAACTTTATCAGTCGCAAATATTGATGATACTTTAAAATCAAGAGATTTGGATTATCAAAAACTATTAAACTCATATTGTTTTTTTACTCCAGAAAATGATTCAAATTGTGATAATCCAAATTTATTACACAATTCACCTAAACCTTTGAGAGGTAGTGAATCTCCGCAACCTGCATTATAAAATCATATTCACAAGAAAACATACACACACATATATAAGTTGATTGATTGAAAAGTTAAGACTATACATGTTATCGCAACGAAATTTTTACTTATAGCATCAAAAATAGCATGTTTATTCTATCTTTTACTTTCTTTCTACTGCACATCTATCATCACACCATAAATAGATACATAAACAAAAGTACATATCAACGCAATTTTACGAATAATCTTTCTCATCTTGAAGTTGATGCAACCAAATAAATGATAGTTTGATTAGTCAACAGCAGAAACAGAATCTGGATAACAACTTAACCATATCCTCCGAGCAGACGCGTCGTGGGCCTTCGTTCCTAACCTCCCCGACTTTATGCTTAAACCAAACAAACTTTATTTTCGTGAAACTAATCACCTTAAGTAGAAAAACAACACATTGATTCACATGCAGGCATGAGAATCGTTCAACACACAAAACAATAAGCTTATTCTCTGTTGAATCAAATTGTACAATTGTCATTGGATACTCAGCAAGTTCGTGAAAAAACAATCAAAGTAAATCGTTTAAACTTTTCTGTTGTTGTATCGATTTAAGCATAGAATCTTTCGTGGGGTGATATCTACCCAATTCAGATATCAGTCAGTTCTAGATACACCCAAGTGAGACCTCAGCTGTCACTTAATTGCTCAACATACCGGCATGGTACCTTGAGCATGTTTGAAAGTTAAAAATGCCGATTCTAGTGGCAGGTTTGTAGGAAATCTTATAGGTCTACGTTTTAGCAAGTTTTCTCTGTAAAACTCCACTGTTCATCGACTAGTTACGCCGATTTTAGATATTTGTTACAGGGGGATGAGAGGTTTATCAAAAGAGTTGATACGATTGATAAAAAGCGGATATTTAACCTAAACCTTTCTTTTAAGCCCCTGACATTGTCTGGAATAGGGCAAGTATGTCCTTCCAGACCTTGAATTATTTTGCTTTGGCCTTATTCAAGGTTTCTGTAAATAGTTTCTTCATTATCCGGAACTCCAAACCTTGGGGGCTGGCAAGAGAAATCTATAAATAAAGACTGATTAGATAGATTAGTGAAGAAGCTTTCTGCTGGCTGATAAACAGTAAATGATTAGTACGGTTTTGCTAAATCTTGGTTATTAGCAAAGCTTTTCCTTGAACTTCTTCAGTACGAAATATCGATTCAGCTCAAACCATCTGATGAATATCAGGAGATTGGAATGATAATATTGGGTTCATTGCTAACTTGTTTGGTCTGTTGATATTTCTCTTATCGGCCTTTGAATGTATTCTTTATTGTGCTTGAAAAAAGAAAATCAAATTTATTCATTAGTAGTAAACCACTTAAGAGGTCTATGATATACAGGTTATCTTCACGCAAAGAGTTCTTACAATGACGCAAGATAAGAAGATATCGGTTGCATTTGTATGTTTAGGTAATATATGTCGTTCGCCTATGGCTGAAGCTGTCTTTAAACACACAGTGAAAGAACAAAACCTCGAGGATAGATTTTCTAAAATAGATTCATTTGGTACTGCTCGCTATCACGTAGGTGCTCAACCAGATGAACGGAGTTCCAAAACTTGTGAAAAACATGGTGTTCCAGTAAATCATCGTGCTCAACATATGACAGCTAAACAATTTGATGAATTCGATTATGTTATCTGTATGGATAAGATGAATCTAAGAGATTTACAAAAATTGAAGCCAAAGGGTTCAAAAGGTCAAATTCATTTGTTTGGTGATTGGAATACAGATGGTAAATTCAACAAAATTGTAGATGATCCTTATTATGGTGGTATTAATGGATTTGAATATAACTTTTCTCAGGTTGTATACTTCAGCAACGAATTTTTGAAAAGAGAACTTTAAAATCGATGGCACCGAAGTGATCCAAATAATATTAAAGAATGCGATACATTGAATCAGTGTTCCTTATTTCAAAATGATTATATAACCGGTATCCAATTTATAATAAAACAAACAAGTAAGATTCAACCAGTAAACCTTCGTTTTTGATATATAGAATTTGAACTAAACCGTAATGACTTCCAGCAACAACCACGCAAAATGAAAGTTCGATAATACTTAAATCCAACAAAGAGATTTGTTGGTTGGTATGCAAATTATCAATGCGGTCACGGTTGATTAATCAGCAATCTGGGTCAGGGACATCTGTCGTAGCGATATATCTAGCAGGAGAACAGGATGTGCCCAAGGAAACTTCTGTTTATTACTCTGGATGTTTTACAAATATTCAAAACAGTATAAAAGAAACTACTCAAGCAAAACTCGAAGAGGGAAGCATCCAAGACAAAAATAAAACGAATTAAAAGAAACTGCACTTAAGTAGGGCTGAAGGTCCACAATCATCCTTCATGGATTCCATCAACAAAAAGGCTAGAGCTAGTGGCTAATGATCTATCTCAAATGTGAATGTGTTTCGGTATTTCTAGAAACAGTCCTTGCGTTATTTTCCTTGTCACCATCTGTTAATAGTCAAATGATAATTATCAAATTTTTTCATGCGTAAACCAGCTTTTCAGAGCTTTTTCTGCACCTCGTGTGGCATCTTAATGAGTCTCTTCGTTATCCTAGCAACATCGTTAATGGCCAATGCATATTCTCTCTATCGTCGCATTCTCCCCGTCCTGGGTTCGGCATCTTCTCTAACTGTTTGGAGTAATTATTCAAGAGGGACCCGGTCTTGTCATCGACTGATAAATACACTTTATGACTATGTTGATTGTTCTATCATGTCAGTGATCACCAAATTATCCTCTATTTCAATCATTCGTTAACCAGAGCTCAATGCCTTTCCATAAGATGAGTCTCTTTGTCTTTGAATACGCCAGACTTTTTGTCGTTTCAGGGAGACCAAAAAGACAAAGAGAAGAGTGGAAAGTATGTTAATGTTTTAATTTGGTATATTTTTGAATATTTTTATAAATAGTATTAATTTCCCTTTGACAAACTTATTGAAATCAATCTATAAATATAACTAATAGTAATAATACTTCATTTGCTTTATATGTTGCCTAACGATACAGCGAATAGAAAAGTCATAGATTTTAACGAACTTGAACACACATGTCATGTGAGAAATTATTATCATGACTTAAATTTTTCAATATAATTGCTGCAAGTATCCCACTGACGCTGCTAACAAATCTTTCTTACTCAACAATGAATAGTGTCTCTGTCGTCCCATGTCAACTCATACAACAAATCAATGTTCTTTTGTTCTTTATAATAGTACAGATTTTTAGATGTAGTATGTCAAGCAATACGAGGAGTCACTACAACTCATGCTGATAAAAAGAGTAAATATTGTAATAAGAAAGGTAATTTATGTATTTGTAAATAAAATATTACTAATTCAGGGTATTTAGACTATAAAAGGTTGATTCATAAGTTTGACCCTATCAAACAATACTAATATTACCTGTATTAAACATTGTTGAAAGGTCAAAGTCATTTTTTCTCTTATATCTTCCAAAATAAACATCCCCACCAGATCGTACCATGATTCTTTCCAACCATGCAATCTCTTCTAGTGCTTTAGCCTTTGCAATTCCTGAGACACCACCTTGCCTTTCGAAAAGTAATAAGGCTCTCTCCTTCTCAAAAGTGTCCTTAGACCAGGTAAGGTAGGAGTCTTGAACATCCTCTGGTAGAGCATAAAATTCTGTAATGGTCATGCATTTTGCCATTTTCAAAAAGTTGTAGGTAACTTTAGAAGTGACTTTAGAAATCATCTATACTAGTTTATATATTCTATTGATAGAGATTTGTAGCAAATATATGTCTGTTAGCGGTCTCATAAAGTAACAAGAAACTATCATCATTGACTCAAGTATTTTTAGTTGCTTTTATAAATGTATAGGTTGCACAGTAGTGATTATTGACCACAACCCAATAATTTCAAGTTGCTACCTTGTCATTTCCTTAATACTTCAACGCAACGTCGCAGGCTAACGGCTTGATTGATACCTCATATTTCCCAACAAGCAACTGGACTTTCTATAGCAAAGAAAGCAAGAAAAATGAAGGTTTTTATTCCAAGGTATAAAGTACCAAATATACCTATAAAACATCTATTTTTGACTTTTACGTAGCATGCAGGGTATAATGACACTTACACCCATACCGCGTACCACAAAAATATTATAGGCGAGGTTCATACTTGCTAACTCAACTCAACAAAAGCAAAAGGGTCCAATGCTGTTCTAGTCGTTACATTATGCTCCGTTTAATGAGTGTGGTTCACTCTGGAAGTGCATTTTAAAAAGTATGGACGTGGTATTGACGATCGTAAAACCTAACTTTAATTCCTAGAATATTAAAAAAGGTTCGAAGTGTAAAAGTTGAAAATATTACAAATGGATAATTAGGATGTTTATCACAGTCCCTGTAAAAGTTCTTTAAAGCTTTGGTGTATTTTATAGAGTATTCATTTAACACTAAAATATTGTGGTCTGCTTTTGTAATCATGAATATATGAGTTTTGAGCAGTTGCAACCTATATATACAAGATCTTGAATATGTTCATTAGGGTATCAAAACCCATCTTGTCAATATCAAGAAACATTTGCTTCTTACAAAGGTGCTATCCAAGTACACCAAAACAGATTACTGAAGTGATAAGACATACTGGATATAATCATTTTACCTTAGCTATAACCGCTCGTAGTTTCTGTATTATCAAATTTTTTATCAAAATTCAGAGTTGGTTCAGGATTTGCACCAACTCATTTTCTCTTCATTACAATAACAATCGTTAGATAAAGTTTGAGCCACAATAAGAGTCATGAAAAACGGTAGAAGCTCTATCCACATCTTTTTTGAATCTCTTTTGTTCCTTTTCCTAATTTTAGTCTCCTTTAATTTGCTGTGATTTGTTCTTCTAGTGTGTCTTTATTACCATTTCTTATTCAAGGACATTTCAATACACGACTGACTGAGTGGAATAGGGCTATTTTGATTGATTTTGTTAGATTTCTCTAGTTACTTATTAGGATGATATTTGAATTAATATATATCAAGAAGGAATTGTAGTTAAAATTTATAGAATATTAATATTTTTTGACCACTTACAAACTATCTGAGCAGTTTTTTGGGCCTACAATTACATAAAATGATAAATGATAAGCTCATTTCTGGCTCAATATTGGACAATTGTTCTCATATCCGAGTTTCTTGGCATCGACTACGATAATGTGTAGTGTTTTGCTGGACGAGGGTAGCTTTACTTTACATTGTATCCGGTTTACACTCTGAGAAAAAAAAATGTTCTATCTAGGAAAATGACAGTGACACAAAAATCAATTTATGTGCAGACATTTTAGAGTAAATCAGATCTCTTTATGGCCTTTGTTTGCAAGTATATCATCTGTAGTAATGGTTTCAAGGATGAGCTCTGCAAGGTTTTCACTCAAAAAATGATTTTCTTGTTTATCAAGAGAGAAAAAAAGTAGTCATTTTACCTCAACCGCAAATTCCTTGGAAACGAAATAAACTGCTGACCGCTTAGTGAAAATAATTACACTCCCATCTGCTACTATTGATGCCAACTGTAGCTATATCTGATCATTGATAACCACACATACTCACAATTGCTAAATATAAAATAAAGAGTTCAAGAATGGCTGATGAAACAGAATTTTTCGAATTTTTAGCCCTTGGTGGACAAGAAATTCACCAAGGATATAATTTTACTAATAACAACAGTAAGTTCATTGAACAGCCCAATATAACTGATCCAATAATAAACAGGGAGTTTAAAACTGAAAGTCTCAATAAACATTGGGACTTGAATAGTGGGGACTTTTTTGCAAATGAGATATTCTTCGAAGTCGGGCAACAAGAAGGAAGTTCTTCCTCTAATGAAGAGGATAGATCTGAATACGATATTATCGAGTTGGCCCTAAAATCAGACGATATGGCATTTAATGCTTTGAAGCAACTATCAAAAAGTTCTACAGAACGGGCAGTACCTGTTAAAAAACATTTCAGGAAAGTCACTTCGAAATCAAAGCGCCATAAAGTTAAGTGTACAGTGAAAGGATGTACGGCGACATCTTTCTCCTATTTACTACAGAGGCATATCAATTCAGTACATTTGAAATCAAAACATTTCAGCTGCCCCAAATGCAATAAAGAGTTTAAGCGGAAAGATCAAGTTAAAGCACATCTTATCATAAAAGGAAACTGCGTCTTAAAAGCTCAAAAAAAGTCTCTTTTTATAAAAGAAAGTTGACTCGTTTGTATTATTTCTGGTAACATGTAGGTAGCTGCATCATTCTCATTCCAATAACAGATTTTTTCTTTCTTCTTTTTACAAAAAAACTACGTATGTATTCGAATTAAGATTAAGTAACCAACAAAATGATATTTGGTACTGTTGACGTAGAATAATTCAAAATAGTAAATAGAATTATATCAGAGCTCTCGACTGGTAAGGCAAAACTCCACAGGAGAAAGGAAAATGAAGCTTTTAGTAACAAGGTTAGAGTGCAAGACTGATGGGTTTAGCAATTAGCAAGAAAAGTTTTTACCTTGGTTAAAATAGGATTCATCAAGTCAACTTGCATTGGGTAGAAAAATAAGAGTATCGATTCTGTTAATAGATGTATTACTCTAATAATAGAGCTGAAATAATATAGGGAGATACGAAATAGTGTACAGCTGAATTTTCCAACCAAACGAGGTCATTATTATCGTAAAGGTGGTTCATTTTTAACAGAAATGAGTAACTACTTCAAAGAATTTTACTCGTGGTTGTTCACGAGTAATCGCTAATACATGTGATTTGTGATTATTGCGGTCGCTCAGGTCACAAAGTAAAAAATTTTCCGGAGATTTTCGAATTGAAATCCACTCCCAAATGTTAAACAACCATCACCAACTACTAAGCAACCACCAAAGACTACTAAATCTTCTGAAAATAAGAGCAAGGACAGTACAACCAACAAGAGAGTTCACCACATTTACGTGGAAGTTCCAGAGGATAAGCTGCGTCTTCGGCATGATGCATCAAACCCCCCAACATAATTGCTTTGTACTAGAATCTGGGGCTGAGATTTCAGTTGTCAAAGACAAATCATATCTATTCATCCGTAACGACAACCCCGTTGATTGTTTATTTGGAGCTGATAAATAAGGAAATTGAAGTCCAATCTTCGGGTGCTCTGACTTTCAATTGGAACGTCCAACTCTATCAAGCCTTGCGTCTGGTGAAGTTGATTTAAATCTAATAACCTGTCATGACTTAGCCAACATAGATAACAAAAGACAATTGCTGGTCGACTAAAATGATGTTCCACTTGCTCCAATATATCAAATTGGATCTTACCAATGTGTTCCACTTTCTGTCATATTACGTCCAAAAGAACAATATTCAGTGAATGCGCTTAGGCATCAATTCACACTAGCTTTTTTACATCGTCTCTTTGGACACATAAATGTCAAGGACATAAAAACGAGTATTGAACAAAGAATGGTCACAAACATCAAACCTTCTGACGTTGGCTGGTCTGGGATTGACAAATTCCAATGCCTGGCTGGTAAGCCCACGAAACACAGGCACATTGTCGGTTCTCGATTACGTTATCAAAACGAAATTGGTCCATTTGAGTATATTTATACTGATATCTTTGGTCCTGTGTCCGACGTCGATGTTTCTGCTCCTAGATACTTCATTGCTTTTATAGATGAAAATACTAGATTTCGTTGGGTCTATAAGATAAGGAAAAAAGATGCTGAACATATTCAACACTCTGGTTAATCACATCGAAACACAATTCAAGGTTAAAGTTTTTAATCATTTCATATGGATCGTGGATATGAATATACAAATGATCTCATCAAAAACTTTTTCCAAAACAAAGCTATGATTCCCATATACACAACAACTGGGGATTCATCATCCAATGGTGTCGCTGAGAGGACTGATTTAACATTTCTGAATGATTGTCGGCCTTTACTGGCATCAAGCCATCTACCTAATAGTCTATGGTTCTGTGTCATCGAATTTGCAACCTTGGCGAGAAATACTTTCGTCAACTGGTGTACAAAGATTTCTGCTAGGGTTAAGGCTGGGTTGGCCGGTCTCGACACTTCAACTATCTTACCATTCGGTCAGGAGGTAATGGTTCATAATTAAGGTCAGAACTCTATGTTAAACCCAAGAGGCTCCACTTGCTTTGCTCTATGTCCATCCAAAGAATCGCATGGTTATTTTATTCATGTACCATCTTTGCACAAGGTTGTCGATTCTGCCAAGTATGCTATCGTTGTAAGGACATTAAGATTTTTGGGTCCAAACAGTCTGACACCGTATTTGATTCATTATTTGTTTCACTTTTAGTTTCTTTGAACGCGGTTCAGACTTTTTTGATTCATTAACATCTTCTTTAGTTTCCAATACCTTATCTTCTTTTGTCTCTCGACTTGTTAGTTGATTTAAAAGGAGTTAAAGAAGATAGAGTTTTCCTTTTCTCATCTTGTAAGCTTGATTTGAGCAGCTTCGGTTGCTAGAGCAATTTTATTGGAAACTATTCCTTTAAATTCAAAAGGTAGAGCGGTAGATATCTTCAAATTCAACTTCTCAGCAATGTCTCTTCTAATAAATGATGATAGTGACCCTTTATTAAACAGTACTTTAACCTTTTCCTTCTTATGAAACATTGGAACATTGAAAACTTGACCTACTGCCGGCTTCTTAACTTCAATGACTGGACACAGTTCTTCAAAAAGACTGCGAATGGCGTCTAAAGTGTGGTGACTATAAGCGATTGCTCGCATCGTTACTTGAAAATTTGCAGTCACGGTAAGAGTGACCTGATTTCTGACATTTGAAACATAGATGTCTCTTAATACACTCACTACGAGGTAAACGTTCTCCCTTCCTACCATGATTGTTGTTCCTAGCATGATAGTATTCCTTAGTGATAGCAGCTCCTGTCATATCGATATCTTCTTCTGCATCAACTGGTGTACCTGGTAATCCTTCAAAGTACCCGTTATCAAGTGCAACTGTTGCATAAGCAGCCTTGTAAGCGTCTTCTAGTGTGACTGGGTGAGCAAGATCGTCTAACCGAGCTGTTACCTTTGTTAATCCTCTCACATAAGCTAATATAGAACCTTTTTCTGTCTAATAACCTTCTGGCATTAATGACCACACTTGTTTAAAACTAGATTTATAAGCTTCAATACCTTTAGAGCCTTGCTTCAACATGTTTAACGAATTAAGAACTTTGTTAGGGTCCAATTGGATAATGAAGTGAGCACGGAATGCATCACTAGAATCATCATAAGATAAGTTGTTGACATCCTGATTACTAAAACACTGTAAAAACCAACGAGGAGCAGGACCAGTTAGGTCACGACCAAAAAATGCGATCTTCTCTCCTTCATCGTAAAGTTGACGAGTTAAAAATTGAACTTGCATCATAGTAAGAAAATCTGGTAATTTCATAATATCCTCAGCACCTTTAAACGTCATTGGTGCGTGACCTTTCAAATTAGCATGTTTAGCATGAGTATCTGATCTAGATTCCAAAGCATCAGAAAAATCGGAGTGAATAATAAGATTGTTCATTATTGCTCAATACGGGAAGCGACTTGGTTTGGGTAATTGGCGGTCTTTAGTTTCTACTTAAACGGGGTTAACCACTTTAGCTGCTTTGACTGATGCTGCTTTTGCAAATCGTGAAACTTATAAATCACAATTGGGTAACTTTGTTATCTTAAATGGCAAAATCATAGGTGGGAAATCTGCAAAGGAGAAGCTTACATGCATATCAAGTACAGAAGCTGAACTGTATGCTGTTAGTTAATCCTATCCCATACTGTTGAGCATTGAAAGTCTACTTTAATTCATTAGTGAAAAGGAGGTTATGACTAGCATTGTCGCTGATAGCCAACCGGTTATAGCTATTTTAGAACGTGACGACATTGACGATAAGAAATTTAGAACAAGGTACTTTGGTGCAAGAGCTTTTCGACTAAAAGATGAATTAGAGAACAACAACGTCTCATTACACTATATTGGCACATCGAATATTGCCGACTGTCTAACCAAACAGCTGAGTATCAAGAAATTTAATGAGTTTACAAAGATGTGGATTAATTGATACAAATTCGATCTGGGTGGTATGCTGAAACTGTAAATGACATCAGAAGGTACTATTGAATACAGTTTATTCTAAGAAATCAAGTTTGTTACATGTGTTTTACAGAAACCCTCAAGGTGTGGTAAAAAATGGATTGGAGAATCTAAAAATAGCACAATTTAATCGTGTGTGAAACTCTTTATTGACGTTTTCCAAAATATCAAAGGAATAAATCTGTGATATAAGTAGACCTATAATCTAGATGATTAGAACTGGTAAACATTGAGCTTATATTTATCTTATGTAATTTTTAGGAAATCGGAATCGTTTTTAACTATCAATTAAAAAGACGTACATAATTAAAGACCTCTACAATTACTTTGAAACTAACCACTATGTCATCATCCCCAAACAATTCAATTTTTATCAAAACTTCTCATTTGGACACTTATAATAGCTTCTAAGTTGAACAATAGCATCAACCGTACTTTCAACAAACATGTAAATGTTTGTATATATAAATGACTTTGTTTTTAATAAGAATAATTAAATCTTTATTTTTTTCGATTAAACTGATTTTATTTAATTTTGTCTTTTTCAGAAAATAAAGTCAACAAAAAACACTATATTCAATATTAATTCTAGTTTGCTTGCTTAAGTTGGATAGTCAATTTAGATAAGTACTATTTTTCAGAAATATAACGATCATATTTCATATTTTAAAGACAGACTTTATTACATTGAATATGAAATGCTTTTCCAAAATGGGAAATAGTGACAGAAAAGAACGATGAAAACTTTTCATGAAAAACAAAGCTGATTTCGAGATATTTAAGACACATAAAAACCACAGACGTTAAAAATTTAACTTATTTTATGATTTATATATTGTAAACTAAACGATCAATTATCATTACAAAAAATGTCTGAAAGTATTTACAAATCTTATAAAAATTTAGAAGAGTCTACTAATAAACGTGGCTCTTCAATAGTATCTCAAAATCCTTTTATATGTGAAACTCAAACATGACGGTTCATTCCGAGGAGCCATCACTAGTAATACACGTCTGTAATCACGTGATCTTAATTATTTGGCACTCTGAGATCACATTTCTTTGACAAAAATGTAAGAAACATGGTTTCGTGGTCTAGTTGGTTATGGCATCTGCTTAACACGCAGAACGTCCCCAGTTCGATCCTGGGCGAAATCATTATTTTTTTTTTTTTTCCTATTCCTGGAGATTCATTTGTAGTTGAGTTGGTCGAACTTGGCTCCTTAGTTATTGTCGGCGACACTAATTTGATGCACGCAATGTATTATTTGCTTTAAATTTTGATGTCTGATTCATTTTTTCCATTTTGGTTCGCATCGGATTCGTAGGTTTATTTACAAAATATTCAAAAGAAATTTCTTTTCGCGACACTGATCTACAGCAAATGCACAACTTATAAGCCTTTAAAGAACCACGTCTCATGGGAATAAAATCGTCTTCACCAACCAAGATAGAATGTCAGATTTCAGTTTAACAGAATATCTAACTAGGTTTCAGATCGCAGACAAGAATTCGTTTTCACTTATCGAAAATGCTTCTAGCGAACTGAATAGTGTAATTGATAAACTAGCAGAAGCTCCTGAACAGATCGATTCAGATCCTGAAACACTAGAATCTCTGATAGATCTTTGCCAAAGCTTCCTACATTTACCCGAAAAATTACAAACTCAGTTGGGCTATATGATATGCTCTTCATTAACTATTTTGTCAAAGGATATCAACAGTAATTTAAGTGGGAGTTCAAACTATAACGAATTGATTACCTTAATCCCTGAATGGAAACGACACCTAGAGCAATATGGGTATCTAACACATATCATTTTATTCTTTCTACAAGAATCAGTTCACCAGGCTGCCTCGCAATCATCAAATCTGAATCGTGGCAGGAAAACCAATGGTGGAACCGTAAATAATCAAACCATAGAACTTTTTAGAAGAAGTTGCAACCAAATAGAAACCGTCTGTGAGGCAGTATTGGGTGTATTGGAAATAAACCTAAGTAAAATATTTCAGACAACACCAGAAAGAGACCTTTTTATTGGATTATTCACGAGACCATTGTATTCTCTAATTGAAGTTGAAGCATCCATTAAAGTGTCTTCGTTAAAGGTACTATTACAGAGAGTGATTGCTTTATCCGTGAAAAGTCATGGACAAAGCTCTAGTGCACAGAATGCTATCATGACAAGCTTAACATATTTTCTTCACCTTTCTAATTTTAGTGCAGAAGTCTTAACATTACTAGCTACAGAGTTTAACTTTCCTCAGTTTACTGAAGATATTCTTAAAGACATAAGTAACAGAGTATTCAGTGCCAAGGATTTAACAGGTCCCAAATCAATATCCAACTTTTTGGTAAAACTATCCGAGCTATCTCCAATAGTTATGTTAAGGCAAATGGCTTCATTAATCAAACTATTGAATAACAGTTCCATTACACTTAGATGTTCTATAGTTGAAGCATGTGGCAATATTATAACGGAGCTAGCTAGAGATTCACAAACTTTTACGCATTATAAGCAACAAGTTTTAGTTCTTACTGAATTACTGGAAGAGAGATTTCAAGATTCTAACCCATATGTCAGGACAAAGGCTATCCAAGGTTGCTTCAAGATAGTTGATTTGAATCTAAAGCTCAATGAGAGCAGGTCTAATATTACTAAACTAGCAGTTCGCTCACTACTTGATCGATCCTCATTGGTAAGAAGGAATTCCGTGAAATTATTATCCAAATTACTCTTAAAGCACCCATTTAGTGGAATTCACGGCACACAACTTAAGCTGCATGAGTGGGAGGAGTATTTAGAAGTTTCTAAAACTGTCTATGCGAAATACTCCGATCCTACTTCGAACAAAAAATCTAGCGATCCAGAAGAGAGTATAATTAGCCAAGAGGATTTATCGCGAGTGGAAGATGAGGTGGAGGAGTCAGCTTCAGTTAACACTGACACAGTTTTGAAAGCCAGGCTAATGGTTGCCTATTATAAGGATGCAATTGAGTTTATAAAGAACATGCATGAGGGTATCAATTTGGTTTCTACGTTGCTTTTGTCAAAAAATAGAAATGAAGTATTGGAAGCAATGGATTTTCTGGTCCTCTGTGATGCTTATGATTTAGAACCAAGTCAGTCCAGTATAAAAAAAATGCTACATTTAGTTTGGGTCAAAGGCACTACAGATGAAGGCACTAGTATTGCTTCTCATTTGATCGACTGTTATCAGCAACTGTACTTCACGATTCCAGAAGGCTCTACCATTAAAGAGCGTGCAGCCTACATTGCAAAGAATTTGATTCAATTAACTGTTAACGCATCAGTGGCTGACTTGGCTTCATTGGAAAAACTGCTGGGATTGATGTATAAGAAAAGTTTAATCGATGAAAACATAGTTGATGTTTTGTGGGCAATTTATAACTCAGCATCTCTTACATCCCAAACTACAGAAAGATTCAGTAAAGAGCAATTGCATGGCTCAGTTATTGTATTAGGTATGCTAGCTCTGGAGAATAATGAAGTTATCTTGAGGGGTCTTGATTCACTATTGAATATTGGACTAGGTGATATAGGCAATGAAGATTTGATTTTATGCCGATATTCATTCATTGCACTGGAGAGAATGATTCCCAAGAAAGAAATGACCATTCGACCAACGATCAGTGGTCAGCGTGAGGAGGAAGCAGTTAAGAAAATTTACAAGAAAATAATAAATGGTACAAAGGATTTAGAATTCTATCCTATGTGCGAGCAAGCTATCAATGCCCTATTTACCATTTCTTCAAAACCTGATATTATATCTTCAGAATTAATCAAAGAAAAAACAATGATGACATTCGGTAAGCCTGAAACTAGCGAAGACTCCCTACTTTACGATTCTGAATCTAGAGTACTATGCTTAAGTCAACTGCTATTTATAGTGGGTCAAGTTGCTATAAAGACCCTAGTTTATTTGGAGAAATGCGAGGCAGAGTTCAAGAAAAGAAAAATCGAAGCTGAGATTGTCAAAGGTAAGGCAAAAGGCCAACAGAAAGAGGCAGCTGGAAATATTACAGCAGATGAAACAAAAGATAATGAGCTTGCCATGATTGGTGGATCGAATGAAGACGATTTCACGGATGCTATTCAATTTATCAAGGAAAATGAATTACTATATGGAGAAAATTCATTGCTGGGAAAATTCTGTCCCATAGTAGAAGAGATCGTGTCAAATTCTAGCAGATTTAATGATGTTATGCTACAGAGGACAGCAGCACTTTGCTTGGAAAAGTTGATGTGTGTTTCATCGAAATATTGTGAAAAAAGTTTACCATTGCTTATTACTGTTATGGAAAAATCACCGGACCCAATCATCCGTTCTAATGCTATACTGGGTCTTGGTGATATGGCTGTATGTTTCAATAACCTTGTCGATGAAAATACTGATTATCTTTATCGTAGATTACATGATGGTAATTTAATGGTTCAACGAACTTGTCTGATGACAGTCACATTTTTGATTTTAGCCGGTCAAGTAAAAGTGAAGGGTCAACTGGCGGAGATGGCCAAATGTCTGGAAAACCCAGATGAAGGTATTAGCGACATGTGTCGTCTTTTCTTTACTGAGTTAGCCACAAAAGATAATGCAATTTACAATGGATTCATCGATATATTTAGTAATTTATCATCGGATGATTTACTGGATAAAGATGGATTCAAGAAGATTGTCAAATTCTTGTTATCATTCATTGAAAAAGAACGACATCAGAAACAATTAAATGATAAATTACTTGGCAGATTAGTCAAGTGCACAACTCAAAAGCAATGGGACGACGTGGCATTTGTGTTGAACAGCATACCTTACAAAAACGAGAAGGTTAGCGCTGTTTTGGAAGAAGGGTTTAAATTGGTTTCTGGGAGAGAATAAATGCTGCTTTATTACACTTTTCCTACTTACATATATTTCATAAATTTTCAAGCTCCTTCGTTTATGATGCAAAGGTTGGTTACATTATGTAGAGCATAAGTTCTTGGACACCCGTTCTAGAAAATGTAAACAAATAATAGCACATAGCTACATATAGAGTAATCTAGTCCTCAGTAGCAACGAGCTTTTAATGTATGGGCAGGCTGTAGAACCGGGAAAGATGCGTTTATCTGTCTTTTGTGTCTTTCGGCAAGCTATGTACTTCGAAGCGAGCACGTGCCTAATAGGATTCACCATACATGAGGTACAGTACACTGGCAATATGGTGATTCAAACGTGGAAATAAAAAAATGAAAAAACAGGCAAAAACGGGGTACAATAGTCTGTATACTATCTCTACAGCACGTGTATGTGACTATTGCAACTATCAAGGCTGAGATACAATTTTTTTCTGATGAACCAGTGTATATAAGTAATTGGCTTAACATTTCATTAAAATCATTGGTTACCATTTCAATAATAACCCGGCTTGCCAGTTTATCGAAGATTTATTTTCAGTAAAGTCAGAGAAATTTTTAGAAGGAAGACTATTGATCTAGACAGCTACCATCTGTTTGAAGTACTTAATCTTCCTGATAACCAAGGTACCGGACACCAGAAGTATAGCTGAAAAATATTTGTTTTATCTTATAAACAACCCACAGCATCTTATAGTTTCCTAATACTAGTGATCCATCGAAGTTGATTAAACGGATGGATAATGTCATACATCGCAACATATAATTGCCGACAGAGTTAGTTAGAAGGAGAATATAGTTTTATAATACATATCCAGCTTTGTTTCTTTTTATCTTCTCTACTTTATCTTCTACTGAGTTACTTTCTAGATTTTGTAGAAATTATGGAACAGAATAAGTTGCATGGGACCAACAACGATGCTATCTCTAAGGAGATCGTAACAGTTACACTTTCAACCAATTTTCTCAAATGTTCAAGAACAGATTTGATTGTTTTGATATCGCGTATGTTAGTGTTTCTTATTCAAATCAATGATTCAAATATGAAACCAGCTACAAGTAAAAGTGAAAATGGCCAGCGAAAGTTAACTAGATTCCATTCAAGTACACCACCGGATATTTCGATATATAACTACCTTATACGACTGACCAAGTACTCTGCGTTAGAGCCATCTGTGTTGCTAACATCTGTATATTACATTGACCTCCTATCAAGCATATATCCGTCCTTCACGTTGAATTCCTTAACGGCACACAGATTTTTGCTGACCGCAACCACTGTTGCCAGTAAGGGATTATGTGATTCTTTTTGTACAAATGCACACTATGCAAAAGTTGGTGGTGTGCAAGGCAGTGAGTTGAATATTTTAGAAGATGAGTTTTTAAGAAAAGTCAACTATAGAATTATTCCAAGAGACGACAACATTACTTGGTGTAAATTTGAACATCAAATGAACGAGTTTACAATAAACGATAAAAGTGTTTTTCCACAGGGATTCAAACCCCATCCAATGGACCAAAATAGCGGATTTAATGTACTGGATATGTATTATCGCAAAATTATACAATTAGTTGGATCATATAATTCATCTCCAGACAAAAATCAGAAAGTCAATTATGCGCTGACCACGTCTCCCGAAGCCTATATTCCATTTAATCATCATACTATCAAAAAGGTCAGCCTTCATAGTACAAATGCCAAACCACCCACTAAAAGATCATTTGAGGTAGCAGATAATGGTGAGGAAAGTAACAGTACTATCAAACAAAATATAGAGACACATGAAGTTCCGTCTTTAAAACAGCATTCTTCGAACAAAGGTAACTTCAAGAAGCATGCCACAGGAAGTAGTAGAATGCAATACTTTTCTGAGAGTTCCTCTAGTGATTCATCAGATTAACAATAGGGAAAAAGCAACTATGTTTATTTTTATACACAGGATTTGTATCCATTTTTAATGCAAAAGAGAAAGACCATTATTAGTAGTATGATTGACCCTCACTTTATCATGAGCATATTTATCATTTACATATATATATTTATATATATATAAACATGTATTCCATAGCTTAGCAAAGAATTCTTCGTACTGCATGTGACTGTGAATATAATATTACTTTATTCATCAGGCAAATATTAGCTGAACGTTTTTACTCGTCTTCGTACCTCATGGTATAGGTCTACCTTTACTATTGTTGCATAGAAAACAAATAGAATCTAAAATTACCTTCGACACAAAGCAAATGTCACAATGCTAAATCATACAGTTTATATTCAAAAATAAAAAATCATATAATTTACAGCTCAACACCACATTGTAAATTCACGTGAGCAATTAAATTTATGTTAAAATTTGTTTTTTTATAGATAAAATTAAAAATTGAAAGCTTTGTGCACGGTTACCGAATAAATAAAATAAGTAATTATGGAGTTGTTGTATTATATGAATAGTAAAGTTCGGGAAAAATGGGGCGCTTAAACTTAAGGCGTATGATTCATGAAATGGAGCAGTTGAAGACATGGTATTTTTGTTTATAAGAGGCTATATAACTTATATTTTTGTGTCTAATTTTACAATTGATGATTAATATTATTATATCTTTTCTGATAGATCCATCATATCTTGAAAGCTTAGATGTCACGCCTACCCCTTCATGGGATACCTAAAACCCGGAGAGTAGTGCAGTTCACCAGGATTGGGTACCTATGATTAGCACGGCAACGATCTTCCTAATCACCGTTAGGATCACTCTCATGTGTGTAACAGCTGTCGCTTTAGAAAGCATCGAACCACGAATAAGTGGATCGCACCTGCCAGTCGATGATTTGTCCTGGTGAGAGGTAGCGGAACCGAACCAGTCGTTATAAATTGATGTAAACATATGGTACCAAGATCTGTGTTTACTTCGTTCAGTAATCTCTGTAGAGTCAGGGAACATTTTGTCTGATCGGTCCATATTATGTTTGCGTTTAACTTGTGGGACCAAACTGATATCAGCATTGGCCTCTCCTAAAGTAGAGACGTAGACATCCCCATCTTCTAAAGTGCCTCCTACGAACGTGGTGATTTCAAGGTCCACAGCATATTTTTCTTTACATTGAAATACGGCTTCATCTGCTGTAGTTGCATTGAATAGCTCGGGTGCTACCAACATCACTAAATCTTGGTAACGGTCCACGGCGAGTACTGTCGATTTATCCCACCCGTGGACTTGGAAACATCTTATAAAATTTCTGGTAGCCGTTAAATCTGTACCCTCATCCCGCAATGGTTCTTGTACGACTGTTGCGCTGCCAGCAATACTCATTACTAGAAGGCTCAATATATTTAATAATAAAAATTTGGATATCATGTACTTGGAACTATTTTCTTTAGTATAATAATGAGATATAATATAGTATATTCCTACTTTCTTTACGATATAAAGAATATGTGTCTAAGATTTTATAATCAACGATTGTCGCCATTTTATATTAACTTACAGCGAGCAATCGGGGAACAGTAAAGTGCAATTATTAAAAAATAGTAGCACTCCCACTGTTGTACCCTATTCTATGGTTGTTAGCGTAACACACGTCATATTACCTAATCTCTGCATAACGTAATGGTCTAGATTGTATATTGCCTCTGAGATCTAATTCAAGTTATTTGAATAGAGAGTCAGACAGTCAGTGAACAAGCCGAAAGACAATCTGCGATAGAAAGTCAGTCACAGAGACTCAGGTAAGAACATACTATCTTGTTTAAGATAATAATCAAAGATTTTGGTTAATACTTACGATATTCGTCTTTTGAGATGAGAATCTAAAATCTTTACTAAGAAAAGATACGGTTCTGCCGGTAATGTCGGTGATGAAGGTGGCGTTGCTCCAAGCTTTCAAACTGCTGGTCATGATGGTAAGCTTCAAATCGGTTTAGATTGTGCTTCCTCTAAATTCTTTAAGGATGGTAAGTACGATTTTGATTTCAAAAACCCAGAATCTGACAAATCTAAATGGTTATCCGGTGTCGAATTAGCTGACATGTACCACTCTTTAATGAAGAGATATCCAATTGTCTTGAAGATCTATTTGTTGAAGATGATTGGCAAGCTTGATCTTATTTCTTTAAGACCGTTGGTATTCAAATCGTTGCTGATGATTTAACTGTCACCACCCCAAAGAGAATTGTTATTGCTATTGAAATGAAGGCCGCTAATGTTTTACTGGCAAAAATTAACCACATCGGTACTTTATTTAAATCTACTAAGGCTGCTCAACAACTCCTTCGCTGCTGACAGGGGTGTGATGGTTTCTCAGAGATATGGTGAAACTGAAGATGTTTTCATCGTTGAGGTTAGTTGTTGGTTTAAGAACTGGTCAAATTAAAACTAGCGCTCCAGTAAGATTTGAAAGATTAGCTAAATTAAACGAAAATCTTAAGAATTGAGGAATAATTACGTGACAAGGGTATTTACGCTGGCAAGAACTTCCACCAAGGTGACAAGTCATAAGTTTCTCACTTATTCTCACATTAAATAATGTCTCTTTATGATTAGTCTCAAACTATAGATTTGCAACAGGTAAAACGGTAGCCATTATATAAGGAACGGGAATATAATATCAGTAAAATATATTTCTCAAGACAAATAAACTAATACACAATGCAAGACGCAACCTTGCTGCTACAACTCAGTACAATCTCATTCACTGTTGTATCTTTGGTGTTTGCTGGTCTGCTCGACACTCCATATTATAGGACGACACTCCATATTATAGGACGACTACTGTTAAAGAAAGGCCGCTGAACAACATTAAGTGTATCAGTAGATTTTGGAGTCCCACCACAGATAACTGTCGCCTTTACAAAACATGGTGGTATTGCATTTTCCTGAACCGCACTCTCTATCTTGATAGTAACATAGATAATGTGACCAACTGTCGGTTGAATTAAGGTCAGGGCGTACCATTTATGACTGTTTTCTACATTTATTGACCGGACGATTTGATACGTGTAGGATCGGTGTACGCTGTCGCTGAAGGGTACGTAAGTATGCCTGATGTCTCACCTGCCCAGTTTATGGAGTCAACCAGTCAGTTCATCGACACCAATAATCTCATCAGAACTATACCTGGACCAGTATGCTTTGCACATCCACAGGTAATTAAGTCTGCTCTCAAGTGATTACAGATATAACGAGTCCATTTGGCGAACGTCAGACAACGTGGGCGCCAAAGGTGAAAGGTAGTGCTTTTAACCTTGAGTTAGACTATTAGCATACCTATGACGATACTTACAGCTGGACACGACGCATCACTATAACATGCCTTGGGCATTCACAAGTACCTCCAGTAACGCTCGTACCTAATCAAGGTCATGTATCGTGCGTTAAAGCTAAGTTGTTGCTTATCCTCAAGTAAATTCGCCTTTCATTCAAAATTATATCAAAATTGTGAAGTTGGATAAAACTACAGTCATTATTGAAATGGTAGTTCAGGACAAGATAATCGTTGATCAAATTGCTCGGTTGCTGAAGTTGTCTATTACTATAAGCACATCAAAATATTTAGATACACAATTACCATTTTATCATTCTGATCCAAAGAAAGAGCTGTACCTAGAATCACAAGATTGGAATATTCAAAACGATCAATTACGTTGAAAGCTGGTACTACTTTAGGAGATATTGACTTTTTTATATTTGCAACCATGTGGTAGCGCTGTTTGAGTGTTTTTGGCTCTCCCTGTCTCTCTTTCTCTGACTGCGTACTACCTCAATGTGCCTACTGTTTTCTTGGTTTGCAAAATCTCAAGATCGGTCTTTGTTCAAACAGCCTCCAGGATATATCAATAAGCATCATTCAGATAGGGTTTGTAAACTCACTGGTGGAACGTATGCTTTCAAACAAGCTTAGTCGCTTTTGGAATAACCTTATAAACCAGTCATTATTTGGTATGAGTTTTAATCGTCGTCGGTGAGGATGGTTTTCATTTCAAACGTGTAACCTGGGAGGCACTTAAAATTGCATATGTTTTTTAAATAAGATCTCATGGCGAAGTTGGGAGATTTCAAAACGATTATGATATTTTATGATATTTTTGATATATCTCATTTTGTCTAATTATTATAGAAAGTTTATTGATCTATTAAACTAACAACTTAATTAAAATCAATTTGTTATAATTAAAAAATATATAACATAAAAATGGTTCGTCTCTAGGTCGATGATCTGCTTATTGGCGTTTATCATCAGGCATCTAAGAATATGTTCGTAATCGTTTATTTACTGCTAATTCATATAAAGGAATCAGGTCCCGTGTGCGCTAAGCTTCTCCGTATGAACATTCATCAACATCATAACAAATCTATACCGGTTATGTTTATCTGGTTATAGTACGGTTGCTGCTACTGCCTCAGATATTTGTTCTTCATCACACCCAAACCCAATCCACTGTCTACCAGTACTGATAATTTTGATGTTACCTAACAATTATCATGCTCATATACCTTTTTCTTATCAACCTATTTTTAGCTAAGCATCTGGATCTCAAAGGCAACTCCTTATTCGATCTAGACCATTACGTTATCCAGGAGTTAGGTAATATGGTGTGTCTCACCGTAGCAACCATAGAGTAGCGTTTATGACTAATAAGCTATGGTGATCAGGGTTAACTTCAAATGACGTATTATTTTGATGTTATCTAACGAGCATCATATTTATATACCTTCTTCTTATCAACCTATTTTTAGCTAAGCATTTAGATCTTAAAGGCAATATTCGATCTTGACCATTACGTTATCCAAGGGTTAGGTAATATGACGTACCATAACAACCAACCATAAATTAGGGTAGTATGACTAATAAGCTATGGTAATCAGGGGCTAACTTCAATATAGTAATCAACTCAAAATGTAAATCACTTACAACAGTGGGAGTGCTGCTATCTCTTAACAGTTGCCCGTTATTGTCCCCTCAATTGCTCACCTGTAAATTAATATAAAAGGCGACGATAGTTGCATATGAAATCTAGGACACATACTATTTTTATCGTGAAGAGAGCAGACGTATCTTATATTACATCCCATTACTATACCAAAGAGAAAACTCACAATTACACGATGTCCAGAGTTTCATTATCAAATACATTGAGCATGTTAGTTATGTGTATTGCTGTCTGCGCAACACTCTTACAAAAACCATTGAGGATGACGGTACAGTTTTAACTGCAACCAGGAATTATTTAAGGTGTCTTCAGGTCTACGGGTGGGACAACTCCACAGTGCTCGCTGTGGGCCATTACAAAGATTTGGTGATGCTGGTAGCACCCGAGTCATTCAATGAAAGTGCAGCAGATAAAACCGAATCACATTGTAGACATAAATATGGAATGGAAATATCAATCACCATGTTGGTAATGGACGCTTTAGAAGAAGGGGACGTCTACGTTTCTACCCTAGGAGAGGCCAATGCCGATGTCAGCTTGGTCCCACGAGTTGAACGTAGAGATTACGTCTACCGATCAGATGAAAGATTCCCCGACTCTATAGAGATTACTGAACGAAATAATTACAGATCTTGGTACCATGTATTTACATCAATTTACAACGATTGGTTCGGTTCCACTACCTCTCACTCAGACAAGTCATCAACTATCTGGTGAGAAGAATTTATCCATGGTTCGATGCTTTTTAAGAAGACAGCTGTTACACACGTGAGAGTGACCCTAACTGTGATTAGAAACATAGTTTTCAATGGATGGGTTGGCTGATCGTTGCAGTGCTAATCATAGTTACCAAATGCTGGTGAACTGCACTTCTCTCAGGGTTTTAGGTATCCCATGATGGGGCAAACGTGACATTTAACTTTTCAAAAAATGATACTGGAGATGATTGGATCATCAGAGAAGAAGAATTGGTCATTTATTTAAAAATATGTTAGACAGAAGAATATAAGTTATATGGCCTGTTTTAAACAATAATATATTGTTGTTTTTCGTCAATGAAATTATCAAAACTTTCTCTTAAATTAATTTTTGGTAATGAAGACTTTAGATTCTTGATTTTAAATAAAAAGGTCAATTCATTAGTCTGGTTTTTATCATCTCTCTTTGAAAAATGGATGAATTCACATGATGGTAAGTCATTCCAAGACGAAAAACCAATGGGCTGAATTTCATCCATATCAGTATCTTCTCGTTTGTTTACTCGAATATTATTTTCGGTTTGGGATCCCCTATGCATCATTACAATCGAATTCCGTTTATCTGAAATCTTTGGTTGTTTGGTAACATTGTTAAAATTCTGAAGTATCAATTCTTTAAGATTTTTGAGAAACAACCCATTTATATACACAGTCTTTGAATTTTTATGGAATGTTAACAATTTCAACTCCAGGGATTCTATAGAATCATTCTTTAAACATAGAATAGGTTTATTAAAATAATTTTCATTAGCATTTCTTTCTGATAGATCACAAATACTCTCTGTATTTGATGATGGTGAGAGTCTAGAGGGTTCTTGTAAACTATTTTCATAATTTGTTGATTCTGATGGTAACCAATTTATAATTTTGGTACTTTTAACTCCCGGTGGTATTAAATTAACTCTGAAATAAGGTGTTGCATCTATAGTTTCATTTAATGCCATCTCATGAAGTAAATCTATATTATCTCTTAAAGATCTCTTTGATCTCTCGGTAGAACTTGACATTGTTGATTCATCATATTTAAATCTTTGTCCTGTGAAATATATGAGATTTGGCATTTTCCAATTTTTGAATGAATGTAAGTGGAATAAAATTTTTAAAGGACATTGATTATCTTTGAACTTACTAATCATCAAAGTTGATAAGTCGATGAAGTTACAAATTTCCTCATTATTGTAATTATGGAATTTCAGTATCCTTAGATTAGGTAAATAAAAGTTCAAACTTTTCAAAAATGAATTGAATAAGTTTTCAATAAATGAGACTGTATTTGTTGTAATATCATCACTAACATGGGGGAAATAAATATGATTATTTTCCAATATTTTATAAATGAAAGAATCAATTGTCAAATAATCCATATCTAATTCTATTAGAGATGGAAATGTGACTTGTTTACATCTTGGTACTAACATATTTGTCTGTTGCGGTGCGATATTTGTTGTTATGTCATTAAATATCAAAAAATTATAATCTAGAATATCAAAGAAACTTCTATTTGTGACTAGCTTGGTATCTGATATCTCAATGATTAAATTATTGAAAGTCATAAAATACTTTCTGAGGGCACTCAATATGTTTAATATAGACGGAGTAGATCTATTATCCTTCAAATTTGGACACCAAATTATATCTATAGTAAATTGTTGATAATGGTTATGTATGAAATCTAAAGTCTCCAATTGTTCAATAGGTTTTATCTGGTCCTCAATGATTATGACCAATTTCTTCAGGTTGAAAGTTTTCAGTAAATCTGTTGGAACCTCATTCACTAAGAAAGTTTGCCTTAATGTTTCTAAAAGTGGGGTATTGAGTTCAAGATCTTTTGTCAAATCAAGAACCATAATTTGATTCTTGAAATGATTGATCAGTTTTCTATCATAAGTATCGAAAGCTGTGAGAGTGTTAACAAAATCCAGTAAGAAGTTTGGTGATGATATGTCAAACCTCTGTACTATTTGTTCTAGTATTTCCGTTGGAAGACTAGACAAAGAGGGTGGTTGTTTATAGGCTCTTGGTGATAGATAGTGGGGCATTTTGTTTGTTGCCAATGCTGATGGTACAGTCTTGGTGGTTTCTATAATTGTGATATAAATGGGGGAATGTGAGGAAACGTCAAGGATGAGAAAAGAGACACATAAAGAACTATACTAGACACCTTAACTATCCCCGAGATCACTGTTGTTCAAAATATATACCCTTATATATATATACCACGTAAACTCAACATGATGTATTTGCTATAATTATCATGCTATGTCACAGTCTGTTTACCAGTTTAAGTGTGACCCTCTAGTATCCTTCTCTCTACAAAGGAGTGCCGCATTTTTTGGGGTGGAACCACTAGTGATGAAGCTTGCGGCGCAGTGGACTAAGAATGCGTCTTAATTGAATGAAATTGTCAAGACAAGCAGTTTTGTTATTAGAAGATTCCATTTCTGGTTTGTTGAAATGAAGTGGTGAAGTCTTTTTGAAGTTAAACTGTTGTGTTGTGTTCTCCTTTTATAAAGTTTCGACGACTCATTTTCTTGTTTGCCCAACATTTAAATTTTTCACTGCGGACCCAAAACAAAAAAATTTACTTGACAACTAATCAATATTGATTCAACAAGGAATCAAACATTGTAAAGACTCCTATAGTTTAGAGAGACTGTGTACGTTATAGATACCACTTATAATCTCTGAGTATACAATTATACACATATTTGTAATATAAAACACTTTCAAAAGGCATTTAATATATTTTTTAGAAGAAAAATACAACATGATTAAATCTACATTGATTTATAGAGATGATGGTTTACCACTCTGTGCATCTGTTGATGATGAAAATGATATATCACTTACTGAACAAAAAAAGAAAGTAAAGTTAGTTATATCAAGAATGACACCAAATTCTGCTAATGAAGCTACTTTAGAGAGTGGATCTTATGAAATTAATTATATTAGAAAGGATATTATTATATATTTTGTTATTTGTGAAACAGGTTATCCACGTAACCTTGCATTTTCTTATTTGAAGGATGTTTCTGAAGAATTTCAACATTCTTATCAGAATGAATATAATAAAGTTAATATTAGACCATATGCTTTTGTTAGTTTTGATAATTTCTTACAAAAGACTAAGAAAATTTATAGTGATAAAAAGGTTCAAGATAATTTAGATCAATTGAATCAAGAATTAGTTGGTGTTAAACAAATTATGTCCAAAAATATTGAAGATTTATTATATAGAGGTGATTCATTAGATAAAATGAGTGATATGAGTGCATCATTAAAGGAATCATCAAAAAGATATAGAAAATCAGCACAAAAGATTAATTTTGATCTATTAATGAAACAATATGCTCCTATTGTACTTCTTGCATTATTTTTTGTATTCTTTATTTGGTGGATCTTTTTAAGATAGATTTGTACTTCATCCTCTATATACATATTTATATACATATTTATATACATTTGTTAAACAAATAACGATACATTCACTTATTAGGGGTATGGGATACCTTATTCGGCTGTTACTGAGAGAAACAATCAGTTGAAATCTCAAAATACGTTTTTTTTCTGTCTTTTCAAAAAGGAAAAAATCCGTTACGTTTTTTCACCTGTCAATTTTAATCTCCTCCTGCAATTCGATATAAATACACATCACTATCTCAACTAATTATAACCGGGAGTATACTAATAGACATCTAGTGTTTACTATCAAGGAAGAAATACATAGATATACGTAAAAGAAATAACAATAACAACTTCTGCTTTATACCAATCTGATATGCCTCAATCTACTGATAAACCCAAAAACGAGTTACGCTCCCTAATTAACAAATTCAAATTTACTAGAGTTCTGGATTCAAACCCACAGACTAAAGTTATGTCTTTATTGGGAACCATTGACGGTAAGGACGCTATTATTACTGCAGAAAAGACACATTTTACCTTTGATGAAACTGTACGTAGACCATCTCAAGATGGTACTAATGTTCCAATTTTTTACCATTGTGAAAATGAATATTCTTGTGTGAATGGTATCGAAGAATTGAAAGAAATTACCTCGAATGATATTTATTATTGGGGGTTAACTGTTCTCAGACAACATATGGATTATAATCCAACTGCAAAGATTAATCTGATTTATCCTGCTACCTCTGTACATATTAAAAAATATGAACAACAAAATTTTCATTTAGTTAGAGAAACTCCAGAAATGTATGAAAGAATTGTTAAACCATATATTGATGAAATGTCTAATTCAACAAGATTGAAATGGGTTCATAATATTCTTTATGAAGGTGCAGAGGCCGATCGTGTAGTCTTTAAGGATTTTCATGAAGAAAACAAAAAGGATGGTTTCATCGTATTACCTGATATGAAATGGGATGGTATCAATATTGATTCATTATATTTAGTGGCAATTGTCTATAGAGAAGATATCAAGTCTATCAGAGATTTAAGGCCTTCTGATAAAGATTGGTTGATAAGTCTCAATAATAAGATTAGATCAATCATCCCAGGTTGTTACAACTACGCAATTCATCCAGATGAACTAAGAATTTTTATACATTATCAACCTTCTTATTATCATTTCCATATCCACATTGTCAATATCAAGCATGCTGGTCTGGGTAATAGTGTTGCTGCAGGTAAAGCAATGTTATTGGACGATGTCATTGAATTATTGAATTTCCTTGGTCCTAATGGGTTTATGAATAAGACCATCACTTATGCTATTGGTGAAAACCATGATTTATGGAAAAGAGGTATCGATAAAGAAGTTGAGAAACAATTGGAAGCAGATGGTATTCCAAAAGTTCCTAAGATTGTTGATGGATTTGTAATGAACAAATAAACCAAAAAGACAAAAAGCAAAATTTTTACTAAATTTTTTATATATGTATATCTATCTACATATACTTACATACTTGGGGATTTTTTAGACCTTAAATCTCCTCTTTACTGTATAGTTTTACAGTCGAATGTCCATTATATGTATGCCTCAAGTTCGTACCAATAAAGGATCCGAAATTTTCACGTAGAATAAAAATACGGTTTAATATACTACTAACATTAGAAAAGGGCTTGGATGACTGAACATTACTTGCTAAAGATATCACAAATAACAATATACATTGAAACATATAACACTTTAATACTAGACAAAAATGCAAGTGAAGACTAAAAAACGACCTTTAGTGACTTTTGAAGATGAAGGAACATCTTCTTCTCCAGACTCCGAAGAGAACAAGAATGTACAGAGAAAGAGGACAAAACATAGCCTAGACTATGATTTCGAAGGTGTTTATCCAGAAGACGATGAAGTAAACGATGATATAACTGAAACAAATACGGATCATAATGATATAAATGAACAATCAACTGAGTCGTTGGAGAAAATCATGCCCAAAGGTTATAAGATGATGCAAAAGATGGGTTACGATCCTAAGAAGGACCCAAAATTAAATAAAAATCCAACACCAATCCAAATTATTGAGAAATCTGGGAACCACAATTTAGGACTTAAGGAATATAATCTTGAGAAAGAAATCGAGCAAGACAATTTCAGACGATGGAAGTGTTCGATTCAGAATGATAAGAATTTAATCAATCAATGGCATAATTTACAAAAAATTGCATTCCAGATGTCTGGTGATGATGAACTATACAAACCAGGGCAAGATCCAAGAGATTTTAATGTACTTTGGAGAGGTTATGTCAAAGTACTAAACAAAGCTAGCAAAAAGTCTAAAAGATTGCAGAAACAAATTGAGCCAAAACAAAAGTCAAGCAGTGAGATCGAATCAAGCAAAGAGTCGGAAAATGAACAAAGTGAGAGTGACCAACAGAAGATTTCTGTACAGGATGACCCTGAGTTGGAGCTTTTTGATGAAATGACCACAGAAGAAAAAATAATGAAATTGAATGTTTTTTTGAGATCTGAACTATACTATTGTTGCTATTGTGGGCTAAAGTACCATGACGAAAGGGAATTGTATGAACATTGTCCTGGAATCAAACAGGAAGATCATGAATAAGGACTCATTCACTCATACATACACACACACATATATATATATATATATATATATATCACCCGGTTGCATTTTACATCATTTGAATAACTCTTGAATATCATGTATTTTTTCACATTTCTTTGAAGTTGAAATAAAATACTATTTTTGTTCACCAGCAAGAAAGGTAGACACAACTTGAACAATCAAGTTGTAAACAAGATGGGGACTGATGAGTGCTACTGATACAGAAATTAAACAACCGACCAATTTTTCACCTTCACCAGACTTCAGATGGCTTTGTGAGGAGCTTTTTTGCCGATTAGATAATATTCAGAATGACACTGGATCTAAATCTACCAAACCGATCAATGTAAGAGTTTATGAAGTCATCGCACGTTTCATAAACCTATGGAGAACAACTGTAGGGAGTGATATATATCCTGCCATTGTTTTAATTATACCTTATAGAGACAGAAGAATATACAATATTAAGGAATACACCTTAATCAAAGGGGTATGCTCATATCTTAAGCTTTCAAAGAATTCTTTTACAGAAAAGAGATTAAAGAGTTGGAAGGAAAGAGCAGAAAGAAACGTTAGATTATCAACATTCCTTGTTGATGAAATTCGAAAAGAGGAAATCTGAACCAAACCGTATCGCCAATAAACAATACATACCCATTTCTATTGATAAATTGAACAGCCTGTTGACTTCATTAACTGAAGAAAGAACTTCAAAGGGAAGGTCTTCCAAGAATTTATCCAATTCTCCAACATTTAGATATTGCCTTGATAATTTGACCTTCTTGGAATTAAAGTATTTTTTTGACATCTTATTGAAGAATAGAGTAATTGGTGGTCATGAACACAAATTCCTTAATGCTTGGCATCCTGATGCTCAAGATTATTTGAGTGTGGTCTCTGATCTGAAGATTGTTTGTGATAAACTTTGGGATCCGGAGCTTCGATTGAAGAATGATGACTTGAAGATTAATGTGGGCTTTGCATTTGCTCCACATCTTGCCAAGAAGCTCAATATTTCATACTCAAAAATCTGCAAGAAACTCAACAATAACTTTTTGATTGAGGAGAAGATGGATGGAGAGAGAATGCAGTTGCATTACATGAATTATGGTGAGAAACTCAAATTCTTGAGTAGACGTGGTATTGACTACACATATTTATATGGAGAAAATACACAGAAAGGAACTATTGGTTGCTATTTGAACTTGGATAAAAATGTCAGGGAATGTGTACTGGACGGAGAAATGATCACCTTTGATAAAGCTCAGAATATGGTTTTACCATTTGGGATCGTTAAGGCTGGTGCAGCCAGCGCACTCACAAAAGAAGGTATTTCAAACGAGGGATATCATCCACTCTACATGGTTTTTGATCTAGTATTTCTTAATGGGACTTCTCTTGTAGAAATGCCATTATACCAGAGGAAGCAATATTTGTCCCAAATTCTGACACCTCGCAAAAATTTTGTAGAAATTATTGGATATTCTCAGCACACTGGAGAAGAATCAGTCAAAAGTTCTTTGGAGCATGCAATTTCCTTGGGATCTGAAGGGATTATCTTAAAACAATACAATTCTAGATATATGGCAGCAAGCAGAAATGATAGTTGGATCAAAGTAAAGCCCGAATATCTGGTTCAATTTGGTGAAAATATGGACCTGATAATAATAGGCAGAGATCCTGGTAAAAAGGATTCTTTGCTATGTGGCTTGGTGATAGCCGAAGAGGATAATCAAGATGAAAATACTGATATGAATGATCTTTCTGAGCACGAAGTTATTGATCTGGATTCCCAGAATGTCGATAAAGAAGAAACAATGGAGGAGAAAAAAAGAACATTGAAATGTGTAGTATCCTTCTGTAACATTGGTAATGGGTTATCGCAGGAAGAATATAAGGAAATTGATAGAAAAACAAGAGGCCATTGGCATCGCTTTGACAGAGATCCACCTGATCCTGAGCTTTTGAAATTTGGGACCAAATTACCCACAGAGTGGATCGATCCTCAAGATTCTGTTGTTATGGAAGTAAAAGCAAGGTCTATCGACAATACGGACACCAGTGATAGAAAATATGGAGCTGGTTGCACTCTTTATGGTGGCTATTGCAGACGAATAAGGTATGACAAAGATTGGACTTCCGCATATACCTTTTCTGAGTTTCTTCGAGATAAAAACTCTAGAGGCCGAAGACAGGGAAATAGTGACCAAACACTTATCAAACCAAAAAAGAGAAAGACGAAACAAAACCTATTAACGCAGTCCCTTAATCAATACTATCCTAGCGGTAATATCTCAGGTAACTCTGAACTTTTCCAAGGGTTTTATTTTTATATTATTAGTGATTTTGTGGATCCAATAGATAACAGTAGAATTCCCAAAGATGAAATTGTGAGACTTGTATTAGCAAATGGGGGAAATATAATTCACAATATCATTTCTAAGCACTATGGGGATGAAAAACTCCGTATTATATGCGGAAGATATACAAAAGAATGTAGGGCGGTAGCGGAAAGAGGTTATGATATAATAGACCCGTCATGGATAATAGACTGCATATCAAATAATAGGCTGTTAAAATTAGAACCGCGCCATTGCTTCTACGTTTCCGAAGCATTAAGAGCTTTGGCTAAATCAAGAATGGATAAGTTTGGAGATAGTTACGAATCAATAATAGATGTAAAAAAGCTTGAAGATATTGTCAAAACAAACAAGCCGATTCAGATCAATGAATCAGATGTTGCATTGTATGGAACACAAATACCAGATTTCTTATTTTGGAATAGAACAGTATTCATACCAACAGATGATTTCGATATTGTTAAGGTATACGAGGCAAAATTGAAGATTAAATTATATGGCGGTAAGATAGTCGATAATCTATCTCAATGTAACCTTGTTATAATTGTAGAGACCTCTGGAGTGTCTCTCGGTTCATTAATAAGAGAGATTCGTTCCGAGCTTGCCAAGAAAGTATATTTGTCTGAAACTGTTCCAGAACTACCGCCGATAGTAACATCTAGGTGGATTGATAAGTCCATTGAGGAGAATATTCAAGTTCCAGAGGAGGACTTTCCTGTACTACAAAGCTAATATATACTGTGGTAAGTCAAATATTATATATTAAATAAGAGAGACAGTTTATGAATTTAATGTACAAATACAGCGTTGCTGTTTTTAGAATGGTCTATTCATCCTGTTTGCCACCATTGCTACCGGTGGTATCAAGAGGGTGACCATTTTGAGAAGAGACTGCATCGTTTTGCTTGCTTTTATGCTTTCTTCTTCTTTTACTCTTTTTACTGAAATCATCGATAGATCCTTCGTTTTCTCTTTTGACTGAATTCTTTGGAGCTGAAAGAGTAACTTGAACTGTCTTGGTGGCCTTCTTCACACTCAATGGATTTGGACCTTTTGGACCTTTTGATCTTTTCTTTGTCTTTGAAGACTCTTCATCTCCACCATTGACCTTCTGCGACGGCTTCCCTTCTGGCTTCATCTTACCTGCAAACTTAGGATCATTCAAACCTTTGAATAACTTAGACTGTTCCATACGTCTACTGACTTTTGCGCTAACATCACTTAGTGGTTCCATAACCATGACAGCCCTGGAAATATGAACTAATGGAACACCCGGAATTTGTCTTAACTTTCTTCTGATTGAAACATCCTGGGAAGCAACGATATATCTATGTTTATTTTCACCATTGATGTTAACAATACTTTCAATACACTCACTTGGGGTCTTGGGATCTTTTGGGTTGTGATTACAACGACGTCTTTCGAATTGCTTAGCAGCATCGATAGCATATTGGTTATTTGTCGCATATAGTGCTTGCATACAACATTGTGTTATCATAACCTTGATATCATCTTGTAAGGTACGTTCTAGACCCTTTGCTAAATCAAACTTGGCATTGTCTGCTTCTGTAACTATTTGGTCATCCACTATTACTTGATAGGGAGCTCTGAATTTGAATGTGTGTTGATAGACTAATAATTGCTTCCTGTAGGATTTGGCTCTTTTTTGACGCATTTTAACTGATCCTTTCTACTGGTTCTTTTAATTCTTTGGCAAATGTAGAGTTCCTTTCATCTTAGCTCATCGAGTGAAATTTTTTTTCACATCGCTAACAAGTTTTCGATTGCGCTTAGCCAAGATAAACTAAAACATCAATCAACTCTATTAAAGAAAAAGGTTATTGAAAATGTATAATATCTATATATGCTGCCTGAATAACCTATCTGGGTTGGGTTATTATAGTACTTGGATAGGCTTGTTTCTTAGAGTAAACAGTTTGAAATATGTCCAGAACCAGAACAATACAAAACAACCGAATCCTAAAACACAGTTTAGAATGACCCAGAGATCAGGATACTGGCTTGGTGCATCCAAGAATAAATCCACCAAATGGATAGCGCCCATACAAATGTAGGATCCCACAATGATCAGCTTCCAAAGGATATTGTATGGCAATAAACTTCTACGGCGGTAATTGCTATCGATTGAACTGATGGATGGACCCGGGGTCAATTCACTAGGTAAGAATCTTGGTGTGACAAAACTGAAATTACCAATAAGCCAGTTACTCAAAATGAAACAGACAGAATATTGTAAAATCAAGCCATCCTTTTTCAACAGTGGATAGAGGGTAAACAATGCAATATTATTGATCCAACTAACCATTGAGAGAACGTTCCAATCTGTTGACGTATATAATAAGGTGATTGGAAGTAATGGAACTAAAATAGTCTTTTCATGAACTTGAAAGCTAAATAAAAAGAAGGACATAGAACAAACAGCAAGGGCATATGGAAGTAAATTCTTTTTTGGATGAAATGTGATAATTATCAAAGCTGGAAGAAACCCTGCGGCGGTAGCCACAAGGGAATATAATTGTAGTTCTTGTTGAGTAAACAGAATCTTGTATTTGATGAAGATATTGGTAACACACCAAAAATTAGCTACTTTATCTTCAAACAGACCCCTAGCGAAAGGGAAAATACGATGAATAGACTGAACCACATTCTTTGTACCACCAAACACGTATAATGGGGCAAACATCACAGCAAAAGAAGCAATTGTGGAGAATGCAATACCTGTTAGTCTTGTTAAGTTGAAGAATTTTGGGAAGAACAAAGACTTACTTAGTAAGTAAGCGAAAAAGATTGGAGCATAATATAATGCCATTTGTTTGAAACAAATGGAAAGTACAAAGCATGCAGCTGCAAGGACATAAAAGTCATCAAGTAAGTTATTGATGGCAAAGACTGTTAGACCTAACATAATCGAATTGTATTGAAAATGACCATGATCAATCAACATTAGTGATGGTTGAAACAGAATTGCAGCTGCTGCGATATATTGACCTACTGGTGATTGATTTCTCAATTTGCCAAACCATTTTGTAAAATATACAACAGCAGGCATATAGAAAAGAGCTTCACTGATCAAAACTGTAATTCTCATGAAGGTTTTTATTCCGTCAGCTTCAATTCCACGAGATTCATTGAGCATAAACCAAGGAGGATATACGAATGAACCTATCTTACCACACAAATAAGAATGGTAGGCTGTCAATGGTGGATAATCTAAGCCCCAGTATTGTAAATCAAACCAATACCATTTGGAGATTGGTAAATGTTGAGTAATTTCCATCCAATGTCTTTGAGCTTCGAAGTCACCAAACATGGGGGAAGCACCCATACCAGAATATGGACCTAATCCAATTGCTAATCTTACAATCAATGCGAATATAATGATAACGTACTGTGTTAACCATTGGGAACCTGCTGGTCTAAAGGGTAGTAAGAAATCGTATAATGGGGAAGCATAGAAAGATTCCTCGACAATAGAGCTTTCCGGCAACTTTGTATGCTTTGAACCTTTGCTCTTCTTTATTGTATGCTTCTTCTTGGGTGACATTTTATGCTTGCTTTGATGAAAGTTCAACAATTCCTCTTCCTTGAGAGCTAGCTCCATTTGAATGTTTATATATTTCATTCTCAAAGTTCGCTCTGTTCAATATAAAAAAATGAATCTGCAGAAACTTATTTTACAGAAGGAAATGGAAAGCACAAAACGCAAAAGGTCTTTATGATTTATTGAAATATTTTATTGATATATTTGATGTTTATAAATAACTAAAAAATACGCTAAGGTTTTAAATAGAAATGAAATTGTACATAATAAATGAGGACATGAGGTAGAGAAACTGAAAGTTAAAAAAGAATTTTGAAAAGATCAAGGCTTGCTCATTAAGAACTTTCAAACTTCGGAACATCGGCTTCCATTAAACCATTACGAATAGAAGACTTCCAACCAACAGCTTTTTCGAAACCATTGATACCATATTGATAATTTTGGAAAACTTCGATCAATTTTTCTCTATTTGATTCAACGAATGGACCATGTTGAATAACTGGTTGATCCAAAATTAAACCACCCATGATTGCAAATTCGGTATCATCGTTGCCGACTTGACCCTTGATATGGTTACCATCTGCATTGTAGAAGATGGAAGAATATTGCGGATAAACTTTATTATCAATGATTACCGAACCCTTCATGACATAAAGCATGACATTGAAATTCTCTGGGATATCTTGTTCCCATTCGGTACCCTTCTTGTCAGATAAGAAATGGTAAAAATCGACTGGAGTATATGCTAATTCTTTGATGGATTCAACACCGTACGATTTACCTGAAATAACCTTAACAGTTAAATTATCCTTTGGTTTAACAATTGGAATTTCACCACCTCTTAAGTTTCTATAACGGGGCTCACAATCCTTCAATTTAGTTGGTAAATCGACCCATAATTGTAAACCAACACCGGCATCACCATTCTCCATAAGAACTGGAATTTCAGAATGCATTATAGCTTTACCGGCAGTCATGAATTGTAAGTCGCCTGGTCTTAAGACACCCTTAGAACCAGTAAAGTCTTCATGTGCAATCATACCACCACGAACATAAGTAATAGTCTCTTGGCCATGATGTGGATGGTCTGGGAAACCAGCAGGATGAGAAACAGTGAAATGATCTAATAATAAGAAAGGTGAGAAGTTACGTTGTCTCATAGAGCCAACTGATCTTCTGACTCTTGCCCCAACACCTTCTTCTTGCTCAGTAGCAATGAAACTCTTGCCAATGGTACGAATAATCTTGGACATATTTTTTTGTTTGTTGTTGTTGTTGTTGCTGTTGTTGTTGTTGTTGTAGTTAAGTACTGTTTAATGTATCAGTAGTTGATGGTTTTATCTAACATAAATTTGGAAGAGAAGATAACAACATATTGGAAAACTGCTGCACTTATATACCTTTAATCTGATCAAGTCCTTACCTAAGAAACATGCAATCTTGGTATGTATAAGTTCTTACTCATTGCTACCAGACTGAAATTTTTAATAAGTTTTTAGTAAGTAAAACACCGCGCTGACTGCGGAGCTTGAAAAAGTGATAAACTTAAGTTTTGGATGATTAAGAGTAAGAAAACTTGGAAGAGGAAGATCAATTGGAGTGCCAAAAGTGTATGTGTCAGCAAGGTATATGGATATATGTTATGGTTTTGTATGGGTGACTAAAATCTGTCATTGTTGCTGACTTAGTTTATCTCTGTAGTAAAATTATTTCCATAGCGTTCCATCATAGTTAGCACGAGGTTAAACATCGAAACTTCATGGGGTTCCACGGGTTCTCTTTGTCTTCTTTCTTAGATTCTTTTCTGTTCCATTGATATGACTACTTGTAAGCAATCGACGTTAGTAATCTAGTAACCAAGCAAATAACTTATTGATGAGACATCAAAACTTGGTCCTAGTAAAATTCGGAGTTGACTCCAACTGTCTGGAGTGCCTATACAATGAATGCAATCTCAGTCTGTCCAAGTCTAATGTTACCCCTGCTTCAAACATATATCTCCTAAATGCTGCCGTGGGAAGTTTGCTAACTCCTAGTTGAAATATGTGGTCACTCAAGGCACAACTTGAAATGGCGTCTGGTTGATAGGAGAAGTTCATACTGTTCTTTGCGGATTCTTTTTGTAAAAAAGAGTGGCCAAAAAGATGAAACACATATTATCACCGATCACTGCATCTACTCTGCCAGTATGGGTTGATAGATTTTGATAATGTACGAATTGTGTCCTTCTGGGTCAATTGTTTTACCCATTCATATATTACGCGTGTAAGTTCCACCATTGAAAAATTAATGTGTCAACTATTTTGATAGGCAAGAGTTGAAGGCATCAGTTGACTACTTTCGGTAAATAGACTCACAAGATGTCTGATAGTGATTTGTTAGGTTCATCTGATGATGATGATTTGATTTTACAACTAAGTACAAGACCACCAAGGTTTACTCAAGTACCAGAGGCGCCAAATACTACACAAATTCCAGAACAAAATGAAGTTAGCACATCAGCTACACAACATCCTCAAAGTCAGAATACTGGCACTCAAGCACAATCGCAGTCAGATCTGAAGATAAAAGAGCAACTGACAAGAGCTCAAGGTGAAGTAAGTATTTTGAGAGACAAGATCAACTTTTTAAATAAGGAAAAAGAGCAAGAAAAGAGTGCTCAATCAATGAACATAGAACAAATCAAACAAAGTCATTTGGATGAGCTTAATTCATTCAAGCAAAAGATTCAAAGATTAGAAAGTGAGAAAAAATTCTTAATTATGGAATCAAGAACTCCCACAATCATATCTTCTGCTTCATCGCCAAATTTAACTAAAAGGTTACCTTCTACTCCGCTAGTGAAGAGACGTAAACTTGACGAATTGGCAAACCCATCACCACCACCAACAGTACAGCCACATAACTCAATATCGCAGCCACTTTCACAAGTTTCATTGAATCCCAACAGAGTCACATCCGATGAGACAAGCGAATTCTTTGATTCAATCATTGCATACAGAATAGTAGGGTCAGATTTAACCACAATGGAGATACTCAATAAATTGACTTTGAAATACATCGAAAATTTCAAATTCAAAACATTCGTTATTCCAAGTGGAGAATCTATAGGGAAATCTCTTTTTGAACTGTTATTTATCTGTAAGAAGAGTCTCACTTTAGATAAATGCATAGACACTTTGTTAGAGAGTATTGCTTATCTAATTAAAGATATATCAATGCATCAGGAAGAATCAAAGATAGCTTTACCGTTTCTCATAACGATAATGTATCAAATTGTAATATTTAGACCCAGTGCCGTGCATACATTAGCATTAAAGGATACATTTTTGTTCTGTTGTGAATTTATCAAGAGATACCAGCATGTGATGAAACAACCATTAAGAGAAAATAAATCAAATATACAGCCACAGATATTTCAATATGATCTGATCAATTACCTGATATTATTCAATTCTTTTGATTTACTAGAGATCTCACTAAAAATCTTGCAATCTCATACTTTGACACCAACTGAATTCACAAGTTTTTTTGATGATAAATTATTGAAATCACTAGATGATGTATCTCATTTAGCATTACCAATGTCATACAAATTGATATTAAAGACAGTTTTCAATATGGTAGAAATACTTAACACTCTTTCCAACTGCCTTGTTTCTGCAACATCTTCATTGTCAGCAGAATTTGAGGGGCAGAAGATACCGTCAGAATGGTGGAGGACAAATATAACAAGACTATATCAAATATTATCTAAGCAGATTAAAAATCAAGACGTTTACGATGGCAGTGATAGTAGTTTTTTTTTCAACGAAAGATACCATGACTGTTTTGGACTCATTAGAAATATGGGTGACAATAGAATTGGTAAAATGATTTCTTCTCTGATCAATCCTAATATACTACAAAGTTCGCCGAAAGTAATATCAAAGGATGACATTCCAATACTACCAAATGATGGAAAAATAAATTTCCAATTTGAGTATTGGAATATAGCTCTTAAGGATGAAATTTTGAACTTATGGGAAAACTTACTTTTTGTCTATCCAAATGATCCAAAGGTAGGAAACGGTGAGATGTTGATTCAATTAACAAGCTTAATATCCCATGAGCAGGAAGAATTGTTGAGAAGAAACATTGGACAAGATTCACCTAATCTTTTTCTACGATCCCACTTAATTGAGCATTCTATTGTGTTAATATATCGTTTATGGACGGAATGCCATTCACATATAAGTTCAGAACAAATGTCAAAAATTGATAATGATTTAGTCATGGCCTTATGGAGGATAATAGTGACTGCACAAGGTCCAGATCAAGAGAACAGAGGTGACATTGAAATGAAGGATCATCGAATCTTAGTAGATAAACTATATGAACTAGAGATAAGGGACCAAGCATTCTATTATGAAGATGCATTTGAAAACATGCCATCTTATTTGACCGATGAACTAGAATCCCAAATGAATGATAGAGCTGGGAAGATTATGCAAATCAAGTACGACCCAATCTATGTTGAAATGGCTAAACAAATCTTAGACTCCAGACAAAGTAGTTTTCCATCTATTGATGACGTCGATTCCTTATATCTTGCTATGGGATTGTAAAAATTTAATTTATTGATTTTATTTTATACACATTAGTAATATAATTATATATTAATGCTAAATTTAAATTTAAGCAGACTTAGCCTTTGGAGCACCAGTTTGGAAACCGTTCTTGAATTTTCTGGAGATATGCTTTAAGTATCTCATTCTACCGGTACCGGTAGTAGTTCTTCTCTTGGACTTGGCACCCCAGTTGTAAGATCTAGTCTTAGCAGCTGGATAACCACAGGCAGCACATGTCTTTTTTTGAACGTGGAATGATCTTTTACCACATCTGTTACACAAAGTATGAGATTTGTTGTGACGCTTACCGAAAGATGGAGTACCCTCTATTTAAAAATAAATTATCATAATTCATTAGAATTATAATTTAAAAAAATAGTTAGTAAACTTGATTACTTGACAATGGGAAAAAATTTCATTTATGTTCAATTGTCCGAGGTATTATTTTCTCTTTCCTTCTATATTCAATTTGGGCCATAGAATTATTTGAAACGTCCTTTGCGGTCTTCCTTGTTTCCTTTCCAATGTTTGACGTCGTTCTATATAACAGAATAACATTTTTTCACATTCACTTAGTGGTATAATCCTGAGACTTGATTTGGAATATTTGTTCATCATTTCAACCCTGATTGAAACACATTGATTCATAAATTCATAAGTTCATTCTTTGATAATTCATCTACATACTACCCATTTTTGCCTATAATATAATTTCGTGTATATTATCCTTTAATAATTGACCTAAAAAGACTATGTCTTCACACTGTAATATTTTTTATCTATTCGATATTTGGGTTTTGCCATGCGAAATTTCAGAAGTTTCAGCGTTTTCTGGAAGTTTTCCATCGAAACTCTTTCAAAATAATTTGTTTCAATTTTTTGCTTTGAAAATAATACAAAAAATAAAAATGTACGGTTTTGACATATTTTGAGTAAAGTGCGGATGCAAAACAGTCAACTGAAAATAAATAAAAATATTTGTTTACATTCGCGTAAATACCTGATTAATATATTTCGCGTTTATACATCTCATCTTAACAATCTTAGTTTATTGCAAAAAGTGATAAATAAGCTCACCTATCATTCCTCAATAATCTCTGCTTTTGGAATACTCAGCTCTACTCATATCATTTCATCCTGAGTGTTTAGGTATTGTCGTTTTCTTTTTGGAGTGATAATCTTAGTATAGCATATATTATTGATTGAGCATACCACCCATTTTGATCAGAACACCAACAGAAATCTATCAATATATATCGTCGTTATGTCACTCCAGTTTCCACCTTCTTCTCCAATAGCTTTTGACGTATCCAAATACTCTAATATAAATAAACCTTTAAGTGATGAAGACACCAGAAATGATAATTATTCTAGCTATACGTTAGACGATAAGATTGACAACAAACTCGAACAGCCTTTCCAAAATGCTAAATATAACTTAGCGAATACTGACAACAAATATCCTACTCCTGATCCATCATCTAGTCTTGGTATAATAACATTATCATCATCACCCAATAGGAGGACAACAACCAAGGGGCCAATCGAATCTTCTCCACCACCATTGAAGTCCAATCAGCCACTAAAGATTGAACTAGATCCTCAGAATATATCCCGTTTAACTATTGGCAGAAAAAAATCAGTTTGTGATATAATTTTACCTAGTAAGAAAAATATATCCAGACAACATGCTTTCATCACGTATATTAACACATCTAACGAAATTAAGATTGAATGTAATGGTACAAATGGTATTGTTGTCGTATTACCGAACTCAGGGATCGATTGTTACTTAGTTAAACGGGATAAAGATAAAAATACCTATCAGCTATACCTGGACACAATCGAAAATCAGAAAACTATTCAAGATATTTCATCAGTGGACATAGAAGGTACACATTTGATGAAAAGCCAACATTTGATCTCTTTTGCTTTGTTAAAGGGGGAAACAATAATCATGCCTTTGATAGAGTCAACTGTTATTGATTTCAAGCAAGCAGAAATTTCACTGACACTGAAGCCAAAAGTTCATAGAAGTCTAGAATCAAATGAACAAATTGCCTTACGTGATGACTATACAACGGAAACTGAAGACGAAATGATACCATTAACCATATGCAGTGACCAGTTCAATCAAGAGATGAAAACGCCTTCAAAATTGTTGATTCCTGTCTTGCATTCACCTTCAACTGAACCACTTTTTTCACAAAATTATTCTGATTTATGTGATAGTCCAAAGCAATCTGTCTGCTTTATAGAGCAAAAGCAGATGGTGATTACACCGCGAATGACAAATGTAATAACTGAGCCAAGGACACCTATCAAAGTGAAAAAAGATATATTTAGAAAGATTGATTTTGACACACCAATCCCGCACCATTATAGAGTGGGCAAGAATGTCAAAAATGTGAATCATATTAGTACCTCAAATGACTTTTTTGAAGAGAAACTAGTCAATTTTCTACAATCACCGCCTTCTGCACATAAAACTCTACTACTGTCAGATTCATTGGAGAAGCGTTCGGTTCAATTGTCGCCTGTAGAGATTGCAAAGTCCTCTAAATTAGCAGCTCCTTCCTCGTCACCGACAGGTATGTTTTCCCAACCACCCATTTTTGAATTAGCAAAATCTGGTAAACCCATTGCAACCTCATCAGCGTCACTACCAGGAGAGGACACAAGGACTAAACGTAAATCTTTGAGAGAGGTATCTTGCAAGGTTATCACAGAAATCACAAAACCTATATCATCACTTAAGACAGGAACGTACAGCTTTGGGGATAAACATAATAATCGATGTTCAACTGTTCCGAAAAATCACAAAGCAATCACTCAAAAACCTTATGATTCTAACGTCAAACCATTGAAGAGAAAATTGCCTATTCAAAAAAGACAAAAATCATCAAAGAAATACAAAAGAGAAGTTGATCATTTGGAGGAATTAAGATCTAGAAATATAATTCCTGATGAAGTTCAACATGTACTATCCAACTACCTTGCATTTTCCACTTTTCAGCAACTACCATTGTCACAGTTACAGGGTGTCAATCATATCACAACTAAAATCACACGAGCTGAGCTGCGTGCATTACTGAACAATGAAAAATCGATTGGTGTAATCAAACGTCATGGAAAGGATGCTGCTGGAAATTTGCTAGAGGAAGAATACTACTATGATTTTGAAAATGACGGCGACATGGATAGAAGGAATCTGCTCACTTCATTGAAAGGTGATAGAACAGGATTAAGATCCTGTAGAAAAACACATAAACAGTATTTCTGGAAAAAACCAGGTAAACGATGAACACATTAACGTCCTTACAGCGAAATTATGTAAACTAATCGATTTTGAGATGTCTATGATAAAAATATCCCAAATTTTAGTTATTCTAGATATCATATTTATACATGATCAAGTCAATATGCTTTCAATTCTTCAGAGACTTTCAAAAGTCATTATATTTCTATTATTTTGCAAAAGAAATAAAACTATAAACTAAAAAAGTAATGCTACTTGTAATTGTAGTATATAATTCCACTCCTTTTCTTACCAAAAAATCATGGATTTATATGTTTGTTATATATACAACTCCAAGTTTAATTATCATATTCATAATTAGTTGAATATCAGCATGCATATGAATTGAAAACTTTTCTTGTAGAAGTCAAATGAAGGAAATGCAATAGGACAATAACTGTTTTTATACTTAAACTGTAACGGGGGAAGGTAAAGAATATGTTGTAGTTCTCTTTTTGTTATATATCCATCTCCAACAGAAAACGGTAACACCGGCACCAAGAAGACAACCAAAAACTACATCATACCAATGATGTCTATGGTCCGTTACTCTTGATATCATCACAATCATAGCCAATACCAGACACCATATATGTCTGACATATGAACCTAAAACAAATTTACATTGCCAAAAGAAGACAAAGCCCAAGCCACATGTGATAAAACTTGAATGTCCACTTGGTGTACTTTTCAACCCATCAAATAAAATCCTTTGATTCGGTTGAGTACAGATAGCAATTGAATACAAACCATTTTGAGGTACAGGTTTGTCAATGATATTTGGCTGACATCTCGATACAAAATCTGGGCGTAAGTTACCGATAATTAACTTGAGCGAATTCGTGACGACCCCATTGATGGATAGTATCAAACCTAAACACAACATACTAATGTGGAATAAGTGCAGCTCATTTGAAATGGTTCCATCTGGTTTGTTTGAGAGCCATGTTCCATGTAATTTACGAATCGATTGTTTGTTGAATATACAGAACCATGTCAAAATGAAGCTACCAACTAGTACACTCATTAAAACACACTGTGCATCATTAATGAGTTGATCTTGCACAAAAGACAATGAGATCTTTGGATTGTCTAAACTAAATCTAACAGACTCCCATCTTGGTACCAATCTAAATTCAGAGAATATAAAGAAAACACTGCACAAGAAAAGTACAGTGTACTGTAAAAGGTATTGTTTCAAATAGCGTATATGCTCTTCTGCCCTCATTAAAAAAAAGGCTATTTTACTAACGAATGGACAGGACTTCAAGTACCTGGATAATATGCTGATTGCTATGGTTTTTCAGAGTTATGCATTTTTACTCAGTGAAGAATATATAATTATAAAATTGGTATTAGCGAAAAGTAGGTATATGCACATTTTTTAGTTGTCGAAGTGTCGGCGATTGATTATTGTCCGACACACTCATTTGAAAGAAGCCTCATCGGTGATCAAAAAAAACTAGCCTGCTACCTATCTAGAGATGAGATGATCTCTCAAGCACAGCAGTAGATAAAATTGATGATGTCTCTTATAATTCATTTGATATTATAGCCGACTCTTACATAATGCAATAGTAGAAAATAGCATTCAATACGCAAATGATCAATAGGTATATTGCCAAGACTTGCACCTTATTGATTTTGTTTTGTGACGTCTCCCTATGGACAGAAATGTTTGTATCTTCATTTTCAAATGTGGAGCCTGTAGTTTCATTTTGCTTAATTTCCGATGTAGATTCATTACTTATATCTTTACCCACTTGTGGCTCATTGAGAACTACACCGAGACCTTTGATCATATGCCATTCTACATGACAATGAAGAAGCCATTGACCAGGATTATCTAACTTGAATCTTAGTACAGCAAACGAATTTCCTGGTATGTTGATGGAGTCTCTTACCGTTGGTACCTTATTATGTGCTACCCAGTAATTCATATCTTGTTGGTATTTTTCCCATGCCCTGCCGTCAGGTTTTGAAGGTATCAATGAACCTTCACCGCCTAGACCAATTGATACTAATTGAAAATGATGACCATGCAAATGCCATGGATGTCGCATGTGATCAATTGAGTTGATTATAATGTCAACTATTGTTTCAGCGGGACTTAACTGAATGGGTTCCTTAACATATTCACCAAAAGTTTTCCCATTCACTTTGTACATCCCTGTGTTATAAGTATCAATAGTATCTCTGTCGGAAAAGTATTCATAATCAAGCACAATACTTCTTGATGGTGACTCTAAAAGGGTTGCCCTTAGTTCTTTTTCCTCCAATTCTGTGTCGCTGATGTCCAATGGTGTCAACTCTCGAAACAATTCATGTTTGTCGAGAAAAGGTAGTTTACTAATTCGTATATTTTCATTTGATTGTACGTAAGTAGACTTGTCATTTTCTGTCTCAGGTAAAAACCATAATATCTTGGTAAAATAACCCATCATTTTATTGCATCCATTAATTATTTTAACTGGAGAACCTGGAGAAGCCAATTTAATAATCACTGTATACCTTTGACCTACTGCGAGTGACAATGTCGCTACTGTAAATGGATTTATCAGGATACCATCTGTTTCAATTACTATCATTTCATGGTTTTCAACGTTTAATACTTGTGTACCTGACATACCAGTATTAATAATCCTTAACTTGAGGTACTTAGTTGATTGGTTTAATTGTTTAAAAATTGTGCTTTCCTTTTGACCGTTTACTAAGGATCCAGTTAAACTAGGATCTGGTCCTCCACTCCTACTCAAAACCCTACTTCTCAAAATGTCTAGATTCCAATCATCATAATAATCGCTTAAAGTGATGATTTCTTCTTGTATTTCCTCCTCTTTAATGTTTCCACTAACGTCTTCATTTTCATTGTAAGGCAGTAGTGCATTTACTTTCACATCATCTTTGTGTAATGAGTCCAATTGATTGGCAACTGATTTAACTAATCCTTCATGGGAAGGACAGTCGACAATGAAAGTGCCTCTAAGACCATCCCCATATTGTACTGAAATATGCGAGTGGTACCAGTAAGTACCACAAACACCTTTAGGAATTTTGAAATTATAAATATATGTTTCCCCTGGTTTTATTGGATCTTGAGTAACACCAGGAACACCATCATTAGAGTTTAGAAGAGGTGACAGGCCATGAAAATGTATAGATGTGTTGCAATATTCTCTCAATAGTGCATCATCGTTCATTTCATGCAAGTCAGATTCAGAGCATATGTGATTAGTCACAGCCATATTGACTGTATCTCCTGATTTAACTCTAATAGGTGGGCCATATGTGTCTAGATGATTATTGATGGAAATGATTCTTCTATTATATTGATCATAAGCGGTTGTTATTTCAAAGTTGAAGTTATGAGTTTCAGGGCCTTCATTGACCTTTTCAAGTGAACTTACCAAGCCTAACGAAAGTAAAGTAAGGAAACATTGGACAAAAGTGGTTCTCATAATTTTCCTTTTGCTTTCTTTACATTTGAATTTAGTACTCATGAAGCAGATCATGAGAAATTTCAGGTATGTTATACAATCGAATCTTAAGTCCGAAAAAAAAAATGGTGGTTGCTAAGAGATTCGAACTCTTGAATCTTGCGATACCTGAGTATTCCCATTTTTTCAATGGTTAAGAATTCGACTTCTTGAATCAGGCGCCTTAGACCGCTCGGCCAAACAACCATAATATAATAAAGTTTGTAACAGGGAGCTATGGGTAAAGTGACTGGGTAACGTGTTCGTGTTTTGTATTGATTTAATGGCCTAAATTTTATAGAATGTAATAAATATTATAGTAAGTTGAAATAAGGTCCCGTGAAGCTTATTTCCAATAATCGGTTTTAATGATTTATCTTTATATTATAATAATTTATTTTAATTCTGTATCTTTTCTTTATGTAAAGTGTAAAGTATTAAGTAATTATCTATTGTCGACGTTGGTTGCTTTTTATCTTTATTTTTCTCGACGTCGCTTTTCTTGACAGAAAAGCTTCTTCCATCTGATTGGTCAATATTCATACAGTATTGATTCTAATTCAACTAAAGATATCATAATTCTAATACTAGAATTATAATCTATTTTCTAAGACTAAATTACTATTATAATTTAGTCTGAATCAATACAGTTTCAAGGATATTAGCAGTTAAATTACTAATATGCGCGTCGTGTATTACTTGTATCTAGTGTTACTTACTTATTACTTATGTGTTAGTTCAATGTCTTGAGTTCGACGTTGTTTTTCATGATAAGTTTTCATCGACTTTTCTGACGGTCATGATTTCCTATTTAGGAAACTATCTTACAATTAATGTAATAAAGGTTATCTTGGAATATGAGATCTGATTCTCAGATCTCTGACATGGGAATATTCTTCTAAGTGCTTGTCAACGAGTTGTTCTGGAATATTCTTCAATTATAAGTTCTTCATGAACTTTCCATATTATTACAAAGTTTGTAAGATATGTGATTTATCTCACTAACTATTATTTATCACGTGCTTGTCACATGTTTCTCACGTGCTTACAAACAACATTTATTTGATATTATGTTTTGTCTCAAAGAAGACTTTTGTTTTATGCTTAGTCTGAAATAAGGCTTTTGATTATATGTTATGATGGTTATGATCATTAACTTTTGATCTGAGACGTCTACGTTTTCGGCCAACTTTAGTTTTAACGGTTGTGCAAAGCTGTGTGGAATTGTCGAGCGTTTTCTACCAGTAAAGCCATACAGTTATGTTGCCATCAGACCAGTAGGTCATGGGATTGATGAATGATTTTATTATATTAATATTAGCTTTGACTAATTGATTTTGAATTAACTCGAGAGGAGATACTCTCTATAATGATAGAAGTAATTGTGATAACGATTAAGACCTTCTACTAAATTAACGTAAAACTCAATTGAGTCAATTCATGTGTCATCACTTAGACTAAAAAACTACTAAAATGATAAGAATGAATTAGAGTACAATAAAGTAAGTGATTTATAAAATTATAATTTATCAATTTATCTCCTCTGGGTAAATGACCATACAAAACGCTAATAGTGCAGTAGTTATGAGCAATTTCATCAAGATAATGTAATATCATGAGAGTATTCTGTTTTCCTCTTTTATTGTTTACCCCAGATGGAGAAATTCAATCAAACATCTCTTTCCATATATTTACTTTTGTCAAATATACGAAGAATCTATCTCAAATTGTAAAAACAGACTTTATTACATGAATTGTAAGATAAGTTTCGGACATAGGAAACTGTAAATAACAGAAGAATGAATTCGAACTTGAGATATTCAAGACACAGAAAACTAAACGGCAAGTAAATGAAATCACTCAATTTTTTATTTTTTATAGAAAATAGTAAACGATCAATTATCTTTATAAAAAATATCCTAAAATCTAACAAATAATAAATGTTTCAGAAAGTCAAAAAAGCCAAAACACTTTAATTTAGCTTCTCAACTACTATTTATTATATATCAAGTCCCAGACACATCGAAACTACTTTGTAATAATGATTTTTCTTCAACTAATGACACTAATATGAGTATGGAAAACAACTCTACAATGATGACTTAGGTCACATGTTTCTACAAATACAAATCCACAACGTAAAGCATTATCATCTCACCCAATATTGTACAAGCATGATAATCTATAGATGAAAACTCGCTGTATTACAACCAGCTATATATAACAAATCTTCAAATGATACTCTTTTTTGCTATTCAAAAGCATCTTTTCTGATTCAAAGACTGAGGCTCGGCGGCAAAAAATACAAAACAGTGAATCGCTGTAAAATTCTTTCCGGTGGCAAATGGTATATAAGGACAGATTATTTACAATGAAATCCAAAACGTTTCCTTTTCATATATTGGATAATTCTTCAACCCTATTGAAGAATAAGTTGGAGTTTGGAAAGCTTTCACAATGTCGGAAACTAAAACTGTTTTAGCATTATCTGAAATAAATTTGAACACACAAGACACGAAAGGGGTTTCAAAGTCCCAATTGAAGGAAAAGAAAGGAAACAAAAAGTTAAGACCTTTATTTGATCCAGAAAAGTCAATATACTTGTCCAATTTACCATCCAACTGTAAGAGAGAAAATGTGAGAGAGTTATTTAAGGAGGAAGGTGGTGGTACCGTTTATATTAAGCTTATTTATGGAAGAAACCCAAGAGAAGATAAACTTCGTAATATTTCTGCCTTTGTAGGTTTCCCAGAAAAGATTGAGTTTGATTCAATTAAATCCAAATACGAAGCAAAAGAAATATTACCAGGAACCAAACCATCTATTGAAAGAATTAATAGTCAGGAAAAGAAGAGAAAAGACAGAAACAAAACATACCCAAACAAAACTAGAAAGAACAGTTCCGTAGAAGGAAAACAAAAGAGTGAAAATACTATATATGTTAGAAATCTTCCTTTCAAGATAACAAAAGAAGAATTAGCAGAGTTTTTTAATACCAAACCAACTTCAATTCATTTACCAATGAAAAGCTTTAGAAGTAAAGAGAATGGTAAGATTATTCACTCTAAGGATAAAAATAAAGGGTTTGCATTCGTTACTTTCGAAGATATAACAGAAGTAAACTCATTAGAGAAAAAAGTTTGCCAATACTCAGAAAAACTTTTGGGGGAAAGAAAACTTGTAGTACAGGTAGCAACTGCTTTGATCAAAGACATCAAAAAATAGTTTTCAGTCGAAAAGTATATGTTGATCGTTGCTATTAATTACATAAAATAGAAAATAAAATACATTTGAATTTTTTTTGTTCGAATGAATATACGAAAAAGCAAACTCTCAAATAAGCATATGTACAGAGTTTAAAAGTAAAGGATTGAAAACTATAATTGGGAATATTAATAGAGTTGCAGAATGTTTGGCGTAAAACATATTATATTATACCAACTATGCGCTTCTTATTTGGCGCTCATATTTACTTGTTAATAGAGCTTCATTGTCTTTTTTGCATAATTCTACGAGGCTCTCAAATACTTCTTCACATAAACTAGATCCCCTTGAGTTGAATCTTCCCCAATCACCATTTGCTAATTCTTCTTCCAATTTTCTTATTTCTGTGCCATTGTCTATTGAGTTATCATCTAATACTCTTTTATTCGAGAAAGTTGTTGATTTCAACTCAAGACTTCCTAACTCTCTTCTTGTCTTTAGTATTCTCTCTTCACTATGTCTTTGTGCTGCTACAATCATATCATCTGTAGAAGGCTTTGTGAATTTATAGCCTTGGGGGTTTAAAACCCCAAAATCTTCGTATACATAATCAATTATCGTTTCCCATTCCCAACGTCGATTTAACCAAGTTTTCAAAATATGTTTTCTTGGTGCCAGTTGTGTTCCTTGATGAAATAACTTTTGTGGACCACCAGCATTAAATACTCTCTCACATATTTGGTTGTATCTTAATTCATAATCAAAATTAAAAGGTCTAAATAACCAGAACACATGCTTATTTGTTGGGTTATACACTTTTCTTCTATATGGCGTCTTAAATTGTTCCAGAAGTTTTTCATGAACAAGCTTTAGTTGCAGTGCTTTATAATATTCACCGTCATAGTCAATATATTTGTTATTTCTTAACCAGATTGGACAATAGTCCCCAAGTTTTCTTTCTAATCTGTTTTGGTTTTCACCAGAATTTATCTTCCCCTCTACATTATTTAAGCTTACATTTCTGACAATTGCATTTGAATTGCATTGGTTGCCAACATATCTAATGATTTGTACTTGCTTATCTTTATCTATTTTTTGTGTGTCTTTGTTTTTGGTGAATATTGAAAGAACGTTGGACGACTCAACCACTGTTGTGGTAGAATCACAAGTTTCATTGGCCTCTTCTTTGTTACCTTTAATTGGCCAAATTTTAAAAGTCGACCAAATTGTTTTGGAAGGTTTTGCTTGATTAGGTTCCATTGTAAGCTGCGTTAACCAGTTTTTGGTTGCAAAATCATATGGTAACCTCCGATCATTTATTCTCTTAAAAAGTTCACATAAACAACCCTGTATTGTATTTGAGCAATATTGACATATTTGAGTGTTTGCATTTGGTGCTGTTATAATTGTAGTTTGTAATGTTGAAACAGCCATTTAATTAATTTATCAAGGAGAACCTTTATTCATGAGATATTTATAATGATAACTAGTTAACAAATATTGAATAAATGAGGATACCTCCAGTGAGAGTTGAAGTATTTTACTTTGCATTCATGTTGGTTAACTTGAATTTTGTAGTTGTTGAATATTTGTGTCATTTTTATTTTTCTATCTGCGACAGCAGTCTTTTTTGTCCCGTCACCTCTAGTTGAAAAAGAAGGTAGTATAAACCTCCAAGCTAATTAACTAAACAAGTATGCGATTTGATTCAAAATTTATTTTCATTCCAGAAGAAAAGTATAGAATATATATAGAATATTTGAAATAGATTATAATCTACCTTCAAACTTTAAAATTTGAGAAGCAGTATCATCGACAGTCTTCTTGAAAGAAATAAAATCAAAAAGCAAAATTTCCTTTGTGACATGATTGTCAATAACTGCTCCAGCTGGAGGCTTACCGGCAATACCCTTTTTTGGGTCACCGACAGGCAACTCTTCACATAAGAATGGAAAATCTTCATTCAATTGGTTTAAGATATCTTGTGTGTTGAATACACCATTAGCTAGCAATAATCTTTTACCGATGGTATTTTCTTTTTGAAATGCGTATAAATGAGCTTTGGCAACATCACGAACATCGATGAATCCTCCGCTTTGAGAAGCAATCTCTGCATCATTAGTAGCGTGTAGAGCACTATTGATAATTTCACAAGATGTATTTAAAGTAGAAGAGACGTTTGAATCAAAATTTTGTGGACCAAATACATAAACTGGGTTGACTGCAGTTAATTTAAATTTCACAACATCCTTATTTTCTTTCATGAAGTTCCAAGCTGCTTCTTCAGCAATCTTTTTGGAACCACAGTAGGCACGTGCTGAATTAACTTGACATGAATCCCAAGTATCTGGGTTCCAATTTTCTTCAGTAAAGACATGACCTTTCTCTGCCATCTTATCAAAATCCATAATAGCAGCAAAGGAGGAAGTAATAACGAATCTTTCCACGGAATCAGCAGCATATTTCTTGATAGATTCTAAGATACCTACAGTTCCGTTACGTGCTGGGATCAATAATTGTTTTTCAACATCAGTGACATCGAAAGTAAATGGGGAAGCAGTATGTAAAACATATTTAATTTCTTTACCGTGTTTCTTGAAGGTCTCATCAAAAGCATCTAGCTTTGAGACATCTGGAACAATTACCATAGATAGACTTGGGTTATTAAATTGTTTCAACAAACTGTCAGCCTTAAGTTGGCTTCTAGCTGAACCAATAACTTTGTAATTTTGTTCTAGTAATTGACTAATAATATGTTGAGCAATGAAACCTGTAGCACCGGAAATGAAGACGGACATTGTTTAGATAGATATAATTGTTTTTATGGAGATATTTTTCAATTTATTTATTGAAGACTAAGAAATGAAGGGAAATAATTTCAGAAAAAAGATTTCAAAGGATCAGCTTCTTATATAATCATCTCCCCCTTAATAGATCAACTTCTTAGCTTCCTCAAAAAATACTCAAGATCTCTTTTCCATTTTAGTCAGCATCAAATAGGCAAGGGTTGAATTTATTACTCCCAAAATAGAATTAAGAGCGAAAATGGAAAATAATTCCGTGGACTCGGAAAAGACACGGTTCCGTGGCAATTTGTTATAATATTCTCCGTGGAGATTGATTTATGAACCGTTGCCTTCAATATATTTATGAGCCGACTTCATGGATTTTCATCTTTGTATAATCATCTTGAGTAAGAATGCATCGTTAATTCTTAAATGAACGAGATGTGGAATGCAGAAATAAGTAAACTTTCTGCTTAGGGGGGAATGCTTGTTAATACCTACAGTAGTTGTTCTGCTAAATTAGTCTATACTCAAATATTTTTCCATTGTAAATAACAATATATCTGACACTCTCTACTAACGGTAAGCTTCATTTTCCTAAGTTTGCAGGGTCGTGACTTGCTGTAGAGTCTTGTTCCAATCCCCATGAACTCTAAGATTGAAAATCCTTTGATCCGTTCAAGAATATTAAAAAAAGACATATCTGAAAAATATACTATCCGTACAGAAACTAAATCATCAAATAAAGAATGACTACAATTTCAGTCAAAGCAGCACCCAATGTCAGTTATTTTACACCTAGACAGCCAATAATAGGTACATTTATCAAATATGTTGAGGAACAAAATCATGATATAACTCGACCTCCACCAATCTCATTCCAATCATTAAGGATTCGTTCCATGGAAATTCCAAATAGAATTGGTGTAGCACCAATGTGCCTATATTCAGCAAAGAATGGTATTCCAAATACTTTCCATCAGGTACATTATGGCGCCCTGAATGTAAGGGGTCCAGGGTTGATTATCAGTGAATGTTGCGCAATTGATGAGCATAGTCTAGTGACTTCTAATGATCTCGGTATGTGGAATATAGATCAAGCAAAGGCACATTTCAAAAATATCGTGGAGTTTGCACATTCTCAAAATTCAAAGATTGGTATTCAGTTGGGTCAATATAATATCCAAGGTAATTATTCAGATCACAAACTTCTTAGGGATCCAGCAAAATTGTCAATACATGATATCAAAGATATTATCAAAAGTTGGGGTGTATCTGCAAGATTAGCTAAAGAAGTCGCAAAATATGATTTCATTGAAATTCAAGCATGCCATGGTTATTCTCCTGACTCTTTTTGCTCTGCATTGTTAAATCAAAGAGATGATAGTTATGGAGGAACTTTTGAAAACAGAATCAGGTTTCTCACAGATATTGTTGATGAAGTTAGAATTAATATTGGTGATAACACTCCATTGTTTGTCAGATTTTGTGATCATGAAAAATCAGAGAATGAATTGGCTTGGACCCAAGATGATACGGTCAAATTAGCCTTAGAGTTATCAAATCATGGTGTTGATGTATTTGATATCGTTTGTGTTAATAAAGGTTCCCCCGATGTTCATAATTTCAAAGAGAGAAATGAATTTTTACAAACATTGAGACAAGCTTTGCGTGATAACAGTTCCCCAATGTTGATCGCATCCATAGATAAAGTTCAAAAAGCACAGGACTGTGAGAAATTGCTTACCGATGACTTACAAGACATAGTACTGATTGGGACTCCATTCTTAAAGGACCCAGCTCTAGTTTCTACATTTGCTCAACAACTCAATGTTGAAATAACAGAAGCAGTTCAATACTCTTGGGGATTCTATCCTGATAAAAAATATTCAGAAACCAAAAATGATAACCAAGGTAAATAACCTATGACGTCTTGTGCCCCACCCATCTGTCTTTAGAATATAATACAATAGTTTTGATAATATATATAAGGATATATAATTCCTTGTCTAATATATAAGAGTCAGATGATAATATGATAATGAATAAAGTTAAAGTGTCCAATAAATCAACATGCTAGTTGATTATTTCTGTGTATGATAATTTTGCTCTGAAAAAAAAATTGAGATGTAACGAACTCATCATTGAGTTCTGAGAACGCCTTCCTTTTTCAAAACATTTTGAATTTCGTTGAATAATCTCTTGACTGCTTTAGAAGAGCCTGATTTCTTGCTGATATTAACTGCACTCAATTTACCTTTTTCTAAAATTTGGATCTCAAAGACTGTGGAACGTAAAGCCAAAATATTATCATTAGCTAACTTACCAGTGATAGTATAATTGATGCTATTTGATTTAACACCCTTTAAGCCATATTTTGTCCAACCACGTAATAAATGTTGAAGACCATCAAATAATTGCCTTTGAGAAACTGTAGCAAACAAGACGTCATCGTATTGGGTTGAAGCACCAGAAAACTTTCTAAAGAAGGATTTGTTACTAGATGCCTTAGATGTCTGTCTTTGTTTTGGAACATCTAGTTGTTGTTCCTTCGAATCTGCAAAAGTCTTCTTTGACTTAGAGGTCTCTACAGGTTTAGCGATATTTGGTTGTAATTCTATTGGAAGCTTTCCCGTTGCAGCAGGGTTTTCTTCTGACAACTTCGATGATTTAGAAATTTTGTCAATATTTATTTCCTGAGCTTCAACTTTGGATTCAGAAGATGGTTGATAGATACCAAGTCCAGATTTCTTGTTGTCCAAAGGAGGTAATATCGGAAGTTCTGCCTTTTTGATATTAAACTCGTCTTGAACAACTTCCTTTGCGCTCGACTGTTTAGCATTGTATCTATCAGCAAAATTCAATTTCAAACTTGGTTTAGAGTCTGAAATATCAATTTCCTTTGAATTATCATACAATTTATCTTCAGTGGAACTATCACCTGTACGTTCAGCCTCTTCGTCGACAGTCTCGAATAAGAATTCAGAGTTCTTATCGGCGCTTTGAGGTGTTGGAGTACTATGTGACAATTCAAGATCATTCTCTGAATTTTTCAAAATGTCGACCAAATTAGTGAATGATTGTCTTGTTGAATACATGGATAGTACAGATAATCTTCTATTGGATTCACTAAAATTTCTTGATTTTCTAGTGAATTGAGGAACTTTAATTTCAGATAATTTTCTTGCTTCAGTGTTGTTACTATGAATTCTTAATGGTGCTGTGGCAATGGCATTTTTTGGTAAAGTTTGGGTAATATAAGAATTATTGGAAGCAACACGTTCAGAAATTTCTCTTTCTCTTTGTTCAACCTTTTTCTTGGCATTACCTAATTCACTATTAATATCAAAATTAGAACCTAAAAATTTTGATCTTCTAATTGTTTCAAGAATCATTTTTTCTGTCTTTAATCTATCTTTGGTATTATCTTCATCAGTCGAATATGTAGTTGAATCAATTGGAATCTCCTCAGTCGGAAAACGATCCTTGATAGGTGACTTTTCATTGAAAAATAAACCAGGATCTAGTCTTGAAATCGGTCTAGTTTGTAATGAATAATTACGTTGACGTAATGGTTCATCATCATCCGATTTTGACTGAATATCTTTGGTCATTGGAGCAGAGACAGATCTAAATTCAGGATCTGTTGGGGATAAACCAGTCTTTAAATCATCAAGATCCTTTTTCAATAATTTAATTTCTTCTTCCATTTGTCTTTGCTGATCTAATTTCTCTCTTTCAATTCTTTCAGCTTCTTTTAATTTTTTCATTTCTTCTTTTTGACGTAAAAGAGCTTCATTAGCTTCACGTTTCTTTGCTTCTTCAACTTTACGAGCTAATTCAGCTTTTTCTTTTCTAATTTGTTCATATTTCTCATGTTCAAAGATTTCATCAATTAAAGTAGCAAAATCAGAACTTGTTCTCTTTGTCTCCTTTTCAATATATTCCCAATCATCATCTTCTGCTAATTTAGCATAAGTTGCAATTAATTTTGTTGTAATGGATCCACGTTTCATATTTGGCATAAAAGATAATCTCTTTGATGTACGTTTAGAATTTCTTTTATTATTTCTTGACGCTGGAGTTGGTGATGAAGATATCATTGACATTCTTTTATTGACTGAAAGTCTATTTGATGAAGTTGTCTTTGGAGTTGTATTTATTGAATTTGATGGAGTCTTATGAACCACTGAAGAAAGTCTATTATATGAAACTGGTTTTTTATGTGATGAAGCAATACTAATCATTGAAATTCTATTGTTTTTTTTACGTTGTGGTGTTACTGTTGTCTTTTTCTTTGGTGAAGATGTTGTTGATATTGACGTTTGTCTTTTCTTTAATTGTTCATTTTTCAATAATTCTTGTTCAGTATCTCTTTTGAAACGTGATAAAAGTGCATACAGGGTCTTTTCAGCATTTGCACCATTTTCATTTAATTTTTTAATAATTTCATTAGAGTCTCTACCATGCCATAAGACAATAAGATTCTTCAAGATTGAATTATCGATTGTTGAATTATTTTCATATAATGGATTTAGATACGTATCTTCTCTTGGTAAATTTCTAATACTTTTTGAATCTTTAATACTTGGATATTTTTGTAATAATGGATGTTTCAAGATTTCTCTTGTCTTTATTCTTTTCTCTGGATCAACGATCAATAAATTTTTCAATAAATCTATTGCTTCAATTGAAATTTCTTTATCTGTTGGCATATCGAATTTCCCACTTTGAACTTTCAATAAAAGGTTTCTAATATTACCATCATCTTCATCGAATGGTAATCTACCTGTTAACAAAGCGAATAGGATGACACCACAAGACCAAATATCACTAGCAAAACCATGGTAAGGTAAACCTGATACGATTTCTGGTGCAGCATAATGTGGTGAACCACAAGATGTTTCTAATAATTTGTCTTCTGTCTCTAAGGCAGCCATACCAAAATCAGCAATTTTGATATTAAATTTATTATCTAACAATAGATTTTCTGGTTTAAGATCTCTATGAACTATACCCAGGGCATGACAATAAGAGATACCTATGATAATTTGTCTGAAAAATGTAATAGCTTCATTTTCTGGTAATGGACCCCGTTCAACCAACAGATTAAATAATTCACCCTTTTCAGCGTATTCCAAAACCATATATAAATTTGAATTAGTTTCCCAAACATCGTATAAACGTAGGACATTTGGATGATTTAATAGTTTCATTATAATAATTTCTCTTTCTATACCATAAGGTAAAGAATCTGGAGTTGATGAAGCAACAATTGAACTATTTACAAGTTGGTTATTTGTATTAAAGATAGATTTTGATATTATTTTAATTGCAGCTTGTTGACCATTGATTTTATTTGTAGCTAATTGAACTTTACCAGTTGAACCTAGACCTAAAACTTTACCTAATTTCCATGGACCAATTTGATCACCATTGATTGATGGAACACTATTAGCTATCATAGTTGTGGTATTGTTGAGTTTATGTTGATATTTCAGTGGTAATTGTTGTAGTTGTAGTTGTAGTTTGTAATAAAGAAAGAAAGAACGCGTTAAATTTAAAATCATCAAAAACGCCATCGAGAAGAAAAAAAAATGATTAACGCGAAAAAAAAGAGAGATACTATAGGATATAATAACAAATATATATATTATAGGTATATATATTATAGAGAGTAAAAGTTACCACCAATTTGTTCTCTATGAGCTTCAATAATATCATTATCTTCCATTTCTAAATCATCAGGTGTTTGATCAGCTTGAATTCTAATACCATCATATAAAAATCTTAATGAATCCATTTCTTTACCTTGTCTCTTTGCAAATGCTTCCATTAATCTTCTTAATGGAGTTGTTCTTTTAATTTTGAAAAAAATTTCAGATGAACCATCGGAAACTTTTAAATTAATATGAGTTTCTGTTTTAATATCAGGTTTAACATCAGGTTTAACATCTGGTGTACTTGTACTTTCTGGAACGTCTGACATATTTGTATATACTATGTACTACTTCTTATTCTTCTTCTTCTTCCTAATAAATGAGTTATTTACAAACTACAAGATTGTTATAATACTGCATAATAATGATTTGTATTTTTCACACAATGAAGGGGTTGTTTTACTTTTTCTGCTGTCACGTGGAAAGTGACACGTTGTTCTGCTCGGGTAATGACGCTGTGCTATACTATACTATACATAATACTATACACTACTACTTATGGTATATGCTATAATATGGTGTAGGTAATCTTGTAACCTTGTTCTTGTTCATCTTGTATATACTGATACCAATATCTTTACCCTAACGGATGATGGAAACAAAGACCATTCTTTGTGTGATCCTCTACAAATTGTAGATCCATTGCTTTGTGTCCAATCTGCTGAGAAGGTCCGTATTATTACAGACTTACGAAAGGTGAAAATATTACTCAGTGATCTTGGAACCAGCTATTGAAAATTAAGGAGCTATTACTCACCAAATCACCTCCTATTCCCCAAAGTTTTTCAAACATCTTTAATCAATTGTTCAAAATAATATACTCTATACGATCATCAATCGAAAGTTATTTGTACTGTAGCAATTACCCCTACTCCAGAATTTGTGATTTTGGATACTAATAATGTAAAAGACAAACTTGTTATTGATTCAACAGCAGTTGATGCCTAAGAAAGTCGTCTTTGCTGATTGGGATCTTTTCTTAGCAACCTGTTGTCGTGACGCTGCTATGGACTACACTACAGATTCAAGAGGCTTTCCCCGATCTTGGACCAACTGTATTTTTGAGAGTGAGGTAAGTTCACAGTGGTCTGGGATAAACAATTCCGGGAACTCCGTTGATATTATAGTAACGTACTTGTAATATACAGTGGGTAACGTGGCCAGATCTTGAACTTGTTCTGCTTTTTCAGTTAATTTGTTGTAGAATTTGGTGACAGGGGTTCCAGTAATAGGATGGGTAGTGTTGCCTGAAAGAAAGCGAATACACTATCGGTCCATTATTGAGGTTTCCCTCTTGAATCGGTAACATACCTCATAGCTGCGTTACGGCAGTACGTTGATAGGAATAAACCCCATTCTGCAAAAACAATTCTCTTAGCGACTAATTGTTGTTGGATGAAGAGTAATTTTTCTTTCACGTCCTGAGTATTTGTAAGGTTCATTTCAGGAGTGGGTGCTAAAGTTACACTTCCTAATGATTTTGAACACATAAAGATCCTGGGATCTGTTTCTGACAAAACCAATTCAAAAATGTTTCTCTGAATTTCTTTCAGTTTGCTTGACCTGTCAACTTAAATCAGCTCTAGAAATGAATTAGTACCATTTTTTGCACCTTTGTTTTGGGTATTGATGGAGAGTTTATTCATTTGTTCCTTCAAATTATTGACTTCATCAATAGCTTGAGAAAGTGTTAGACATTTTCATCTGTTTGCAATGACCGTCCTAGCTTGATATCATTTCAGAAAAGCCTTTAGTAGCTTCGCCTAAGGTTTTGGCTTGAGAAGAAACTTGTGACATCATTTCTCTCATTGACTCCTTGAGTTCATTGATGTGTAAACAATCAATTCAGGACGAATAATTGCATTTACAAGTCCGATAGTGAGTTTAGTTCCAGATGATCTGGTATAAAAATCCCAGGTACTTCAGCAAAAATAATTGTCACGTATTTATAATATATCATTGGTAATGTTGCTAAGTAATGAATTTGTTGAGCTTTAGCAATCAAATCATTGAAAATCTTTATGATTGAAGTACCAACGATGGGGAAAGTAAACGTGATTTACAAAGATAAGTTCTTGTGCATGAAATTTGTACTATGAAAACACTCAAAATACAGTTTGTCCTTTACATTATTAGGATCCGAAATCACAAATTCTGGAGTATTGCTACAGTACTTAAAGATTTTGTGCATATCAATGTACGTTGGTCATTTTCAGTTAGAACAAGTTCAGAAATATTTCTTGCACTGACTAAATCCAAAACAAACATCACTCCAGACTTTGGTTGAGTCTTTTGAACGGTTGTGGTTAGTTCTTGCATCTGTTCTTTTAGCATGTGGACTTCTTCGATGGTTTGATTAAAAGTTTGCCCAGCAGCTTCTGCGACGACTGTCCTAGTTAACATCAAAATCCTTCATTTCAGAAAGCCATTGGCAGCTTCGCCTAAGGTTTTGGCTTGAGATTGTTCTTCTTTGACAATGCTGAGCACTAGTGTCTACCTTTTGGTTAATTGTCAAAATTTGTTCTGACAAACGATTGAATTAGGAAGTAACTTGTGACATCGTTTCTTGTCTCCTTGGAGGAGATTTCAAGTTCTGAAACTTTAGTAGTTGATTCAGACATTTAGTTGATAAGTTGTTGTTGAAATAAGAGCTTTACAGATATTGATTTTGCATGGAATTAACAGTAGCTCTCCCGTTACTGGACCTCTGTCATTGAATTCTTGAATGAGATAATTGAAAAGCTCAAGCTATAGAAACTTTTGTAAAGCTTTTACTTTAACAACAGTTATTCAACCAAATGTCTTATAATAGAATTTCAGATTTAGAAGTTTCCTCCAAGGAAACAAGAAACGATGTCAATGAACTCAAGGAGTCAATGAGAGAAATAATGTCACAAGTTTCTTCTCAAATCAATCGTTTGTCAGAACAAATGTCTGCAATCGATCAAAAGGTAGAAGCTAATGCTTAACAACAGGCGGGGATTGTCAAAGAAGAACAATCATAAGCCAAAACCTTAGGCAAAGCTGCCAAAGCCTTTTCTGAAATGAAGGAGCTGCTGGGCAAACACTTTCTCAAACTATTGATGAAGTCAATAAATTTGAAACAACAAATGAATAAACTTTCTATTAATGCCCAAAACAAAGGTATAAGAAATGGTGCTAACTCGTTTTTAGACTTGATTCAAGTTGACAAATCGAGTAAATTAAAGGAAATTCAACGTAATATCTCTGAATTGGTATTATCTGAAACTGATCTCAGGATATTCATGTGCTCTAAATCGCTAGGGAGTGTTACATTAGCACCTACTCCTGAAATGAACATCAGCAACGTTCAAGAGGTGAAGGAAAAGTTGCTCTTTGTCCAGCAGCAACTAATCGCTAAAAGAATTTTGTTCGATGAATGGGGTTTGTTTCTATCAGCCTGCTGTCGCAATGCAGCCATGGGATATGTTACAGACTCAAGAGGGAGACCTCAACCTTGGAATGACAGCATATTTGAATTCTTCCAAGCTACGAACTTCATGCATAAAAAATTTAGCATTATTGCATGAAATCAACTCTACCTATCCTGTAATTGAAACCCCTGTCACCAAATTCTTCAATGATTTAATTGAAAAGGCAGAACAAATTCATGATCTGGCCACGTTACCCACTGTATATTACAAGTACGTTACTATAATATCAACGGAGTTTCCTGGTTTGTTTATCCCAGACCGCCATGAACCAACCTCACTCTCAGAATTACAGTTATTTTTGAATGCTGATTCGTCCAGTAGCCATTTTCAAGCTGAACCATCAATCAACCAAAATAACAGAACCAGAAGTGCCGGTATACACAATTCAAAGGATAAATCTCCAGTATCTTCTTTGTACTTTTGCTCAAATTGTCACTGCTCAAAGTGCAGTCATCCAAAATACAATATGAAAAGAGGATATTGTACTAACTGCAGATGCAATCGCTGCAAGTCCAGGCCAAATCGTAACATTCATAATAAAGGAAACATAAATGACCGTAGGATGATGTTCAGGAACATGAATTTTCTGATTCCTCTCCATTTCCACCTGAGGAATATTTTGATTATTATGAAGATAATGAAAGTAATGTAGCAATGACTGACCCTTCAGTAATTCCATTGAACACAATTAAGGCGAGGCCTAATCAGCAATAATCAAACCATAGTTCTTGACTCTGGTGCAGACGATAATTTCACATTCACAAGTTTATGGGAAAATACAGATTCATTATATCTCAAAGATATTACTGTACATAAACTAGCTACTGATAACTGTGCTCAAATCACAGTATCACCTGCTTTTGGTACCAATGATTCCATTACTACAAAGATTCAACTGAATTTACTATTCAAAGACGACTACTCTTTAACAACATGGTTTTACCTTATGCCTCATGAAAAATCAGTATTATAATTGGTAAACCACTACTACGTCAACTAAACTATCAGTTGCCCTCTACAATCTGAAACAATTGCTGTCAAAGATCATATTCTTAATCTGAAATCCTTCTCTGCTGTTCGATCTACTAGTTCTTATTAAAAATAAATCGGATATCTCTTCTACAACCACTTAAAGATAAGTACCCTGAAGCATTTTCATCTAATTTTCACTAGAGGTTAAACATGAGTATACAGCACATGTTACTCTAAAAGGCTTCCTCTACGTTAACTTTGAAACTATTTGACCCACAAGCTGCTACATTCCTTTATATTGATGCCAGCTTAACTGGTGCTGCCTCAGTTTTATTTCAATCTGAAATCAACAATGGTAAAGCCCATCTTTACCCTATTTCATTTTTCTCCATTAGATTCAATTCCACCCAACAGAATTACTCTACAGTAAAACGTGAACTCTTTGCTGTATTACATATATTAGAACACGCTAGACTTCTGCTATCTCCCATTATTAGCATTGGTAATTCTGCTCATCAAACCCATCCAAGATCTGCGAAATTTTTAGATCTGCTGAATGTCTACAGGCTAACATGGAAATACGTACCTGGAGCAAAGAACCTTCTGGCAGACTACTTGAGTCGTTTTGGACTCGACTGTCAACCAATTCTAGATACCAAAACCTGGGATAATTTAGCTACTGAAATAAAACTAACACAGGTTATACTGCACGCAAATCAAGTTTCATCAAGTAATCATTCTTCTCCTAATAATTCAACTTCTCAATCTCGTGACACCACACCAATTAATTCTCCTGATTCCCCAGCAATTGAAACAAATAATGAACATGATACTAATGTCACTCAATTGTCTTGGCCACAAATCCTACAAATCAAAGAAATCATTAGTACTCACTCTAAACAGATTCCAACTAACTTAGTCGATATTCTTTCCCAATTTTCTATTCAAAATGATGTTTTATATGTGAATCAACGAAGAAAATTGTATGCTGTTATTACTGATCATGATTATTTGCAGCGATTTTTGAGCTTTTTCACTGTACTCATCGTGCCCTAGCAATCATGCTAGCAGCTGAAAAAATATGGAATCCGAATAAAGACTTGATTCATCTAGATAAATCAGAAACTGCCAACATTGTGAAGTTTACCAAAGGTTTCGTGACCTACCTGCCGAACTGCCAAGTTTAACTGCTATCCCAGTACCAAGATTATGACATCTTTAGTCAGTGTAACTGATAATGGTGCTCCATTAACCAACGCACATATACATAACATTGGCCAATGAACGCGTATTCGCTAGAAAGATTACTATCAATTGTATGATTATTATCAATGTTTTACATTGTCTTTGTCTTATTCCCTTTTAAGGAGAATTAAGGGTACTTGTTAAGGAAACGGACACAATAAGACGACTTATTGCAACCGATCGAGGCTACATAGCACAGACTGCTAATGTCTGCTTCAGATAATGCATCCGGGCATTTAAAAAGAAAAACAAACTACAGAAGGAGGTGTCAACGTTTGTGCCAGACCCTGATATGATGGCTGTTGATGCATGAGCACAATATTTGTAGCTGAATATGTAAATCAGCTACCGTAGTAGTCATGTGAACATCGATGCGATCAAACCACGTGATAAACACAGGATAATGTATCTGACGGAAATATATCCCCACTTTACCATAATCATAACAATGCGGAGATATAACCCCTACTCCTCTCTATTCTATTCTATTTCATCATCGTCTCATCAAAAAAGCGTCACGCATTATTTTTCGTTATCTTTGATAAAATAAGTTGATGCCGTACTAAAAGAATCAAATTACTACGAAGTGATGAGATGACATACAGAGAGAGAGAGATCGCTGCGGGGATTTGTTTCTCTTTTCGCTCTTCTATTACCGAAAACAAAACAAATTAACTTACACTCACCATACAATATACAATAACTATACTATACAAAGATACAATCTCATCAATCTCATCATTCTTGACATATAATAAGAAATTCTTTATTTCTCCTCGATTTACAAGGATTAGACTTTTTCAAGATTAACTTTTAAACACGCCATTCTTATATTGATTATATACCATTTACATTTATATATATATATATATATACAGTATATCTACATTATAGGTTTATATCATATCATCTTATCATACCTAGTAGATCTATACACATATAAGTGAAAAAACTTTTTTTTCAAATGAAATTCTTTGGAAAAGATAAAAACAATAATAATAATACTAGTAATAATACTAGTAATAACGATATTTCATCAACAGATTCAAATGATGAAATAATACATGATAATGATTTGAAAAATATTAAATTTAATGATCAACAATCACTCAAACATACAGAAAATGAAAATATTGTAGAATATTTTAATAACGATAATAATGATTTAAAACATCGTCAACAACTACAACAATCATCATCATCATCAAATGATGATATAATATCATCACCGTCATCAAATAATGAAAAAAATCCTTTTATTAAACAATATCATCTAAGAAAATTTATTGACTCTTTTAAAAGAGCTGAACAACCACAACAATGTCATCCAACTGATTTAGAAAATGATTTATCTGCAACAATGTCTTTAATGTCATTACCACAATTTAATGATGATGGTACACCAATAAAATCAGTAAATGAAGAAAATTCAGATTTAAAGACAACAATTAAACCACGTCATGTACTTTTAATGTCTCTTGGTACAGGTATTGGTACAGGTTTATTGGTTGGTAATGCAAAAGCTTTACATAATGCAGGTCCCGCTGGTTTAGTCATCGGTTTCGCAATTATGGGTTCTTGTCTGTATTGTATCATTCAAGCTTGTGGTGAATTAGCAGTTTGTTATTCAAATTTACCTGGTAATTTTAATGCTTATCCAAGTTTTTTAGTAGATAAAGCTTTTGGGTTTAGTGTCGCTTGGGTTTATTGTATTCAATGGCTTTGTGTAACTCCATTAGAATTAGTAACAGCTTCAATGACAATCAAATATTGGACAACAAAAGTTAATTCAGATATCTTCGTCGCAATCTTTTATGTCCTAATCATAATAATTAATATATTCGGTGCAAGAGGTTATGCCGAAGCAGAATTTTTCTTCAATTCTTGTAAAGTCTTGATGATTACAGGTTTTTTCATACTAGGTATAATCATTAACTGTGGTGGTGCCGGTAATGACGGCTATATTGGTGCTAAATATTGGCATCATCCAGGTGCTTTCAGAGGTGATAAACCAATCGACCATTTCAAAGGTATCATGGCAACTTTCGTTAATGCTGCTTTCGCATTCGGTGCCTCTGAATTTATTTCAATTACTGCATCAGAACAATCAAATCCAAGAAAAGCTATACCAAGAGCTGCAAAGACAATGATCTATAGAATCCTTTTCATCTTCTTATCTTCAATCACTCTATTGGGGTTCTTAGTACCTTATGATTCACCACAATTAATGGGTTCAAGTGGCTCAGCAACAAAAGCTTCTCCCTATGTCATCGCTGTTGCATCGCATGGTGTTCGCGTGGTACCACATTTCATCAATGCTGTCATCTTATTAAGTGTCTTATCTGTTGGTAATTCAGCTTTTTATTCATCATCAAGACTTTTGTTCTCTCTATCACAACAAGGTTATGCTCCAAAATTTTTTGATTACATCGATAGAGAAGGTCGTCCAGCAATCGCAATGATTTGTTCAGCTTTATTCGGTATCATTGCATTTTGTGCAGCTTCACCTAAGGAAGAACAAGTCTTTACTTGGTTATTAGCAATTTCAGGGTTATCACAATTATTCACATGGATTTCAATTTGTTTCTCTCATATTCGTTTCAGAAAAGCAATGTCAGTTCAAGGTAGATCCTTCGGTGAAATTGGTTATCATTCACAAGTTGGCACTTGGGGATCATGGTATGCTGCAATAATGATGATTTTAGCATTAATTGCACAATTTTGGGTTGCATTGGCACCAATTGGTGGTACTAAAAAGATTGATGCACAAAATTTCTTTGAAAATTATTTAGCTATGCCAATACTAGTCATTTTTTATTTGGGTTATAAGATTTGGACAAAAGATTGGAAATTATTTATTCCTGCTGATAAAATTGATTTAGTCACTCATAGAAAGATATTCGATGAAGAATTATTAAAACAAGAAGAAGATGAATTAAGAGAAAGATTAAATAATGGACCATATTGGAAAAAAATCGTCGATTTCTTCTTCTAACTAAATACTCATCACTATTTACATATATATATATATATTCATTCACATCACATCACATCACGTTTACTACTTTACCGTTCTCTCCTTCCAAATAATATCTGAACTACCTTTCAATTTCTTATTCTCTATTGCTTCTTTCTTATACCATTCTTGTACTTTAATTGGATCACTACCATTAAATAAACAAAATTTCAACTTATTCAACTGTTTATCACATGAATTCAATTTACCATACCTATAATAATTTCTGAATTGTCCACCAAGTGAATAACATGATGTTAACCTATCAAAGGCTTCCATACAACTCATAGTTGTAGGATATTTAGAACTTGACATCTTATCAACCATCTTCTCTTGTTACTTGTTGAAACTACTTCAACTTGATGTGATTTTTTATTTCGGTCATCAAGAGCCGTGATATTTTTCAATTCCTTTACCTGAAGTAAAACATATAAATTGATCCTTAATGATTAAGTTAACTCCACAAGTACAGTTGATTATTGTTCTCGTTACAATTATTGTATACATTCAATACAAAGTAAACAATAAACATATAATGGTCTCACAACAAACTATTGAAAAGGTCAAGAAGATGACACAAGAATCTCCAATTTTCATTGCTTCAAAGACTTATTGTCCATATTGTAGAGCTACTAAACAAACTATCTTTAACGAATTAAACGTTCCAAAATCTGAAGTACTTGTCTTGGAATTAGATGAAATGGATGATGGTGCTGAGATTCAAGAAGCTTTATTTGAAATCACTGGTCAAAGAACCGTTCCAAATATCTTTATTGCTAAAGACTTTGTTGGTGGTAATAGTGATTTACAAAAATTGAATCAATCTGGTGAAATCAAGACTCTTTTGTCTAAAGCTAAGTTATAAGCTCATATTTACAATTCAAATCTATCTATCTATCTATATGCTCTCTATATGTTATATACCTCTACCTTCTAATGTGCTTTCAAATGCAAGTTGAGCAACAGGGAACCATTTTGAACCACCAAACTCAGTTTGTGGTGCCAAATCCTTCTTTGAACGTTTTGTATAGTGATTGCTATCATTGTGATTGTTAACAGCCTTCATAGTTATTGGATATGTCATTGGTAAGATTTTGGGTTCTTCTTTACTACGTTCAAGCAAATGATATGCTCTTCTTTCAATCTTTTCTAAATCATCAATACCAAATTGTTTCCTAAAATTAATATCACACATATACATCAATAACTTCAATGTATAATGTGCATCGTTACCAGCATTATGTAAGAAAGCATGAGGTAAACCAAATAATCTTAATAATTTACCAAGACTACAACCGACTGAACCAAAACAATGTGTGTATAATTTCATTGTATCCATAACAAATGGTACATTAGTATTGTTGGACGACTTCATGTTCAAATTTCTATTCAAATTTTCAACATTTGGAATTTTGATACCAATTTTTTGTAACCATTTGATATCACCATCAATATTATGTCCAACGTATGCCCGATTCCAACTCTTGGATTCTTCGTTTGATACCATGTAATAATTAATTAATGATTGAATGAATTCAACACATTGGTTCAACGTCAACACTAAACTTTGTCCCAACAAGTAACATTCTTTCATATCACATACCCAATTTCCATTTCTTAATGATAATGCTTCTGATATTATCAAATGATAATTTCTTGTTATTGGTACTAGTGAATTAACATTTTCTCTTGGGTCATATATTGAGATACCAATTTCTGTAATGACATTACTATCCTTTTCATAAGCTTCAATATCAAACGAAAAGGCAATTGTTGATCTAGAAGCCATCAATCGTATACTATTACTCAAATAATCAAAGTTTGATGTACCTGGATTCGCATAAACTATTGGATAATGATTACTCTTGATAGATCTTAATTTTGTCATGTATTCTACTTCTATTTTATGTTTCTTTTCATCATTATCCTTTTTCACTCTATTCTTCGAATCTGGTATAAAATCATGATTCTGTAACCACTGAGTTTCAAGTTCACCAATCTTATCATTTAATATTTTATTACTTGTTCTATTCAAATTTTGGTACTCTTTCTTAATCTTGTCAAGATATGTTTCAATTATTGAGTCCAACGATTCATTCTTCACATATTTTAACTCTTGTAATTCTTTAAAATATGGGTAATTGTTAACCCAGGACTTGTCATTGTCAGCCAATTTATTGAAAACTTTTGTACTAGCTGCTTTGTACATTGCCATTCCATGTCTACAATCCTTAGGCAAATCTCTTACATGTAAGATCTTTTCTTTGATCTTAGTCACATTATTATTGTTTCTATAAGCATTACCACCACTGTATCCACCATTATAATTACGTCTCACTGGATTCTTTGGATTGAATTTACCTACCATTGCAAGTATTTGAAGTGTCTGTTTCATACGTTCAAAGACATATTCAATGCCCATCCAATAAGTTCATCACTAAAGAAGACGACATGATTATAAAATTTTTCAATATTGCGCATCTCAAGAAATTAGTGACAGGCGAGAAATCAAGTTTTATACTGAATACTTTTGTGACAGTAAACCAACAATCCAGTAGAATAAGATAGTTAAGAGCAATAAGTTAAGTGGGATTGTTTAAACATAATATTAGAACGATGACTATGGAGTCTGATTCTAATGAAAATGGTGAAAATGGGACGAAACCTCAAAAAGTTGTGTTTAAACATGCACCAATTCCGACTAAATCACCATGGAAGAGTGTTAATGGAAGGATAGAGAGTACTAATATAAATATTGATGAATTGAAAAAGAATGGTAAGAATGGTGGTAAATCTGACAAGAAATGGGTTCCATTGGATAAATCAGTTATTACTACAAAATCTGAGGGAAACAGAAGATCATATAAAAGTAGTAGGCCTAGTAGCGGGACTTCTAGACGAGAACGTAGTGTGAATTACAAATCATTGTTTGGTACAGATAATGGAACACAAAGAGGGACTAATAATTATCAAAATTATAATATGAGATATGCTAACAATTATGAAAATGCATATACTCATTTATATTCATATTATCAACGACCATATATTCCACAATATTTCAATACAATAATGCCAAATCCTCATATTCAAATCTCTTTAGGAAATTTAGTACGTCAAATTGAATACTATCTAAGTCCCGAAAACTTAATCAGTGACATTTATCTAAGATCACAATTCTCCAAGGATGGTTATGTACCAATGCATTTGATTGCAAAATTTAATAGAATGGTATTTATGTCAGGTGGTGACACTCGATTGATCCTTGCTGCTTTAAGAGATGTTTTACATAAAGATGATGATATTGAAGTTGCTAGAGGTAAACCATATCTTGGTGATGATGATACCTTGCAGACACCTCAGGAATTGGATCAATATTTCATTAGATCCAAAAATCATTGGAAAGAGTTTATGCCATCAAAGATTATAATGAATTATGAAATCTATAGGATATTAGATATTGATGAATTGGATGATTTTCAAATTTATCCTCATCACCACATGTAAATAAATACGAATTTCATTAAAATTTGTTATATAATATCGTTATATATATATAGAAATTTAAGCAACTAAAGCACATAATGCAGCACCAACACCTGAACCATCTTTAGCTAATCTTAAATGAATCTTTCTTTCACCATCTGGACCTAATGGTCCCACTGCCAAGGCTTCTCTAATCATTGACTTATAACCGGGATAAAATTCAATTACTGAACCATCATAACCAATATCAACTTCACCATGATATTTTGTATTTTCCAATGCTTTTGTCTTGATTAAAATAGCAGCAATTGGTACAGAAGCTAAATAAGCAGATCTTTTTGAAATTGAACGAACAAACATTTGAATTACTTTTCTTTCACCAAAAGTGGTTGGTAATCTTAAACTTTGTAGGAAAGATAATTCAGTTTCTCTTAATGTTGTCGTATCATCAATTTCAATTCTTGCTAATACTTCACTTGATAATTGAAATGGTGTCTTTAATCTATAAGGTAATTGATCAAATGTATTAAATTGTGTCAAGATCATTTTTTTACTATGTAAATCAACAAGAATACAACGTAAAATTTCACCTAAAAACATACCAGATACTCTTTTTTCAAAACTTTGTCCCTTTGTTGGACTTAATTTATCAATTTTCAAATCATATTCAGTTGTTGGTAAAATTTTAAGATCATTATCAAATGAACCCCATTCTAAATTAATACACATTTGTAATTTACCTTCATGAATAAATTTTTCTCTAACAAAATCAGGTAATTTTTTAATATTTTCAATATTTTCCATATAACAACCATTTGTACCAGAACCAAATATACAACCAATGACAGGATCAGAAATTTCACCAGAATCATAAGAATGTGCATTACCAGAAGAATAACAATGTGATAAAAATGTACCTACAGTATCATTTGTTAAAGCAACGACATTAACCATATTTAAACCAACATTTACTAATTGTTCTTGATATAATTGAACAACATCTTTACCAATTGTATCATCTATATTAAATCCTTTTGTCCATCTAATAAGGGTACCTGAATTTAAAGAATCTTGATCAACAGGATAAGAAAATACAAAACCTAATTTTAATGGATCTGCCATACCAGCTTCATTATCATTTAACATTTCTGGATGATATTTAGTTAAAAACACTTTTGTACGTCTTGAAATAAAACTAAATAAATCATCACTTGTTACACCTTCATCTTCTGTTAAATATTCAGGAATTCTACTCTTTAATTGTTCAATTTCAAAAGTATGATCACCATTAAGTTTAACAGAACAAATTCTAAAATTTGTTGCACCAAGTGAAGCAGCTAAAAATAAACCCTTTTCTGTACCATTTGGTTTACCAGTTACATAAGATGGAATCATTGGTAAACCCATTGAATTATTATTTGATTGATCAGAATTTTCTTCTGTATTAGATAAACCAATTTCCATTTGTGATATAAAATATTCAGTTAATTTATTAAGATCTTGTGATGTAAGTAAGAATGATTTACAAATACGATCAGCTTCATCTTGTAAATGTTTATCTTGTTTATTATGCCATTCATCAAAAGACATATTTAATTAAGTTGAGTTAATCTTTTTATCTCGAGGAATAATAACTTTTAAGTAAACATGATTATAAGATCTTGGATTATATATACAATTATATAATAGGAAAATGATCCCCCGTTTCCTTATTATTAAGATCTTTGTGTCTTAATTAAGCAAAGTCGGGGTAATAAAGTTTATTGGTGAATGATTGTTGATTGAGAGTCAAAGAGTGTGTATCACTTGAAATAACGAGTGTTTGTATGTTTTGTATAGATGATTATTATAACAATAGCAACAACTTTATACTTTCTCTGTTTTCTTTGTTATTCTGTATTATAACAATTACTTCCTTTATATGAACTGATCATGTGATTAGTCCATGGATCTTGAAGAAGAGATGAAGAGATGAAGAGACACAGTTAAGTTGAAGTGTCTAACCCTGGTTCATACATTATATATATAGCATAGTGCATTAAGTATACAAGCGTATTATGTTCTAATGCCAAACTTACCTTTTACATTAGTAGAAAACGATTGTGAAAATTATAAAAATGGAGATATCTTGAATATAATAAGCAATTGGGATGATAAATTGGTAAACCAGTTTCATTAACAAAGTTGTAAAAGAATATACGTGCCATGAAAGATAACTAACTTTGTACAAATACCTATATAAGTACATTGAGTGTATTTTTAAGAATAAACATATATGTTTTGTATGTTCATATATACACTGTTCGAATGTTTAAGAAATACTGACTTGACAGGAAAATCTTGAGATGATCAGCAATAAGGTATCTATTTGCAATGGAGACATTGTACACTTGGAACCAACTTTCTAGACACTCTCGAAGCTTTTAGCAATCACTTTCTTTATATCAAACTGTTGAATCACAATTAACGAACATCAAATTATATTCAAAACGATCAAAATGAAAAATTATATGATTTATGATTGACAAACATACTAATATACAGGATACAAAACAGTTGATTCCAATGTTTAGAATTGCTAAAAATTTAGTTAAAACTTTAGAGCAAAGTGTTCAAGATAGTCTTTCATTGAATCAAGATAATAATCAATTAGATTCATTTTTTCAATCAATTCCACCAAATCTTTTAACAACTCAATTTTCAAATTTAGATGATGTACAACAGACAAATATCAATGAATCTATTGCAGGATTGAGAATTGTATGGGTAAATGAATTTCAATTACAATTGCAATCATTTTTCGATTATATAATTGGTATTAATGATTATCCATTGCCTTTAATTAATAATCAACACGGTTATAGATATCCTGATTATAATTCAATTATTTCAACATTCAATGATTTTGCTACTACAACTGGGAACTCTATCAAATTAAATGTTTGGTCTGCTAAAGGCGGTGTCTATAGAGATGTTTATCTTCAAATATCACAAATAAAGGATACACAGATGGAAGATATCTCCTTGACAACTATATCTTCACAAATAGCTACTCCATTTTTTGAAAAATTAGGATTTAAAGTTCAATGGACTCCATTACTTGCATCTACGTTCACTTATCATATACTTCAATTGAATTTACCTAATGGTCCAGCTGCAATTGCAGGTCTTATTCCTGATGAGGATTATATAATTGGTTGTCAAGATGGTTTATTAGCCACTGGTGGTGAAACACTTTTACAAGATATCGTAAGATCTCGTGCAGGACATGAATTGATTCTTTATGTCTATAATAAAATATCAGATTGTGTAAGACCAATCACTGTCAAAATTGGTCCAGATGGTAGGTTAGGATGTGGTGTTGGGTATGGATTCTTACATCGTATACCGACTGTCAAAAACATTGTCAATGATGATCAAACTGAGATGATTCAACCTATGGCTGAAGTGTCTGAAGATGCTTTTATACCAGGTGTAATCACAACAACTGCTCCTCCTCCTCCTATGAAATCATCCAAGAAGAAGAAAGATGGTCATGTTGCTGGCACTTTAATGACCGAATATTTTACTGAAGGTAAGGACTCTTCTCCAAGTATAAAGAGTAACATCCTCGATGATATCAAACCACCTCCAGTTTTAAATAAAGATTGATCTTCATCTTCATCATCTTCATCAACTCTGTCGTTTGGTTTATATACGAAAATTTTTCAACGCGTGTATATTATTATTATAGAAAACAGTTATAACATTGAACAAATATATCAATTCAGTCAAACTAAATCAACCAAAAATGCTTTGCTCTTTGATCATAGCTTTGCTATTATCAATTGTAAGTTTGACGAAAGCGTCAGATAAACCAATTGAAGTCATAATGCCAGAACTCAATTTACAAATTGCTGAAAGTGGTATATTAATTAATCCAAATGCATATATTACAAAATTATCATTGAATAACTTTACAACGTTTATCAAAGAGAATGATTTAATACTTGGTGAATTTGCAACACCAAATTCTTTCCATTCCAAAATAATTTTACCAGAATTAGCTAAAGCTGCCAAGTCTCTTAGTGAAAGAGGTATTCGTACATTTCAATTAGATTGTGAAGTGGATCAACCACTTTGTAAACAACTAGATATTAATTTTTATCCATCTTTAAGACTATTTCGTGAACATAAAATGGTCCCAACCATTGAATTTAGAAATAATAAGACTGAAGAAGCTATTATTGAACATGTTCTAGGATATCTGGATACATCCATTAAAATCATGCAATCTAAAGAACAAATTGACGAAGCTTATTTGAATGATCTCTTACAGGACCCTGTTGTTATTGCGTATGGTGAAATGTCTGCCCACGTTAACGAGACATTCTTTTTAGCAGCAAAGGAACTGTCTACCTCTCATCAGTTCATAACTTTCCCAAGTGATACCAATGTTGTCAGTCAAGGTAAGATTATCTTATACGTTCCAAATAACCCAATGACAAAGACACTGGTTCGTGAGGGTACAAACGTGGTTGAAACTGAAAAGGCATTGGGATTCATATTCGAAATGGACAAAGTCGATGATTTACATGAATTTATCACTTGGTGTCGATTAACAGTGTTACCTTATTTTGCTGATGCAACTATAGACTTGTTTAGAAAATATGTAGAAACTGGTCTGCCAATTGCTTATTATTTCTATATTGTTCCACAAGAATTAGAAGCTTTTACCCCATTATTCACTAACCTTGGTAAAAAATATAGAGGTAAGATAAATTTCCTTGGTATGAATGCTTTGTTATTCCATGGTCATACTGATTTCTTAAATGTTAGAAAACAATTCCCATTATTTGCAATCCATGACTTAAAATATAACTTAAAATATGCATTACCTCAATTACCACCAGATGAATACATGGCTCTATCAGAAATATCCGAAATTGATCCAGTCGCTGCAACTGAATTGATTGAACAATTTTTAGCTGGTACTGCTATACCAATAGTAAAATCAGATCCTATTCCTGAAACGCAAGATTCAAATGTAACTATCATTGTAGGTGAAAACCATGATTCCGCTGTACGTAATAAGGACAAGGATGTCGTTGTCATGTATTCTGCGTATTGGGATTCACAGAGTAAAAGATTTGGTTCTACATATAAAGAAATTGCTGAAGTGTTTGCAAATGATGATGACGCTAAAGAAAAGGTCATCTTCTTAAAAATTGATGCCTCTACAAATGATATCCTCAGCTTTCCTGTCACTACTTTCCCAACATTAGCTATTTATCCAGCTGGTAGTACCGATAAACCTATTATCTTCAAGAATACAATGCTAAGAAATGAGTTCTTGGATTTTGTTAGGGATATGGGTACAAACCACGTTGATGGTAGAGCTGTTTTCAATAGACATACAGACCTCTGGGACACCGAAAATGATATAATTGATTCTAGTAATATGATTCCAAAGGAAGTAATTGACAGTCCGATTGAAGAAGAACAAGTGAACGTTATTCCAAATGAAGTTGAAGTAAAAGTCGAAAAACAACAAGAAGCTAGCCAACTAGCTGATGACCAAGTACATGATGAATTATAACTTATTTAATATAGATTTATAGATAGAGATTATAAATTATTGTTATACTACCTTACCCGGGTATACATGTTTTGGACACGCATACTAAGAGAAAGTTAATGATTTATATAAACGAATTTCCAACAGAGTAGTATATATATTAGTTTCAACTTTATTGTAAAGTATATAAAATATCCTACCTGATAGCCATGCAATTCTCCAAACTATTATTTGCTACATTTGTCACTTCTGTTATGGCTGGTTCCTTAACAGACCTAGGAATTGATATCACCAACAGAATTGACCCTGAATTATGTACTGTCAAGGCTACTAAGGGTGATTTAGTTCAGGTTCATTATACTGGTAGGTTCAAAGACTCCGGTGAAGTATTTGACAGCAGTTATGATAGAAACTCCCCAATTAGTTTCAAGCTAGGCAGTGGTCAAGTTATTCAAGGTTGGGACAAGGGTATTGTTGGTATGTGTGTTGGTGAAGAAAGAGTCCTGAATATCCCTGCTTCTATGGCTTATGGTGCTAGAGGGATTCCAGGTGTTATCCCACCAGATGCTGATATGGTATTTGATGTTAAATTAGTCGATGCTTCCAATTAAGCATATATATATATTTACTTATTCATGAAAATTTATGTATAATGAATATATATTACTTTATGCAGTGATTATTCCTGTCCTTTCGATTATTTTTTAGTTGAGAACATACGTTGAGTGGATGGTTTCAAATTATCAAAGAAATCTTGAAAGAAATCTTCGAAGGAGTTGAATTGATCTACATCAGGTATTGAAAATGCTTTTTTATTCTTCTCAATCGTATTTGAAGTGATTTTATATTCACTGGATGAATTCAATGTTGATGGTGTCACATTTGGTTTTATTTCTCCCAGTCGAGAACTGGCATTTGGAATCGGTGCAGCTGTATTTGATGAGGTGGTACCAAAACGATCGATTGATTTGACATTTATGGATGGTAATATAGGAATTCGGTTAGAAACGGGTATGGGCAGTGATGATGACGTAGATGCTGAATTGGTAGGAATTGGAATAGGTATTTGTGTAATATCTTCATTATATGGTTGCATGTTAGCACTATTCTTGCTAGTTGTAATAATATGTTTAATAATTTTACCAACATTATCAGTTATTTCATTCAATTTTTCACCAATAGTATTCAAATGCCAATATACCCTTGTACATATACTTAACACTTGTGGTCTTTCAAAGGGTTCAAACCAATGCAAATAATCACTTAAAGTTAAGCAAGCGTAAATCATCTCATTTGTAGTTAAGATTGGAGCACCTCTTATCAAAGAAGGTGGTAATCGTAAGAATCCATTCAATAGAGAAAATGCATGTTCTTTCATAGTATGTATAACACACTGCAAAAACAAATCATGGCTCTTGATTCTTTCCAGGAACTCAGTTAAAAAAGATCTGCAAATCATTATGTGGTAATAATCAAATGTAAATAACAATACACCACCCCCATCCTTTGTTAACAATTCTTCCCAATTTTTCAACCAGTAATCCAATTCTGGGAATAATAGTGTCCTTTTCTTGTCATTGGTGTCCTCGAGGAACATTTTCAAAACATTTTGAAAAAATCTTTCAAAATCAATAAATATACTAGTGACAATATCACCTAAATTAATTTCACTAATCTTAATATCATCTCCAAAATTTGCCTGTGGAAATTTCGCAACTAAATTATTAAACTCTTTCAACATATCATCCTGCTTGATCATCGAACCATATGTAATGGAATACTGTAGATGACAAGCACTTAGTGAATTCAATACTCTTAAATGATATAAATCCTTGGAATCATATTCTTCTTTTATTAAAACTCTTTCCCTAATCTTGTAAAAATCTACATTATTCACCAGACTAAACAGTGCAAAATTGGCCAGAACTAATGCATTAAATTTTAACTGTCTATGCCTCTTAGCCTTTTTTGAAATATTGAACATACAACAGTATAATATTGCCTCTATGTCGTAAACAGTAAGCTTTTCAAACATTGTCAATGTGTTAGTGAGCAATCTTTCAACTAAAGGATAGAGTACCTCCTGTTTCTTTGCATACTTATCATCATCGGCATAACTCATTGCAATAATTGTAAAGACACTAGTGATGAAACAGTGTTTTTGTACATAATCAACGTCTATTTTTTTAATTCCACCTGGGATGATCCAAAAATGAGATCTTACAAGAAACTCTTTAGATAACTTGTGGCAAATATCTTGATTCTTCTCATAAAATTGCAAGAAATTAACTCTAGCCACTGCCGATGGTCTTTGCTCTCTAGCCATTTTCTCTTTCTTAGATGTGGCCACCAGAGGAAACAATCTTTCGTCAATATCATTTATGATTTTTGCAGGGTACTCCTTCAGCTTATAAATTTCAGTACGAGCAAACTTATCAGAATTATGGGTATAAGGGAAGTTTTCTCTAGCATGTTCTATACTAATCTCTATACTATTTTTCTTATAATTATGGTCTTTGCTCATTGTCTGAGCATCCAATGTTTCATGTAAGCTGCGATCAACATTAGTGGAGTTAGTGAGAAGCTGCTTGGCATTAGATGTGGCTGATGAGGACCCTTGCAATAACAATAAAATTAAATCGATTTTATTATTAAGGCTGCTAACACCATTTTCAAGTGTTTCCAGACGTTTATTTAAATTGTAAGTTAAAGGGTGTTCAGTGGTATTCTTATTCTTTTCCATTGAGCTAACACGATCAGTTTCATCCTTAGGGTCACAATTGCCAAAAGTGCTGTCTTTGTCCGTTGATATCAACATGCTCATTGGAATTACAGTGCTTGATGCCTGCTCGATTGCAGTCAATATCTCATTTTCACGATCTTTTGTTAATGTACAATCTAAATTCAGAATGTTACAACGATGACATTTACCAGCAAGAGGTTCAAAATCACATCTGGTCTTAAATTTTCTACATAATTCACAACTTACAATCTTTCTCTTTTTTCTTGCCTTTTTACCTTTTGTTGGCTCATCCACTTTTTGCATCCTGCTATCTGTCAAAGTTATGTCAGCATCTGTCTTTTCAGTCTCATCTTTCTCTTCAAGTGGGCTTATCAATGAGTTTATATCATTAGGAGCAGAGCGTTTCAAGTTTATATTGGGATCTGTAAGATTTCTTGTTGAAATTGTTTCAGTCAATTGGTGATTCGTCTTTCTCTCTGTATTTTTGACCATAGTATATATACCACCAAATACACAGTACTATTCAGCAGTTAGATGAAAGACCTGAATCTTTCTCAGTAATTCAACTATTCTCTTGATTATTGTGTAGTCTAAGGTTTAAGCATATTTTTCAGTTCAACATGAAAAAAAAATCATATTCACGATGAGTTGCTTAGTTCAACTCTATGAAAACTACTTGAATCATGAATAAGATAGATAGCTTTATGTTATATATGATTAAAAAGATAAACTATTAAATCAGCAACGTGGACATCATAACAAATATATATTCAAATAAGAGTTTTGTTAGACCTAATTTATTGTGAACAGCACCACTGCTCTTTTTTGCTCTCACAGTTGAAGTTGTTTTACCTTTGGCTTCAATTGTCGTTGAAGAGAAATATTCAGAATTTGAGGAACTAGATGTACTTTTACTGATGAATGTAGTACTTGATGATGATTTGGTTTCTGATTTATTTGAATTTTGACCATCTTTACTTGAGTGCAACTCTCTTTCAGTTTTCTTTGAGGTACATTTAATTATATCACCTCTAACTATTGAACGACCATTATCAGGATGAATCCATTGCTCGCAATCAAAGTCTGTAGAAGTACTTGAAATGGTAGCGCTTCCCTTTATCAATTTTAGACTATCGAATTTAGTTTCATTGAAAGTTCCTTCAAGATCTAAGGCACCTCCGATTATCTTCAAACTTGGTAAGAAATTTATTTGCTTTATTTTTGAATTGTTGGCTATAATCAATCCACCATCTATCAATTCAAGATCCTTCAGCTCTATGTCATTAAGGTTTCCATTATCAATGATTCCTAAGGTACCATCTACATTTTTCAACTTTGGTAGTTGAAGTGAATGCATTGCGTTTTCAATAATTTCGACTGATTGAGTTGCATACTCTAAACTTGGTAATTCAAAACCGTTAGTGTCACGTATAGACAAATCACCAACTGATTGTAAATTATCCATTTTAATGATCAAGTCCTTTGAGTTTGCATGGAAGTTCAGGAGTTGGTTAATCTTGGAAACACTTGCACTGAATGAGTTCAAAAACCTATTATTATTGATATCCAAGGTATCTAATTCGGTTATTGTGCTCAAATAGTTGATGCTGGATAATGATGTGTCTGAAATTACGACTTTCTTTAAATGTGTGATATTGTCGTTGATATTAACATTGTTCAATAATGGAGCAATTTGCCAATCAATACTGGAAATACTCTCTAAATTCCCAAGATCGATTGAAACTAAGGAAGTGAGATTGTGTAAGGATAAAGATCCTTTGATTGTTTTGAGATTATTACCGATTAATGATACGATAGAAACTGCATTTTCAATTTTTAGATCACCATGAATCTTTTCTAATGATTCTAAGTTGACAATGGACTCTGAAAAATCTTGCATAATTACAACTGATCCAGAAAGTTCTTTACATTTAGAATTGAGATCACTCAAATCTTGACTACTTCTAATTATATTTTCATCCTTGTTACAGACATCATCTAATCTTGGCATTACCTTCACTTGAATTGTATTTTCCTGAACAGAGTCTGTCTTGACAAGAGTGACGAATGGATTGCCTAAGTTGTCATCTATAATTCTTGAAGCAATGGAAAGCACCGGTAAGAGGAACAAAATCGAAAATCTCATGATAATTTTATTTGATTGACTTGTTGCCTCACTGCAAAATGTTCGGAAGATTATGTAGAATAGCAGAGGTAGATTACTTTTTATATGATTATTTTGGATTCAATGACCACAAAAATTCAAGCTTTGTGAAGGCACCAAGTCAAAGAAACTGCAGTGCCCAAGGAAGCCGTGTAAATATATCAGGTAATTTATTCTAAATTATTACGGTCATTCCTACTGAAATGAGCCCCCAAGGCGCCGAACATCAAGGTTCAAGGTTTAGCCCTCTTTAAAGTCTTCTTCAAGGATTTTACATAATCTCATTTGTAAAGTAACCAATTATAGAATTTGATTAAATATCAAACACTGATCGGTTTTCTTCATACATATACATTTTCTCATCCAACCAATTAGTGTCTAGTTACCAGCATTGTCTTACTTTCACGTTACTGACACTTTTCTATTTACTGACACTTTCTGTCTTTCTCTTCGATAATGAAAAATAATTGTCATTGTAAGTAAAACTAGAAAACGACATCAACAACAAATAAACCATCGAAGAAAATTTACGTAACAAAGAGACAATGGAGGGTCAATGGGATCTAGTAATCTCATCATTGCAGGATATATACAATGCCAACGAAGTCACTCAATTCGATGATAATATAATCTCTAAGAAAGTTAATTTTGAAAGTTTGCCAGACGATGAACTACAAATTGACATGGATAAACTTCAAGAACACATGGAAAATGTTAAACGTGCCCATCGTTTATTAGATACGGTACGTGATAATTTAAACACAATTTTAGTTCAAGAGGAACATCCTGCAAAAATGGATGAGCCTGTCCCAGTGCCTACTGGGAAGACGATCGGTAAGGCACCACCGCCAGAAATCATAGAACAAACACCAGATGGTAAACAATATTGGGTAAGCCAATATAATCCATCCCAACCGATCACAGTGGGATCAGAAGTCGCATACAAACCAAAGAGAGGAGGAGATGGTGAATGGTTTCAATGTGAGGTTATCAAGATATCTGCAGATGGACTCAGATTTGAAGTACGTGACCCTGAACCGGATGAGCTAGGGAATACAGGGAAAATATTCAAATGCAATTGGAAAGAACTCATCTTGATTCCAGCTAGCACAACAAGGAATAAAGTTATCAACTATCCAGCTGGCACAAAAGTTCTCGCTCGGTACCCAGAGACGACCACTTTCTATCCTGCCGTGGTAATTGGTACTAAAAGAGATGGTACTTGTAGATTAAGATTTGATGGTGAGGAAGAAGTCGACAAAGAGACTGAAGTGATTCGTAGACTAGTTCTTCCTTGCCCAATGGTCTCTTCTCAACCAACCAAGAAATAGTATATCATGATCGACGTTACAGCAAATTTTCCGAATATCAGATTTTTCAATAAACAAAAAATAACAAGAGCAGGTCATTATGCCCTGTGAGAGTTTGAATATAAAACAAATTCAGAAAGGTAGAGTACAATGGATGAATCATTAGGAAACGTATGTCAATGAAGTAATACTGTTATTGTTAAAAAAATCATTCTCGAATTCCTTTTGGGGGAGACTGTGAGATTTACACCAACGAATTCCACATGGGATGTTTGTTTGGGAGTTAGCAATGTAATTGGGTAAAGTGCAAAATGGGGGATCACAAACTGAGAATCAGGTGCATCGGATTAGATGAGATTGATTTGGGGGAATCATGAAAGTGAGAAAATGTGAACGACCATTGTGTAATTTCTGGGGCGTGATGTATTTCTTTACATGGTAGATTTTGATTTAAGCAATAGCTGTCGGTTTTCATTTAACCTTTTTAAAATAAACCCTTTTACTAATACTAATTTTAATCTTCAATCCTTTTTGATATATCTATATTTATTGTATATTAACGAGTATTATTATTGCCCAATTGATATAGAATTATAATAATCAAAGAAGCAGATCAAGATCACCAACTCGTCGTCGTATGAGTGATGATCGCGGGGATGGTTATGAGCCATTTAGGTCAAGTAGTTTCAGAGAAAGAAGAGGTGACTTCCGTGGTGGCCGTGGCGGACGTGGTGGAAGATTCGGTGGTCGTGGTGGTCGTGGTGGTCGTGGTGGACGTGGTGGTAGATTTGGAGGTCGTGGTGGTCGATTTGGTGACCGTGGTGACCGTGGAGGTCCAAGATTTAACAGAGTAGAACTCAATTCTTCAAGCACTGCCTTCAAAAGAAACTACGACAATAGTGTCTTTGTTGGTAATCTGTCCTTTGATTGTACCACTGATGACTTAAGAGACTTTTTCTCACCAGTTGGTGAGATTGTTAGTACAGATATTATTACCAGTCATGGTCGTCATAAAGGTATGGGTACCGTTGAATTTACAAACACTGAAGATGTAGATGAAGCGATCAGACAATTTGACGGTGTTGATTTTATGGATCGTCAGATCTTTGTAAAGCAAGATCATCCACCTCCAAATGCTGGTAGAGTTGCTAGTATTAATAGCGATGATTTCCGTAGATCTGTACCTTCAGTTAATGACGCACAAGTTCAAGGCTTCGAAGTATTTATTGTCAATTTACCATATTCCACTACTTGGCAAGATTTAAAAGATCTGTTCAGAGAGTGTGGTGATGTCTTGAGAGCTGATGTTGAATTAGATTACAATGGGTACTCTAGAGGTTTTGGTAACGTATTTTATGGTTCTGAAGAAGAAATGCGTGATGCTATTGAAAAATTTAATGGCTTTCAATTACATGGAAGAATCTTGGAAGTTAGAGAAGGTAAATTCAATAAATACAATAACCAAGAAACTCAGGATGATTATGATGATAGGTATGAAAATAGAGATAACGCTGAAAGGTTCGACTATCAAAATGATGATATTCAATACCATGAACCTGAGAGACAAACCGAATACTCTATTCCAACTGCACCAACCTCCACTTTCACTAGTGGCGTAACAGGTGGTGGAGAAAGAAGTAGATTAGTTTATTGTGCAAATTTACCTATTGCTACCTCTGTTAATGATTTGTATGAACTGTTTGAAAGTTTAGGTAGAGTTAATAACGCCGAATTGAAATTCGATTCTGCTGGTGCTCCTACTGGTATTGCTGTTGTTGAGTACGTCGACGAAGCCTCTGCTGATATTTGTGTTAGTAAATTAAACAACTATAACTATGGTGGTAATGATCTCTCTGTCTCTTACGCTCAACATGCACCAGCTGCATAGAAGATTGCATAGCACGTCTCCAACTATTTAATTAAATATTTTTAAATACAATGATGTATCAGGAATCATTATAGTGTTGCCAGTTGAAATGTTTTACTCTTTACTTTCCTTTCTTTTAAAAATTGTCTTTATTATTAAATATTCTATATATTCACTAGAACTGTAAACGGGTAGGTCCATCATTATATTTGATATTCACCCCATCATCTTTGTTTATATCATCAGGATCGACAAAGTCTGCCAAGAATGCATATGATGAATCTTTAGCAATCATTGAATCATCCAATTTATTTGACGAGTCCACAAGTAGTACTTCAGAAAGATTTTGGTGTATATCTTTAGGATTTATAGTAGCATTCGCAGAACTAGAAGAATTCACCTTCTTTGGAGTCTTGGTTCTAGTCAAGTCCAAAAAATTGATTTTGCTTGGTGAAACCCAGATAGGATCTTCATCCCTGGTCACCTTTTGATCATTAGATATGGTAAGGTTGTTACGAGAATACAGATCTCTCGATAATCTGTAGATGACAGGAACGTCATTTTGTTGAGATAACTTATTTTCAGGTAAAGGTTCTAAAGTACCTTCACTATTTGCATTGGTTCCTACAGACATTGATTTATCAAAATTCATATTGAAGGAGCTGAATTCCAAATCATCTAACAATGCCTCTGAACTTCTCTTCTTTGTCTTCAAAATATTTTCTTTTGTAGGTTCAAGTTCTGCTTGATTGGGAATATTTTCGGTGGTATCAAAAAAGTGCTCAGAAGTAGTTGAATCCAATGTAGAATTTGAAACATTAGCGTGTGGTACCTTAAATGCAGCATTTGAACTGGCAGGTACAGTAACAAGCCGTTTCTTATGGAGATCGTCATCCGACGGAACATTCATTTCAAAGAGTTTGTGACTTGGCTCGTTCATCATATCAGATACGAACGAAAAATCTACTGCTGAAGCGGTAGGATCAATCGTACGTGGTGGAACCATGAAACTCTTTCCATGGATATTTAAGTTACGTTTATTAATGTCGGTACTTTCTTGTATTTCCCCGCGTACATCTGTAACTGGTGCCTCTTCTGGAGTTGTAGGTTGAATCAAGAATTGTTTTTGGGAACATTCAGGAATAGCTCGGTTCAAGGTGTTGCTATGAACTTTGATGTCAGAATCCAGTTTTGCAACTTTAGTTGGGTCCTCCGTTTCTGGTTCAAAAATTTTATCCACAACATCTTGCATCTCTTGCTCAATATCTATCCTCGATACTTCTGGTAAATCATCTTCAACAGCAAGCTTCCCATCTTTGTCTCCTTTAAATATCATACTGTAATCATCAACTTTTCCTGTAGAGCCTTCATCCTGTCTCAGATCAGGAATCTTGAAACTATCCAGAGTTTTAAACTTTGAAGAAAAATCATTGTTATCTAACGTCCTCGAAGGGGAAGAATTTCGTGACTTAATTGTGGCTCTAAACGGAGATGCTGAATGGTTTGTACCAATGGTTCTAGGGGGGCTTAATGTTCTAGGAGGAGTAATAGTTTTTACTTCAATTTCTTCTTCTTCTGGAATGGTGACAACATCAATATCTGGCTGAGCTGTCAAGTCGAAATCCTCCTGGATCTCAGATTTTTGAGAATTTACTAAATATTTTTCATTCAAAGAGGTCTCCGTTGGTAAACGCTTCCAATTATAATTAGCATCATTGCTGTCTAATACCATTCTCATACCCTGGAATAATTCGATAAAAGAAGGAGATTTTTCAAAATTAATATTTGTAACAGGTTTCATCTTTGGTAGAGTTGGGAAAATTGGACTCTTTTTCTTTATTGTTGCTTCAGTATATCCTTCCAATTTCTCAATTGTAACGTTTTCTTTGATATGATCATCTTTTGCTATCCCAAGTTTACTAATCTTATCTGGCTTAGTGTTGGTGCTTTTCAACTTTTCCAAAACAGCCCTTTCAGAAAGTTCATATGGATCTATTTTATTTTCTTTCTTTATGTCGTCTTCCTTTTGTTGCTTTATATTCTGTGGGCGAAAATCCCCAAATAAGTCATCTTCAAACAATTGGTCCTGGTTATCAATTGGATTAGCCAGTCTTATTTCAGTATCACCTTCTTCAATGCTTGAATTATCATTCTTAATCTTATGAGACCTTTCGTCATGTTCCTCTTTAACAGATCTATTAAGAGATCCTTTTCTTGAGAGTAGTTGCTTTGGAGGTCCTTCGTTTTCTTCCTTCTTAACAACGTTTTCGCTCTGGCCTTCGACCCTAGTTGTAATTGTGTCATCAGCTTCAGCTTTAATAATGGCAGCATTCCTGTTTGACTTTCCTGTAGCAACATTGTTAACTAAAGGAATTTTTTCAGTAGATGACAGAGAAGAGACGGTGCTCTTAATTTCTTTGGTTACGTTAGCGTGAGCAGGATCAGATTCATTCTCCATCAGGTTGTCTGGTAACATAAAAGACTTCTCTTCTATGGTTGCCTCAGCGTTTGTGAATACTGCTTTTGGCGGATTGTCATATTCCATATTACGTACTACAGAGCTTATCCTTACTTGATCAGAGTTGTCATTGTGAGGATCCTTGTGAGAAACTTTTGCTACGGAGTCGGTTGTCTTTGTCTTCACTTGTGACACAAATGATTTTGGTCTAGTTTGTTTCAATGGAGAGGCTGGAGTTTTAGGCTTCTCTAAGATTGATTTCTTCTCATGTTTTGGTTTGATGATGATGGGTTTACTTATGTGCCTTTTCTCCTTCTTCTTACCTCCAAATATACTTTTCATGGTACTAAATATTCCTCTTTTCCTTTTTGGATGCTCAATTGATGTGATTCTCTTTAACGGAGTATCTTTCTTCTTCATAGGCGATATACTAGCTTTGGTCTTCACAGTGGATCTTTTTGGGCTTGCTGGAAGCTCTTTGATATCTTTCTTATTCTTCACAGATGATGGTAAGGGAACTACTTTACTAGGTTCAGACAGTTTCTTGGTCTTAAATGCAGCACCTACATCCTTAGTGGAAGAATCCTTCAAATCACTAACATCGCTCCTGAAAGTAGTTATGGTACCATATGATTTCTTGTTCTCTTCTGTAATAACGTCTGCTATATTTGGTGATGATATCTCGGAAGGTAGACGTTCGCTGTTATCCTCGTCATTTTGCTTCATTTTCGATACTAGACTTTCATTTACTGAAATGAGACACTGAACTAATTCAGAGTTTATACTTGAATAACAATTTGGTAATTCAATAGAGAGATATTCAATCAATGTGGTGATCATATTACTAGCAGGTATCCTCACAGTTTTAACCTTTTTTGGCTCATTTATTGTGAGTAAGTCTAATTGGACCATATCATCTGCTATATCATTATAAAATTTGACAAATATTGCCATATGCATGCCATGAGTATTGAGTAAGTATTCAGAAGGTTCGATGTTTAAAAAAATAGTAAATTTTGATTTCATTTTCTCTGAATTATAGGCTTCTAATTCGTGTGCCGTAGAATAAATTGTGATATCATTCTCAGTCGCCTTGAATAAATGAAATGCGGTATCTTTTTCTAAAATCTTGGCTTTTGTTATCAAGTCAGCGACTTCATGAATATCTGTTCCTTTTGATGTTAGTTGAAAGGTTGTAGAAAATGAACCGATTGGTTCCTCTTTCAGTGCGTCAAATCTAATCCAATGATCATCAACAACAGAAACATGAATATTCTCAATGTAACAATAGTTTTCAACTTTCAACTTTGGAATTTTGGAAGGTAATGGCACCTCGTTTATCAATGAGTTCATTAATATATCAGAAATAAGTGGTTTAACAGACCCATCATCAGTATAATATTTCTCAAAATCCAAAATATTAAGAAATACAACATAATCACTAAAAATAACCAATAAGTTTCTCTTCTTGGGGAAAGTAACGTCAATAACATCAAAAACACCGACAACACGTCTTTTTAACCATTTATATTGTAGTTCTACTGGCCAACCCTTGGCTAATTCTGTCAAAATTTTACCAGAAGGAGTAAATACTCTTGTATTATATGAACTCATAGGTTCATCAAGATGACCGAACGAATCAATGACATCAATGATATTATTATAATTTGTACTTGCGATCTTTTGATTCTTTGGAGACGACCACTTTTTTTCCTGGTATAATCTGTCAAGAATTAATTTAATCTTTAGTAATTTCTCTTGTGGACCCTTGATAATGGTCTCTAGTTTCATCTCTGTATATACATCGCTCATTGGAATCACATCTTTGAAGTTTCTTAAAAATAATTTGATATCTTTACTAAATTTCTTAGTGGCAGCTTCATGTCTAGTGTATGCTTTGTAAAAATATGGAATTGTGATACTGCATGCCTTCAATACTTCCAATGAACCATATTCCATAGCAGATTTTAATGAATCTAAAAATATGCAATTAATTCTTGTTACTTCATCGATTGTAGGTGGGAAAAGACGATTTAGTTTCATTGTCGAGAGACCCTCGATTTCATCATTAAGAACTCGAACTCTTAATATAATCAAAAACTTTTGTAAAAATTCGACCAAGGTAAATGTAAAATTGGATTGTACTTCAAGTAATTCATTACAAATAGACGAAATTAAGTGATTGTCAGATTCAGTGGCTTTATCATTTTCTGGTGGTTTGTAACCATACTCAGTTTGCTCTGGAGAATATTCGGTGACCGGGTTGAACAACTGTTCTAGTTGCTCTCCCAAATGAAACACTAGTCTATTATTCAGGTCAATTGAGTTTTCATTATTTTCGTATACGACATCTAAAAGTGTAGATTTGATTGTTCTTTGTTGAACTAAACCAGTAGACAGTAATCTTTTACCAAATTTTTCTGGCGTCACTATACTTAAAAGTTGACATCCATGCGCTAAATATCCTGCATGAACAGGATCATAATTAGATTCAATGGTATTGTCATTCAATATATTTTGAATAGTATTCAATTCTTTATGAGTGAGTGCAGAAAATTTCTGCAAAAGAGTAACAGCAATGCTTTTTTTAACATTGGATTCTTTATCTTTGTCATCCAAATTCTCGATCGCTTGATAATATTGTGACTTCAAAGAGATATCAACATCATCAAAGTGGGACAGACCAAATCTATCAATTACAATGGTATTTATTTTTTCTGTTCTGGAATTTTTGTATATACATATCAAAAAGTCACCCCAAAGCAAGTCATCGTTATTATGATAAATAACGGATCTCAAAAAAATTTCTTCAAGCCATTCAGTCTCTGTTTTGGACTGCATCCATTTCAATTCCTTAGATGTGATCTTTTTCAATAAATTATTGAACAGAATAATCTGAACATTATCTTTAGTTGAATTTAGTTGCTCCTGTGAATAAACAGATGATATATCATGTTGAGCAACAGTCATTCTATAATATTTCAATGTACAGTTGGCGATTGAGGGTATCTTTGGCTTACTTAATGTTGGGTTTGTTTAAAGTATAGTATCAGATCTTGAAAATATATGATCTCGAGGTTTTTTGTTTATTTTATTTCCGAAAACTGAAAAATCTGAACTGAATCTTCAATAGATCTAATGAAAGAACAGTGAGAAAGAAATATGTCTACCAACCTTTATTCAAAATTGAATGTTGATACATCCTACAAATTGATTCAGTTGACACCAGATCTCTTTTCATGCTTGAAGAAAGAAGGTAAACATAACAAACTACGATTTAAAGCCTTAGATGACACGAAATCCAATGTTGTTTTATGTTCAGATGACAAAACATGGTTGTTGAGACAAAAAGATCATTCTAATACTGTTATTTTGATGAAGGAGTTTATTCCAGATGATACTAGTGTTATTATTGAACCAAATTCATTATTTGGTTTACCACCACCCATTAATGATTACTTGGGATTTTCCAAGACTACATTTGAATATGAGACCAAAAATATAAAGGGACAACTGAACTTAGATTTGGTTCCAATATATGGTGGTGAAGAAGCTTTTCCTACTGAACAACAACAACAATTGGGTTTGAGGACATTCAATGACTTATTAGAGAATTCTCCCTGTTCAAGACAAGAGAGTTTGAAATTATGGTATAAAAATTGTGGATGTACAATTCGTGGATTTCTTTGTCTTTTGTCGAAAAATTTTATATCCAAGGCATTACATGTAACATTGATGAGTATATTAGCTGAAGATGCTTTGAAATTGAACTCGTTAAAATTGGATGATGTTTTCAACGCAGTCAATAAGGATTTGGACTCAAATATCAATCCATATACAAAAGAAGTGGTTGAGACTGTATTGAATAAATTTGGTCAAAATATCAATGATGAGGAATGGGAACTTGATATGAAACTTATTGGTAAATGGTATGGTATTGAAGCTTTAAAGAAATATACAACAAAATATAGTATGGCATTAGATGAATTTTTAATTAAGTGGAAATCAACATTCCCGCCATTTTTACCATGTAATATTGATATTAGTATGTTAAGAGGATATCATTATAAACCACAGAGTAATCAAATACGATATATTTCCAAGGATTCGATGAGTATGGATCCCAAGGATAGATTCAAGACACTATTTCAATTACAAAACTCATGGAATTTAGATGATATGATACCATTTATTGAAGATTTGAATGTTAAACAATTGAAGATTGATTCATTCGTTATGAAATATGCAAGAAGGCGGAAAATACCGGGAAAGAAGACAATTATAGTAACTAGTAGAATATAGATATAGATAGATATATAGCATTCAAAGAATCAGCACGAACAGATTGAATGAAAGTAGTAATTTATGGCGATTCTTAGAAGGCAGGGATGATTGCTACCATCCTGAACAGTTTTTTTTTCAAGCATGGAACTTTCAATGTGTTTCAGTGACCCAGAGCACCCGCCTCTACATTCATAAATCTCCTACCATTAATCCAAAACTTTGGACAAGTCAAACGTTGACTATAAACCAAATTGGATGGGTATTTATAGGTAAACTTGCTGATGTTGTTTCTAGAAATCATAGTAGCGCTTGAAGCATTGGCAAATATGGATGAATGTGACACGGTAATTGACCATTTCTCATCAATCATCTGGACTCCTGTAGTTCGCCAGAGCTTAGCTCAAACACATCGATGAGAACAGTTCTTGGAACAAATATGCTGTGAAATAGGCAAGCTTAAGTACCTCTATCTAATAGTTTGTGGGAAGGTCTAAAACTCTTGACCTTAAAACTTGTGAGCAAGGAGAAAGAGCAGCTTCAGATGCGCCATTACATTGGTACACCGTAACGAACCAAAAGCAGAGAGAAAACCATGTCCGTGATGCATGTACAACAATCGGCAATAATTGTCATTATCTACTCACGATCAAAGTGGTCCATATATGCGCCATTACGTTCAGGTAAAGTGGTGTTATATACCAGAGTTATTTAAACAGTAGTCTAGAATGCGGAACGTCCGCGAATAACCATGAGACCATATGAATGGTGCTCGAAGTATGTTGTTTTATTTATACAACACGAGATCGTATGGTCTTAGGTATCATCCAAGGTCTGCTATTAGCAAACCTTCCGTATTCTACTGAAGTGTATGTCAGAAGGTCGAAAAACATCAGCTAGCTAGGTTATGACAGGTTGAACAAATCGGTTTTAGAAACAGAGATGACGTCGTCGAAGAGGGTTTAAAAACTTGTTCAAGTTGTCATATATCTGGATTCAACATCGAGGACGGTGAAATGTCTAGATATCATCAGGTTAATCTTGGACACAAATATACTTGGAAAATGCCTTAATACCGTTCAATTCGATGAATCAAAATTATATATGGCAGTGTGGAAGGCATGGTTGATCCAAGTGCCGGTAGGGATGTTGAAAGACCTTAAAATACAAAGACCTTTACAGGAACATTATATCTGGACAAATTTGACAATACAACTTGTTGAATAATCCATAAATCTGTCAAAGATTTGGATGTCTTTGTCATTAGTGAGCATGGAGCGTTAAGAGTGACGAGTCTTTGATAGTTTGAACAGCAACCACGGTTTCAAACACAATTTTAACACTTACAAGTAAGCATTGACAAAGTAACCTTTAGAATTTCTGTCTTTGGAAGGTAAAATATCTTTGTTCCTTTAGTTTCTTAAGTTGTCAACCTGCTATATCGGACTCATTATTTTTTAAATCTTGAATACCTTCTTATATGAATGTCTCTTAAACCATCACTATCATAAGCCATAAACCTTCTTACACCGATGAATACATCGTTATATACATCGTTATACATAGTGTACATAGTACTCATCGTTATATACTCTTTAAAGATCATCACTATATAAGAAACCAAACCCTAACTAAAACCTGAACTAAAACCCTAATTTAGACACCCATTTTTCAGAGTTTCTTATTTGAAACCCTAATATTGATTTGATTGGCGGTTTCATTGAAATCAACTTTTCAGGTGGTATAAGAATAATAATGAATTAGTCATTTGAATATATTTAGTATTATTTAAGATACAGAAACAGAAGCAGAAACAGAAACAGACTAAAACAGTAAGAAGAGGATTATGTTAAGAAATAATATAACTAGATTATCTAGAGTGACAAGATTTGGTGGATTTGTTAAAAGAAGTTATTCTGCTCAAGCTGTTAAATTAGATGATACTTTTAAATTATCAACTCATACAGATTTACAAACTGCATCAAAACAACAAGCTGAAATACGTTCAACACAACAAGCACAACCAGGTTTAACATCTCTTAATCATGCATATCAAGAAAATACAGGGTATGGTACCAGACCTATTTATTTAGATATGCAAGCTACAACACCAACTGATCCAAGAGTATTAGATACAATGTTAAAATATTATACAGGACTTTATGGTAATCCACATTCTAATACACATTCTTATGGTTGGGAAACAAATAATGCTGTTGAAGATGCTCGTATTCATATTGCAAATTTAATTGGTGCTGATAAGAAAGAAATTATATTTACTAGTGGTGCAACAGAATCTAATAATATGGTTGTTAAGGGTGTTGGACATTTTTATAGACGTACAAAGAAACATATTATTACAACAAGAACTGAACATAAATGTGTACTTGAAGCTGTCAGAAGTATGATGAATGATGGTTTTGATGTTACATTCTTAAACGTTGATTCTGATGGTTTAATCAATTTACAAGAATTAGAAAAGGCAATAAGACCAGATACATGTCTTGTTAGTGTTATGGCTGTTAATAATGAAATTGGTGTAATACAACCATTAAAAGAAATTGGTGCCATATGTAGGAAAAATAAAGTTTATTTTCATACAGATGCTGCTCAAGCTTATGGTAAAATTAAATTAGATGTTAATGAAATGAATATTGATCTATTATCTATATCAAGTCATAAAATTTATGGTCCAAAAGGTATTGGTGCATTATATGTTAGAAGAAGACCGAGAGTTAGATTAGAACCTTTACTTTCAGGTGGTGGTCAAGAAAGAGGTTTAAGATCAGGTACATTAGCACCACCATTAGTTGCCGGGTTTGGTGAAGCTGCAAGACTAATGAAACAAGAATTTGATAATGATCAAAATCATATAAGTAAATTATCATCAAAATTAGTCAAGGGTTTATTATCCAATGAACATACTAGTCTAAATGGTTCATCAATTCATCGTTATCCAGGTTGTATCAACGTTTCATTTGCTTATGTTGAAGGTGAATCATTATTAATGGCATTGAAAGATATTGCTTTATCCTCTGGTTCAGCTTGTACATCTGCATCATTAGAACCATCTTACGTTTTACATGCATTAGGAAGAGATGATGCATTGGCACATTCTTCAATTAGATTTGGTATTGGTAGATTCACAACAGAAGAAGAAGTTAATTATGTTATTAAAGCTATCTCAGAAAGAGTTAAATTCTTAAGAGAATTATCACCATTATGGGAAATGGTTCAAGAAGGTATTGATTTAGATTCAATTGAATGGTCAGGTCATTAAAGTTATACATATATATATATATATATTTTAATAGTTAATTTTTCATAAAAATTTCTTGACGGATTCAGCAATTGCATCACCAACTTCACTTGTTGAATTATCACCACCTAAATCACTAGTTCTAATTCCAGAATCAATTACATCCTTGACAGCATTTTCAATTGCAATACCTTCTTCAATCATATTCAGAGATAATTTTAACATCATTGCAGTAGATAAGATAGTTGCAATGGGATTAACTTTACCCTTTGGTAAATCTGGTGCAGATCCATGACATGGTTCATATAACCCAAACGCTGTATTTGTATCAGGTAATGAAGCAAGTGATGCAGATGGTAATAAACCAAGTGATCCCGGAATACATGATGCTTCATCACTAATAATATCACCAAACATATTGTTAGTAATAATTATTCCGTTCAATTGAGTCGGTTTCTTAATTAAGATCATTGCAGCTGAATCAATCAATTGATGTTGTACAGTTAATGTTGGGAATTCATCCTTGATTGTCTTTTCAACTGTCTTTCTCCAAAGTCTCGATGATGCCAAGACGTTTGCTTTGTCTAAGGACCAAATTGGTAATGGTGGATCATGTTGTAATGCCAAAAATGCTGCCATACGTGTAATACGTTGAACTTCAGAAACACTATATTTTTCAGAATCCCATGCAATACCATCACCATTATCTTCTTTCCTTTCACCAAAATAAATACCACCAACTAATTCTCTAACGACGCAGAAATTTGTACCACGAGCATATTCTGCTTTCAATGGAGATAATTCCAAGAGTGATTCACTAATAAAATTACATGGTCTTAAATTTGCATAAAGACCTAGTTCTTTACGGATCTTTAATAAACCTTGTTCTGGTCTGACATCCCCAGTACCCCATTTTGGACCACCAACAGCACCTAATAAGACAGCATCAGAATTTTTAGCAGCTTTGAGAGTTTCTTCTGGTAACGGAACACCAGTAGCATCAATTGCAGCACCACCAATCAAATGATATTGGAAATCAAATGAAATATTTGGACGCATCGAAGCAATGGCTTCGAGCACTTTAATAGCTTCGTTAGTAATTTCTTGACCAACGTGGTCACCTGGTAAAACAACAATTTTCTTAGACATGATTGATTGGATAGCTTTGACCAACTCTTAACTTATGGTCATTAGCATACTATATATATATACGGACTTAGCTAATCCTTTGAGTCACTTATATGTCGAGGTTACTTAAATGTCGCTGGCCGGTCACGGGAAAAACAATTCCGATGTCGCTATTTTATGGTACAGTTTTATATGTATAATGTATAAATACTAATTTAGTTTTGCTATTAACTGGTCAATATCTAGTTGAATGATTGGTGCAATTGCAGAGTTTGAGTATTGACGAAATTTGGATTCATTTTCCTTTTGTGTAATTCTCTTTAATCTGTTCAATGAATTGAACCCAGAAACTTCTCTATTAAGTTTAAATGGTTGAAGGAAGAAATTAACATTTTGAAATGACTCACCCATAGTGTTAATCTCATTAATAATATCTTCAATACAGATAATACCATATTCACCTAATTTCTCTTCAATAATATTATTATCATTTAATATGATTTCCGATTCTTGTTCAGCATCAGGTCTTTTGTAAATAATCTTTGATCTCTTTTGAACAAGAGAACGAATAGAGGATAATGATGGTTGACCAATGACAATATATGGAGCAATTAGTTTCAATAATGGATAGACATTTTTAGTTAATTTAACAAAGACACCAGTATTAACTTCAGTCAATCTTAATAATGAAAGAATCTTGAATGCTTTATTTGGAATATTAACAGCAGTTGGACCCTTGACTCTAATAACAAATAATAAAGTTGGTTTACCATCATAAATAATTTTTTCCTTGATTAAATTATCCTCTTCTTCCATTGATTCACTGTCATCATCATCGTTAACCTTTTCAGTAATCTTTAATATAAAATCTTTATCGGATGGTAAATGAAATTCATCATCGTTATTAAGTTCTTTCTTTAATTTTTTAGTCTCTAATTTAGAGATTCTCTTAATTCTTTCCTTTTCTCTTTCTGTGGCTAAAGTCTTGGAAACAATACTTTCTGCTCTAACAAATCTATTTTTATTCTTTGTCTTCAATTTTGATCTTTCTTCTTGTTTACGTTGAGCAAGTTCTTGTTTTTCAATTCTAATTCTATCAGCATTTCTTCTTTTACGTAAAAGAATCTCAGGAGTAGAATCTAATGTTTGAGCTGGTTCGTTAGACATGAGTGATAATGAGTTATATATCCTTTTATGCTAATATATCTTACAATATTTAGTTAAAGATGCCATACATTAAATCTTGCTTATATTTTATTTTTCATCTCATCTCATCGATTTAAGAACTCGAAAAAAAATTTTCAGAACGTTGGAAGTGATGAGTATCAATCACGTGCAGTCTTTGACGCTTAATGAAGAGTTCAATGAGATGAGAAGGTTATATATGAATATAATCTTTATGAAACAAGTATACAAAGTGTCAAAGTTGTTTGGTATTGAATATTTATATTTAGAGATGATTGTTGGTGGCAGTCACGTGACTTCTTCTTTGTTGAAGAGTGATTTTTGTTATTTTGCCGCTAAGAAAATATATATATATATGTGTGTGTGTGAGTGAGTAAAGAGAAAAGAATACGATCTCTGTCCCACAAAGATGAACTTTGAACACCAAAGCTGTTGAGATATAAGTGGTGTAGCTATATATCTGATATGTTCCCAGCACTTTGACGGATACATAAGTATTAGTTTACTATTCTAATTATTCCAAAATATTCTTACTAACTTACCTTTATCGTTAATATTCCACATTGGTTTGCTATTTTTGGTTTGTTGGTACATATGTTTGTTATGAATGCATGCATTGTACTGTACTCTACCAGCTGGTTATCCTGTTACCCGTTGTGTTATCACTGCTTCTACCACAGCTTCTATCCATTAAGCGCTAAACGACTATCTTTGTATTTTTGTTACCCGCACAAATTTATGGTGGGTAACCCGGGACATAATAATCTAAACACCGTTAAAAGTTGAAATAATATGGGTTTACAACCCTAAATTAGGTACCACGAGGGGTTTAAATTTACACCCAGTCGTAATGGCAACGCGAAACTATAAACTGTTGGAAACCACAGAAACGGTACAGAAAATTTTTTGTTGCTACGTACGACGGTGAATTTTCCATTCAATCAATAATTTCCTCCTAATTAACTCATGAGTTCATTTCTCAATCAACATTTTTTTTTTTTTTTAAGAGCCTGTCTAATCTAATGGTTTGATATAATTATAAACAACAATTGTATTTTTACCAAAAGTATTACTCATACATCCTTTCGTACAGCAATACGACTTTGAACAGAATGGGTACCATGAATCAGGATAACGATACCTCTAATAATTTAGGTAATACTCCTACTTTTCAAAGAGCTCCATCATCAATATATCAACTTCTACAATCACCGAATAATAGAAAAGACAAGAGTAGTAGTACAACTCCAACTCCAACTCCATCCAATTTGATGAATGCAACCTTCAATGAAAGTTATTATAGCAATAATAATAACGTTTACCCAATCAACCATATACCAACATTAAAATCGTTTCAAGGTCCATATAGCAGACCAATCTTACCAAGTTTATCAGATTCAACTTTACCAAAATCAACTAATATACAATCCTCTAATCATGTGGTGCCGTTAATTCAACCAGCGCCTTCTGTAAGAAACAACTTGTTAAGATCTAAATCTACAGTAAGTCAATTTCCAGATAGTAACCGACCCATTAACGATAAATCAAATAATAATGATAATAATAAGGCCACTAGATTAAGTTCTTTACCAGATCAAAGTTTCTTGAAACAAAATAACGATCATAGCATTACTAAATCCAATAGAGCTGAAGCATTAAGTTACTCTACAACAGCATCTCCTTCTTTGGTAACGAGGAGAAATACACAAGAGTTAATAGCAAAGAGTATTGCTGAAAAACATTTACATAATCCTATATCAGATTATGCTCAAATTGTACATAAAGCAGAAGTAGAAGTATTGAATTTGGATCCTTTAAAGACAACAAAATCTTCCCTACAAATAGCAGAACAGAAGCGTGAAAGGGAAAGGCAAGTTTATGCGTTATTATGGCTTATGAAAAATTGTGAAGCTAAACATGATAGTTATGTTCCGCGTGGTAGAATATTTGCTCAATATGCATCAAGTTGTTCACATTATAGTTTAAAACCATTATCACAAGCATCTTTAGGTAAGTTGATTCGTACAGTATTTCCAGATTTAACAACAAGAAGATTAGGTATGAGAGGACAATCCAAATATCATTATTGTGGTTTAAGTTTAATTAATTTAGATAATGAAAATGATATTGATGAAGTGAATGAAAAAAAAAACAGTAACAATAATAGTAATAATAATAATGATAATAATAATAATAATTATGATAACAATAATAATACTCATTCTAGTAACGAACATGAAGTAATAACTGTAAAAGTAGAAACAGGTAAGAGATCTTTGATAGACATTGATAATGATATACCGAAACAATCCTCTTCAAACAAAAAAAGTAAAAACGATTTTAAACCATTAACCATGCATGAAATAAGAAATCAAAGTTCCATCTTAATTACAAACCCCAAAACTCATAATTATTTACCATTTTTGAATAACTTATTATCCGAAGTATTTAACAACCAAGAGATCTTATCATCCAATTTTAAATTAAGATTACCCCCAATCCCTGTTGATAGTTTACCACCAAATGTGGATCTAGATATTGTTTCATCCTTGGAATCCCTTTATCATATTTATTGCAACAAAATTTTTGAAAATATAAAATTTTTCAAATTTGAATCCCTTGCAGACAGTTTATTCTTGTTTCATTCTGGGTCTGTGTCACCACAAATGTATAATTTATTCATCTCCGAACATTTGTATGATTGGATTCATGAATGTGATAAAATAACACATATTTCCATTATTAAACTTTTATCAAATTTGGTCATCAATAATAATTCCCTAATGAACTCGGAATCAAATTTGATTCCAAAGTTAGAACTTTTCATTCAATCATATTATGATGGAATATCACAATCTTTAATGGATCTTCCATTGCCATTGAGGAGTTCAAAATTATGCTTAGCAAAGAGTTTCACAACTTTAATCAAAAAATTATTGAAACTATCAAATTTTATTATCAAATTTTTGAACAGTTTTGAGATCTTTAAAGAAGGCATGAAAAATGATTGGGATACAGTTGTTAATTTAGATGATATCTATGAACTGGTTTCCACTGATACATATGAAACGATTATGATTTCAATAAAAGTATTCATTGCACATATTACATCGATGTTATTACATGAAAATGCGCCATTTTCAGATGTAATAACGACCTTCATCAACTTCATATCAAAGCAAACAGAACCAGCTAATTTGGTGATAGATTCATACGTTAGATTCACAAATGCATTGATTGGTGATATTTCATTAAAATGTTCAGACAATTTATTACCATGGCTATTTTATAATAATGTCACTATCCAATTAATTAATTATTCTTTTGAAGTGACAAAGTTTGTATCTTTATAGACCTACATGGCTCATTTTTTAGCACGTAAAATCGACGACTCTTTATGAACCAAAAATTGCTTTACTTCAATGAAGTTACTCTCAAGATTTAACATCTTTATATTACGTTTTATTTTCTTGAATTAAATATAAAGTAAGATACAATACTAAATGTACAAAAATTTTTCCAATATGTTGATATATTCGAGAACCACTTATTTCTTGGACTTCTTCTTCTTCTTTTCTTCATGTTCATCATCATGTTTTCTCTTCTTCTCCTTTTTCTCCTTCTTTTCTTTCTTTTCTTTCTTTTCTTTCTTCTCCTTCTTCTCCTTCTTATCTTCCTTTGTTTCTTCAATCTTGACTTCTTCAACAACCTTCTCTTCAACTTCAACAATCATGGGTTTTTTATCAGAGTTTTCTTCTTTAATCTTTGGAGTTTCACCAGTTTCTTTATCAATGGAAACATAACCTTCCTTCCATTCCTTTGGAGTATTTTCGTTAACACGACCATATTTATCTAATTTACCATCTTTCTTCATTTCTTTCTTCTTTTGAGCAACTGGACCCAAACCCCATCTTCTTGGGTAAAGATCTCTTTCCATAATACATCTCTTTACAGAAGCAACAACACCATGATCACAAGTGGCTAGGTCAACTGTAGACATTTGAGCAATGGCAACAGCAATAGCTTCACCCTTTGTAGTGATTAAGACAACTTCATCATAAAGTTCGATACCTTCTTCGTAACGTAATAAACCTGGAATCATCAATTTAGCACCATAACAAACAGCGTTAACAGCAGAATCTTTAACTACTATTCTCTTATAACCAACTAATAAAGTTTCTAAAGGAGAAATGATATTTCTTAAATAAGTTTCATCTCTTGTATTGTCATAAACCCATTGAGCATCTAAGACATCATGTAAAGTAACCATATTATCATTTTCACATAGAGCACCTGATCTAACACGACGTAATTCTTGCATATGACCACCAACACCTAATAACATACCTAAATGAACACAAAGGGTTCTCATATAAGTACCAGCTTCACAAGAAGCCCAAAAGACACCTAAATTTCTTTTGTTATCAAATTCGATTAATTTGGAATCGTAAATAGTTCTAACTCTTAATTGTCTCTTAACAGCAGAGATTAAAGGTGGTCTTTGGAAAAGAGCACCAGTTAAATTTTCTAAAGAACGACCTAAATCCTTTTCATCCTTTAGTACATCATGTAATCTAACAATGCAAACATACTCTTTACCAGCACCTTGTTGAGATTTGACTAATCTAGTGGCTCTGTCAATACAAACAATTAAACAACCAGTAACTTTTGGATCTAAAGTACCGGAATGACCAGTTTTTTCACAACGTAAGATACGTTTGATCCAAGCGACGACTTCATGAGAGGAAGGATTAGATGGTTTATCTAAATTGATGACACCAGAAGAGATATAAGATTTTAAATCTCTCTTCAATGGAGAAGAACCAGCTGGGATAGGTGTATAATGACCAGATCTAACTAAAAGCTTGTCATAATTTTTTAATAGTAATGGCCATTCGGAAGTGTTAGCTGATGCACCAGCGTCTTCTGGCTTGATAACAAAATCTTGAGACATTATTTGTTTATTTCTAGGATTTCTATCTCTAAGGATCTTTATTTTCCAAAGGTATTAAATGAGATGGAGATGTTTTCAAACTATAATCATTATATAGAGATATTGATTATTATCATTATTTTTCAAGAGTTCTTGCCCATCGCAAAAAAATTTTTCAAAATTTTTCAGAAAATTTTTCATTATGAGTATTCGGGTAACGCAAATTTGTAAACGTTGAACAAGAGAATCAACTAGAAATGAGACTATGAGACGAGAAAGTTGAGAAGTCTATATATTTTATCGAACGTTGATCACTAATAAATATGTCGACTGATATTGTGATTTTTAAAAAATAATTGAAAAGATCAACTTAATTCAATATTTTAATTAATCTTTTCTCAACAGCTTCAATAAATTCTTCAGTAGTAACATAAGATGAACGATCAGTTTTACCTAAATTCAGAGCTAAATCTTTTGTCATAATATTATCTTCTTGAACTGTATCAATTGTTGCCTTTTCTAAAAGTTTACCAAAATTAATGACATCTGGTGTATTATCAACTTTACCTCTTTGAATAATACCTTGAGACCAAGCAAAAATTGAAGCAATTGAATTAGTTGATGTTTCTTTACCTTGTTGATGTTGTCTGTAATGTCTTGTAACAGTACCATGAGCTGCTTCACTTTCAAAAGTCTTTCCATCAGGTGAAATCAAAACTGAGGTCATTAAACCAAGTGAACCAAACCCTTGAGCTACGATATCAGATTCAACGTCACCATCATAATTTTTCATTGCAATAATATAACCACCTTTGGATTTCAACATTTGTGCAACCATATCATCAATCAATCGATGTTCATACCAAATACCTAATTCTTCAAATTTTTTCTTATAAGTACTTTCATACAAATTTTCAAAGATATCTTTAAATTGACCATCATATTTCTTTAAAATAGTATTTTTTGTTGTTGAATATAATGGCATCTTTCTTTCCAAAGCCATCTTAAATGATGCTTCTGCAAAACCTTCAATCGAATCTTTGGTATTATACATAACCATGGCAACACCACCATTTGGTGGATATTCAAAGACATCAACTGACTTGTTATTTTCTTTTGGATTCTCATTAGATTCAAAAACTAATTTCAATTTACCACCATCTGGAATAACAACATCAGTGGCACAATATTGATCACCAAAAGCATGTCTACCAATAATGATAGGTTTTTCCCAATGTGGAATTAATCTTGGAATCTTTGGAATAATAATAGGTTCTCTAAATACAGTACCACCAAGAATATTTCTAATTGTACCATTTGGTGATTTCCACATTTTTTTCAAATTAAATTCTTTAACACGAGCTTCATCTGGTGTAATTGTAGCACATTTAACAGCAACACCATATTTTAAAGTTGCTTCAGCAGACTCAATTGTAACTTTATCATCAGTTAAATCACGATATTCAATACCCAAGTCAAAATATTTCAAATCAACATCTAAAAATGGTAAAATCAATTTTTCTCTAATAAGATGCCAAATAATTCTTGTTTGTTCATCCCCATCCATTTCAACAATTGGATTCAATACCTTAATTTTATCAACCATAGCTAATTATGTATACTCTCGAATAGCAACACCTTCTCTTTTCTCTCCTTCAAGAAAGAAAGAAAGAATCATAATCAATTCTTGTTTGCCACTTGGTTTATATACCTTTTCCCAGCGGTTAATTATCTCCTTTTGACAAATTTTTGCCACTGATTGGCTATTCGGTTTAATGGAGTACTTTCGTATTGAATGATAATCAAAGTGTCTGTCACTTTTTAAAGTGTCAGTAAATCGTTTTATTTATTTATTTATTTATTTGTTGTATTTAAAAGAATCCATTATTAAATTTTGCTGGTATATTCTTAATATCAATACGTGATTCTAATTCATCATCTGTTATGACAGTTGCTCTTGAAGCACCTCTTTGAATCTTTTCTTCATGTTCAATTTCATGTTCATGATGTAATAATTCATGTTCAATATCTTCTTTATGTACAATTCTAACATTTGGATCATTATCTTTATGAAATTTATTCCAATGATGAATTTCATATTCTAATTCAAAATCAGAATGATGTCCTACACCAACACCTAAATCTGGAAATTTTGAACCCTTTTTAGCAAAATCTAAATATTCATCCTTCAAGATTTTTGAATCATCATTCACATCTAACAATGTCATGATTAATTTGACGACTCTTTCACTCATATTTTCATCAATAGTTTCACTTTCATCATGTTGACCCATACCATCACCTTTACCAATAACTTCATCACGGTTTAAACCGTATAAGGACAGAATATCATCTCTATCAAGGTATCCCTTCTTTTTGACATCATGTAATGCAAAGAATTGTTCCGGAGTATATGAATCCAATTGATGTTCATGGCTCATATGCCATTCTTCCCAAGAAAGACCATTTGGTGGCCTTTCAATTTCAACATTTATCTTGGAAGTATCCTTAATAGGTTCACTGAGAGCGTAAACTTGACACCAAAGAAAGGATGTATATACAATATTTGTTAACTTCATTGTCTCTCTTATCACTGCTGTAACAACGTAAAATTGTTGTTGTTTCTATTTTTAAGATTGAAAAATTTGAATATTTGCAAAAATCCGAAGTAAGAGGGTAACAAGTGCATCAGCTCAAAACGATCATAAAGACTATTATTGTAAGATTAATGATAAAAATGGTTATTTTTATTTCTTAGTTTTGTATCCTATAAAAAAGTTATTAAATAAATACTAAAATATTTTACAGAAAGTAGGAGTTTAACATGAGGTATATGAAAAGAAAAAAATTTTATAAGTTCAACTCAAATTCAAATTTAAAAATCTTCATCATCGGAAGAAACATAATCATCACCCATTTCCTTCTTCTTTCTCATTCTTTCCTTCTTCTTCTTTCTTAATTCAGCAGATGATAACTTCTTCTTCTTTTTACCACCAGCAATCTTGTTACCCATACCATCGAATTTATCTTCTTCATCTTCTTTCTTTTCAATTCTTGGACCAGAACCTTGACCGGTAACCCAATTGTGACCAGATGGAGTCATTCTACCATCTTTAACAGCCCAAACTTCTTCAGTTAAATTCTTGGTAAATTCAGCAGAATGAGTAATAATAATAACACCACCTTCAAAAGCCTTTAATGCCTTAGATAAAGCACCTAAAGAGTCTCTATCCAAATAATTGGTTGGTTCATCTAAAACAATTAGATGAGGTCTTTGCCATGAACAAGCAGCTAAAACTAACTTAACCTTTTGACCACCAGATAAACCTCTAATTCTAGAATGAGAAACTAATTCAGCATCTAAACCTAACATAGAACAATGTTCTTCAATTTCTTTTCTAGTTAATGGACGGAATTGACCAGATGCTAAAGCTTCCTTCATATCGACTTCAGCAACCATCTTAGAATGAGATTCAACCAATTCACCTCTTGGAATCCAAGCATTATCAACAGACATCATTGGAACCCATCTTTCAGATTTCATACCAATATTTTCACCTAATAAGAAAGAACATTCATATTCGTAAGTGTTCTTGAATTTTCTTCTGGAATGAATTTCTTGAATTCTTCTTGGAGTACCTTCAATCTTAAAGATCTTATTCATAGCTTCAGCATCATTTTCATTAATTTGTCTGTTAGCTCTATCCATAGTTTCTCTATCTTCACCAGTTTGGAATCTCCATTGAATATATTCAGATGGGGTCTTATCTAAATGAGCTTCAATATGAGCGAAAGCATGTTGTTTAATATAAGCAATACGACAATTTTCATGAGTGTAAACTTCACCAGTGGTTGGTAATAATTCACCAGTTAAGACGTTAATCAAAGTAGATTTACCAGCACCATTTGGACCAATAACAGCAATTCTTGAAGATAAAGAACATTGGAAATTGATATCTTGAATTTGTGGTTTATCAGTACCTTCATATTGGAAACTAACATCAGAAACCTTAACAATAGCCTTTTGTTTAGTCTTAACACCTTCTAAGAAACCTGGTTCTGGGAATCTAAATTCTAAATCAGATGCACCTAATTCGTAGTAAGAACCGGCAGTTGGACACTTCTTAACGAATTCAGATAAGTTACCTTTGTATTTTCTTAATTTCAAACCTTCGTAATGAATAATGTATTGACAAACCTTATCTAAGAAACCAGAGTCATGAGAAACAGTAATGGAAGTAATACCACAAGTGTTTAAGTAATCGACTAACCAAGCAACGTTAACTGTATCTAAATGGTTAGTTGGTTCATCTAATAATAAGATATCAGCATTCTTTAAGACGGCTCTAGCTAAAGCTAACTTCATCTTCCAACCACCAGATAAAGAGGCAATTGGCATAGCAATCATTTCATCAGAGAAACCGAATTCCTTTAATTTAGCAACGATAACTTCCTTAGTACCAACATCACCTTCAAAGACGAAATCAACAACGGAAGTATCAGCCTTGGTACCATCAATATCATGTTCAACATAAACGGTTCTACATTCATCTTGAGTTGGGAAACCATCAACTTGACCATTAGCAATAGCTCTCATTAAGGTAGATTTACCAGCACCATTTGGACCACATAAACCATATCTTCTACCTCTCTTTAATCTTAATTGAGTCTTATTTAATAAGATCTTAGCACCGTAAGCTAAAGAGAATTCACAGTTACATAAATCTTCACCTTCATCTTCTTCATCATCAAAGTTTGGACCAACTGGAATGTTATCAACAGCTCTCTTTCTGAATTCATCTAAGATATCCTTAGCGGTTCTTTCATGTAAGAAAACAGTCATGAACTTGGTAATTTGGTTGAACCAAGCTAATTGATCAATAACTCTTTCGTCGATTAAATCAGCGGCCATAGCAGCAACATATTCAACAAAGATTCTGAATCTTGGAGCAACTTTTTCATCCTTTAATAATTCGTCAAGAACAGATAAAGTGGTAGAGACATCACCAGCATGAGAAACTTCTGGTAATTCATCGTTGTCAGAAACGTTACCAACTCTTCTTAAGGTCTTTAAGGCTCTTTGAGTAACTTCTCTAGCTTCTGGATCAGCAATAGTAGCAAAGTTATTCTTTAAACCTGGTAATAATTTACCTAAGAAAGGAGCAACAACTTGTGGATCTTCGACTAATTTACACATGTTATCAATAATGACAGCAGCTTTACGTTTAATGGAAGTTTCTCTTTCAGCTAAACCTCTAGATAATAATGGAACCATAATAGATAAAGTAGCTGGAGTAACTTCAGCAACGAAAGTAGTAGCACCTAAAGAATGAACAGTTTCTGGAACTAAGTTTGGATCAGCAATACAACCAATTAATTCAGGAATGAAACGTTCAATATCTTTGTTATCAACAGTTTCAGTAGCCTTGTGCATAGTGGCAGTAGCAGCAGCCTTAACTTCTTTCTTGGTATCCCACATAGCTTCAGATAAAACTGGAATTAATTCAGGCATTCTTAAAGCAACTTGAGTCTTTGCAGCATCAACTAAAGCAGAAATAGCAGCTAAGACAGCAACCTTTTCTTGCCATTTGTTTGTGTTACCTAAAGCAGTAGTTAAATGAGGTAATAAAGCCTTAACAGCAACTGGTTGAACAGCTTTGACAATAGCAATAAGAGCCTTAGAAGCGATAGTAGCAATTTCTTTATCCTTATCACCAGTCTTGGCACAAATTTCTGGAACCAAAGAAACAATGTATGGTTCAACAGATGGAGATAAATCAGATTCACTAGCAATATGAGCAACTGATTCTAAAGCAGAAGCAGCAGTCTTTTTATCTTTAACAGCAGAAGCTAATTCCTTAAAGAATTTTTCTGGAACATCATGTTCAATAATGTTACCGTTGATAAAAGAAGAAACTTCAGTAGCAACTTCTTCTCTGTTGTCAGCTGTGGCAACAGTTAACTTTTGTAAAAGTTGTTCTAAAACCTTAATAGATTCTTGGCTATCAGACATTTCTTAAGGATTTCTTTATACACGGCCTCTTCAAGAAAGAATAAAAGATAAATAAACAAAGAAGTTAAAGAAAGAAGTTAATGGAAAATGGAAAGAGAAAGTTGTTGATGAGTTGTTGTATTTATAAAAAAAAAAATATCTCGAAGTTTACAATTTTGAAAAATTTTTCACTTTTTGCTCATCACATTTTTTCTTTTTCTTGTGAGACGCAAAACAAAAATTTTCATGATTTTTTCTTCTTCTTGTTGCGATAAAATAGTAAGTGACAGGTTTAAACAACGTGCTTAAGAAGGTTTGTATTGGTCTCAATGTATGTGGATTTGTTGAATAAAATATCAAATAATTATTTTAAGGCTTGTTTTGCAGTATATAATTATGATTATGATAATTTTATTAAGTATTATGATGAAGATAATGTGAAGTATGAAGTACCTGAATTAGATTATGTGTCTGAGAATGAAGATGATGATAATCTTAAATTGAGAAATAGCTGTATTTTATCTAGTTATTTAGTTAAATCATGTAAATCTAATCTTTTATTTGCACAAAAGATAAGAAATTCTGGTTTAGAACTGAATGCAAGAGTTTATAGAGCTGTTTCTGCTTCTTTTATTATGAATAATTATCTTGATGATGATATTATTATTGAACATATACCAACTATATTTTGGAATCCTTATTTACCTACAAAAGATACGTTTATTAAATTATTATCTAAACATAAAAATTATCATTATATTATATTAGTTTTTTCATTTGTTATGGATTGGTTTGACATATTTAAAATGTGTAAGGTAGATTATATACCTGATAATTTTTATGAAATATGTTCATATTTTAAAGATAGAGAAAAATATTTTGATTATTTAAATAAAGAAATTATTGATCTAAATCATTTAATATATACGAATTATTTAGATTGGTTAAATGTTCGTGTTAGTAAATTCAACCTTCAAAACTTATTAAATAATAATAACAGATATTGCGATTATAATAGTAAAGAACCATTCTTTTTAATTTTTCCAAGGTATGTATATTCCGCCAATATACTTATTGCTGATATTAATAGTTTAGATATACCAGAAGATTTATTTTATGACGAATTTGTTTATACAGATGGTTATGATTTTTTAAATTGTATAAATTTAGATTATTTAATTTTTAAAGATGAAGGTTTCTAATAAATATTATACTTTTTATGGTGATGGCAATAACTAGAAATTCGGTGGTTTCAAGCGAGTTAGTAACGATGTTGTAAATTATTCATACTTTGCTAGTATGGTTCTAAAGAAACAAGACAAATTCCCAGACTTGGTTTGTAGAAATTCTGTATCATAATACTCTCTTGTGTAACCTTTATAATATTTAACATAATTATCATGATCAGCAAGAACAACTAAACCGGTGTCAGTTGAAACAGCATCATCATTATTATAGGTCTTAAACACATCTAGAATCTATAGGCATTTCTACACAAATTAGATCACGAGCACAGAAACCATTGTTACTTAGATGTTTACTTCAAATGAATTATTATCAGAAGATTGACCAGCACTCCATTTCCTGACTGCTACATTAGCTGTATCAGAAAATGAAGAATGGGCACTTGTAACACCCCAAGATGCTACAGGATCACCATCAGACTTGATTATATATTTTGTATCTATCCATTTCTGTGCAAATTTACCCCATAGACTATTCCTGATAATTTTTATAACATTCTTTCAACTTTATTGTTTTCCGTCTCATACTTCAGCTCTAACTTAAAGCACATCTTCAATGTATGTTCTAAAAACTAATAATCTATCTACACAACCTCTTATTAAATAATATAACTTTTTTAAAGTTTTCTGGAAGATTATCGAAGGTTGGGTGATCAGATCTTATAGCTGCAAGAGCTTCCCTTTCAAAGTCCAATTTTAATGCACCCCAACAGTCAATCATAGCAAAAATTGATGGAGTCATCACTGTAAATGTGAAAACGGTTGCATAACGACCGTAGACTCCTACCTAAGACTAGGGTTGGAACAAGAAAAAAAATTTTCTATACGAAACATTTTCAGAAATAAATATACTACCAGATATATTTCATGAGGAATATATTTTAAGACAGATGGTTATGATATTTTAAACGTTATATACATAGATTATTTTTTTTTTTTTTTTGAAGATGGAGGTTTCTAACAAGCATTACGCTTTTTATGGTGATGTCGACAATTATAACTACAAATTAGGTGATTTTGAATGTGCTAGTAATGGTGCTCTTAATTATCCATACTTTGCTAGTATGGTTTTGAAAAATCAAGACAAATTTCCAGATTTTGTCTGTAGAAATGCTGTTTCTAACTTATTGATTAACAATGTCTTAAATGATGAACTAGTGAAGAAATACAAACCATTCAAATTATATAATTCTGATAGGTTTTATGATATATGGAACCAAGAAATATTATTATCCAAATACCCATATTTGTTATACAATTTATTATTAATTCACTGTTTTGTATACAATAGATATTTACTTGAGGAATTAGACTTTGAACCTGACATAGATTTGGCTGCTATTGCATATAATTTTTCGAATTATAAGTTTTATGAAATGCATTTAGAAAAGGCTAAAGCTTTAGGGCACTTTCTTCAACATTTAGATTTTGAGAATGAACAAAATTTAGAAGAACCAATAAAGATACCTATTGATTCATTACCAGATTTTATTAAGAAACATAAAAAACCATTTTTCTTAAGTACTACAGAATCTATTTCCTCTACATAAATTTTAGACAAATGCACTATATGCATGTGCTTAATATTGTCAATGTCAAAGGTAATAACATATAAATTCAATGTGTTGTTGGAAGAGCAAGATTATATCCGTTTGTGCACGTGCTTCTTACTATGGGGAAGGTATGATTTCATCTATGTTATTATAATATGTAAAATGTAATAAAGCTTGCTGATTCTATGTATATTTTGTTGTTTTGTTGTCTAAAGGGGTGTCATGGGATTCACTGAAGCCTGGTTCATTTGTTTTTGTTTTAGTTTCTCTTGACGTTTACGTCTCATGACAATTGTTGATTCATTCAAAGTTAAATGAAATAATTTTGTTTCTAATTGATTATTATCAAATGATAAAATTTCTTCATCTTCTCTCAATGAATCTAAAGCATTATGTGGTGTATTAATCTTTTTATCTGCTTCAATACGTTGAACCGCATTACTAACGTCAAATGCATCACGCATTGCAACAGCTGCTGGTGAATAAAGTACATTTGGATCAGTAAATTTATTTGTAAACCGTTTCTTATGTGATTTACTTTTCTTCCTTTCTGTTGTTGTAACTGTTTTTGTTTTGATCTTATCACAATCATAATTATTTAACCATGAATCTGATAAAAATTCATCAATTGTATATCTTTTCTCAGGATCAACTTCAAGTAACCTTTTAACACAATTTTTTGCACCTGCACTAATTTCATCCCACCATGGTGCTAAGAAAACAAACTCACCTTTAGAGATCTTTTCAGTAAGAATATCTATCTTATCATCATAAAATGGTGGGAATCCACAAAGCATTGTATATAAGACACAACCAATCCCCCAAATATCAACTTTCATTGAATATCTTTCATCCTTGACAACTTCAGGTGCTGTATAACCAACTGTACCACATGGTGTCTTTGTATTTTCCATATAAATTTGTTTAGATAATCCAAAATCTGCCAATTTAACTTCACCAATACCACCGCCACCAATACCTTTTATAAATATACCTTCATCAACTTTTGTATTAGGATCGTCACTTTTTCTTAATTTAGGATGTTTAGATGGAATATAATCAATATAATTGAACAATAAATTTTCAGGCTTGATATCACGATGAACAATACCTAATGAATGTAAATGTTTGACAGCCTCACCCAATTGTTTGATGATATGTCGACTTAAATCTTCAGAGAAATATGTATATTTAACAATTTCATTGAATATTTCACCTCCTTGTAATAATTCTTGTATGATATAATAATATGATTTGGTTTCTTTAAAATCAATGAATTGAACAATATTAGGACAATTTGATGAAATTGATTTATGTAAACTTACTTCTTTCAATACTTGTTCTCGTGTTGAAGCCTTTACAGATCCATTATTGTCAATTTTATTAGTCTCTTCACACAAATTAGCTTTTTTAATTACTTTTATAGCAACCTCTTTATATTGTTGAGAAACAACTGCTGCAGTGTCCTTAATTGGAATTGCTTTGAATACTTTAGAGAATGCACCTTCACCAATCTTTTCCACTAACTTATAATCAAACAATTCAGATTGTTCTCTAAACGCCACTGCTTGTTTTCTCAAACTTGATTCACTATCATAACCAGATGATAAGTCAGAAGTATCTGTCAAAGAATAATCTTCAGAGGGAATGCTTGAAACATCATCACTTTCTTGTTCAATAACATTATTATAGTCTAGAGAGCCTTGAATCGGTATAATTTCTTGTCTTGTATTTGTATCTGAATGATATAACATAGGAGCAGTTTCAACCGTCTCTTCACAATCTTTATGATCTTCAAAACAGCGTTCTGGCATATCTTGTTTATTCTTGTTGAAAAATGCTTTAATCTTATTCATTACAAATGAATGATCTGTCCTTCTTTAACGAATCAGGACTAGAAATAAAATGAAATGGCCCGTTGTTACCGTTTACCGTACTGAAAAAGGCTACAAATCTAAATATTTTTGATTATTATCTACTTGTTCTTGAATGTAACAATGATAATCTTAAACACCAATCAATCTTCTCAACTTCTTCTCAATCGTCTAAGTTTCAATTCACCTTTGTAAGATTCATTACGTATAAAACTCATTATCATAATTTTCATGAAAAATTCTCGGGGTCTTAAAGTTTAGAAAACGACTAACTTTGAGGGGAAAAGACCTTTAATGATGTTCAGTTGTAGTGTTTAGATCAGTATAATATCAATGTGTTGATCATCCAATTGGGTTGGAAACTGTCAAAGATGTGGTATAGTTTGTAGTGTTTCAGTCTCTTTCTTTCCTAAGAAACGTTATTTTTTATAAGATTGGTTAGTGTTGATACTAAAGAATGTCATTTGTGCTTGATTTACTTACATTTTGTTCATATATTGGTAGCTCTTTTGTTGTTTAATCACTTTGTTACTGCTTGTTATTACACGCATCGCAATATCGACACTGTGAAAAATTCTCAGTTTTTATCAGATGAGACAAATACATCTTTATAACTACATAACTGAGACACTATAAGGATCTATAGTTTGCTATATATAGAGTTGCTAGTTTGTCTTTATTTGAGAAAATGGATGGGAGAAGGATTGTTATCAACGAAGTTGAATCATCTTGCAATGTTCAATTTCAGATGGATGTCAACTCAATATTACAAAGAGATGAATCGGTAAAAGATTCTCAACCGGTGAAGAAGAAACAAAGGGTCTTACATGGTACGGAGAAGCACACTAAGGTTAAATTGGTCTCTATAGAGATAAATGTACAATTAGTTCAAAGTACCAATATGATGGTGGAAAACATCCCTGTTTTGGTATCCTATAATAATAAGATAATTCAGATATGTTCACTTGATCTGATCAAGATATGTGAAATTCAACTAAGTGAAACTCATCTTTCAAATGAATTGTTAATAAAGTCTTTATTCTTCGCTACATTGGCAACATCAATAGCTAGAGTTGATATGGATATTCCAGTTCTGAAAACCAAGTTTGACTCAATTAACAAAACGAAAGGTTTGAAAAAATATAATAAGTTACAAACATTGTCAATCAATGAAAAATTAAATTTATCAAGACTTGTTAAAAGGCAAGCTAAGGATATAACTTCACAAAATACAACATTCAGTGTTTCAAACGATAATGTTCTAACGGTATCGTTTGATTTAAATCTCAATTTTAAACGTAATCAACTGAATAAATTCGCCTTAGAGACAAACATATTTTTGGATTCATTATATTCAACTGATAGATTTTCTTCGAGTAATGAATATCATCAGAAGATAAATTCTACGTTCATAGAGAGACAATTTAATAATCAAACAATACAATATACAAAGAGAAGACTGGAAAATTTAGAAAGATCATTTGATGATATTCCTTCTCTCAAATTGAGTCTTTTACCCTTCCAAGAGAAGAGCGTCGAATGGATGTTAAGAAAGGAGACACAACATCAATCTCCCATAGATAATTTGAAAGATTTCCTAAATGATAAAGTTAGTTATGGCTATGAGATCGTTCCGATATCAAATAAACATTGTTTCTTTTGGAATAAATTTACAGGGTATATCTTAGATGAAATTCAAGCCAAACAGATATATGCTGATCATTCAACAACTCAAATAGGTGCAAAGGGTTTGTTATCAGAAGAGATGGGTTTGGGTAAAACTATTGAAATATTAGCACTAATCTTACTCAATAAAAGAGTTATTACCGATAATCTAACTTTCGTAAATGATGAAAACAAATTAATTCATAGAACTGCAACAACTTTAATCATTTGTCCCAACCCTTTGTTACAACAATGGGTTAATGAAATTGTCACACATTCAGAACCAGATTCAATCAAAATTTTCAATTATGAAGGGTTCAACGACGTTAAGTTGAAATTCAAGACAGAAAATATTAATGAGATCGTTCAGAAATTATCCCAATATGATATAATCATCACTACTTATAATGTCTTGAATCTAGAAATTCATTATGCTCAATATAACTCAAATCAAAGATCAAGAAGGAAGCAAAATAATTCACCAAAATATGATTATTCCTCACCCTTGTCACTTATTGAATTTTTCAGAATCATATTAGATGAAGTTCAAATGTTGAAAAGTGATAACACACAAGCAGCAAAATGTACAGCTCTACTGAATAGAATTCATACGTGGGGCGTCTCTGGTACACCAATTCATAATATCATAGATTTCCAAACAGTATTATCATATCTCAAGATTAATCCCTTTGGCGACAAACCCAAGATTATCAATGACGTTAGTCGTAACGTTCGTTCTGATATAAGACAACAAAAGGAATCACTGCCAATATCACAGAGAAATAATAGGATGTCTAATGGTGTTACTTTCTCAGTTGAGGAATTGATGAACATATTCATCCGCTACGATTTATGTATACGACATTCCAAAAATGATATTATTGATCAAATTCATATTCCAAAACAAACCAATTATCTAATACCATTAGAATTTACACCAGTTGAATGGGATAATTATATGAATCTATGGAATGAATTTATCGAAGTGTCGGGATACGGTGCAGATCCACCAAATACTCCAAGAATTGGTACTATTCAATTGAACCAGTGGTTAATGAAACTAAGGTATCTATGTTGTCATGCCATCGTACCAGATAATATCCAAAGTTTGTTCAGCAGTAGACATAGAAATCCAAAACGGAATCAAGTTGGAAAAACAATGAGCCAATCTGAAAATTCTGTATCTAATATTGATGATATTTTGAAATCAATGACTATTGACGCTATGGAGTCCCTAGATTCATTATATAGGGAAAATATACAATTACAAATTAGATCTGGTCAAGCGATTATGGAACTACAAGACAATCCTCAAAAAGGTATTGAGTTATTGAAAGTGGTCACTGAAAATATCAAAAAGGATTTAAAAATTAAGTTTAATGTAACAAATCCTATGAGTGTCAACTTTAACCAATTGACCGATTTACCTGTGATGAAACTTGAGGAGGACCTTGAAGAGAGTGAGAAACCAGTTGATACAGAGTATGAAATTGGGTTAAAGAAACTAAAAGTTAGATCGTACCTTGATTTACTTCACCAATGTTATTTCTTCATTGGTACTGGTTATTACTTTATGGGATCAAAGAAACTTGAAGAGGTGGATGATATGAATGAGAAATTGAAATTGACTGATTTGGAGACACCATTACATTATTACGATTTCAATGGTAAAGAAATCATTGGCGAAGTAAAATATACTGATATCTATGATGAAGAAATGATGAAAGTAATTAATAAAAATCAGTTAATGGAGAAATCTAACTATGAAGTTGCTGAAACGATAAGAAAACAATTGTTAAAGGAGAGAGCTGATAAAGTTGGTGAAACCATAAATGAGGTGAAGAAATATTTTGAAGATGATGCACATGAAAAGGAGAGGATTGTGTCACTTGAACTGATTGATTTCAATTTGAAAGAAGATTTTGCAAACAATATGGTTGTCTCCAAATTATTTAAATCTCTAGCAACTATGTTGCTTAATATCAATAAACAAGCTGAACAGTTCAATGAATATATGGAAAATGTGATTGAGTTATTGTATAAACCAATGACAAAAGAATATGATGAAGAGAATGAGGATGATAAGGCAGCTGAGTATGGTACTTCTGTCGATGATCAAGATCAAGTTTTTGTTTACTTGCATGTGTTGGAGGAGTTATTAAAGAATAGAGATTTCATAGTGACTACTGATGATGAAGAAATCAAGATCAATATTAAGAATGCAATTAGTATTGATCCCAATTATTCAAATTTTCATATTAAAATGATCAAGGGACTGAAATTGATTAGTGAAGGAGTATCACTGAAATCAATTTTCAATGATTTGAAAAACACTAAAATTGTTAGATCATCAATCAATAGAAATACTTCAGAGGGTATCGGTAGTGATACGTTTGAGGATTATTTATTAGGGTATGAGAGTGAATTAAATCGTATCATGAAGGAGGATAAAATGATGAGGGAGACATTGAGGAAATTGAATCTGATATATAATGCTAAGATTGAATATTATGGTCACTTACAAAAGATATCGGATTCATTGGTTTCTTTAATTCAATTGGAACCACCTGTGAGAAAGACAATATTGAACAGTATCCGTGGTGATAAACAATATAAGGAGACATTGAATAAGATTAGTCAAACAGAGTCACGTATCAAGTATTTGACCAGCCTAATGAAATTAAAAGGGTTAATCAAACAAAATAAATCGTTTAATTGTGTTATTTGTTTCAATGTTATTCGTATGGGATCCATAATTAAATGTGGCCATTTTTTCTGTAAAGGATGTATTTATAATTGGTTAAAGAATCAACATTCCTGTCCTATTTGTAAGAGGGATATCAATAAATTTGAGATTTACAATTTCAAGTTTCAAAATGATCCTGAAGAAGAAGTGAATCAAGTGGTTGCAACGACGGCAAAGGATCATGTCCAAGTGAAAGGAACTAGGACACCAACAACTGATGAAGGTAATTATTTCAATGATAAATATATACGATTTCCTAATATTAATGAGGTGCATAGAATCAAGATCAAAGAAAGTTTTGGTGCTAAAATTGATTTTGTCATCAAGCTGATACTTTTCCTCAAGTTACGCAATGAAACAGAAGGACAAGATCCGCCACAAATTTTATTTTATTCTCAAAATGTTGAGTTTTTGAAAGTTATTGGTAAGATATTGACATTAAATCATATTCGAAATATATCTGGTATATCTAATGGTAAAGGAACAAGTGGGTCAATAGTTAAATTTAAACGAGACTTAAGTATAACATGTTTGTTATTGAATGTACGAACATTGGCCACTGGATTAAATTTATTGAATGCAAAACATATTTTTTTATTAGATCCAATCATTAATCATAGTGATGAATTACAAGCAATGAGCCGAAATAATCGAATTGGACAAAAAGAAGAAACTTTTGTTTGGAATTTTATGCTTTGTGATTCTGTTGAAGAGAATATATTCCATTACAAATGTGAATTAGAGTACCAAGCTAAAACGAAGACAAATAAGGAATCGGAAGATGATGAATTTGAGATTAATGAAGATTCAACTGAATTTGTTGCTGATAAACATTTATTGCATTGTTTTTTCCCATATGGGAAAACTATAAAAGATTGAATATTAAAATATATATTTATAGATCATGATAAAACTCTATCTAAATGATCATTTGTTTCTAATGTATCCATATATTGCACATTATATAAAATATCTTTTTTACTTGATTCAGCAAATGAACCATCACACATAATCAATTCATTGAGTATATCATAAGCTTTTGTAAAATTGAAAATGATATCTAATTCACAAACATTACCAAAATATGCATCCATTGTTTCAACATACCTTTGTATAATTTCTAATGTAAGTAGTTCATTATCTAAATCCGATGATATACCACAAATAAAATAAAGTGATGCATAACGTCTATAAACAACTTTATGATCTTCATACTCTAGGATATTTGACATTTTAGGTTTACGAGCCAAAATCAAAGGTGTCAAATCATTAATGATTTTGACTTTATCCTTTTGTAATAATGGTGTATACCATTGCATTAATCTAACTTTCCCTTGTCTTGAAATTAGTATCAAATATTTAATATGAGACATGATTACTTGACAACAAGATATGGTTAAAGTTTCCTTTCAAATACGAGATTCTATATAGTTTAACATAGCTTAAAAGTAAAGAAAACGTTGCGTTATAAATAATTTTTCATTGTTGATGCTGCGAGATTACTCAGCGAGATTTACGTTTACATAATATGTTTGCCTTCATCGAAATATTATGATTGTTTATAAGTTATGTAGTTTGTATACAAATAATATATTCAGTTGTTATGATAAGCTTGTTCGGTTTGGTATAAACAGCATTTGTGACCCACTTTCTTGTTTTCTGTTTTCTTTTATATAGATATAGATACAGTTATTATTAATCATCTGCTTACTAATTTTTTCACTTCCCGATTTACTGAAATATATAATAATAACGATACTTTGTATTGAAGACAAACTACTAACAATCAAGAAGAATATAGTATAATCATCTTTCTAGATAGTATTATATTCTATATATTCTATATATATTTGTTTATTTTTATTTATTTATTTACTATGTCTTCAAATATTTCAACACTAATTAATATGGATCCAAATAACAATAACAATGAGAAGAGTATCACTATTAAACAAGAAATGAATGTTGAAAGTATAGATAGAGATATTAGAGATTCTGCTGCAAAGAGAAGAAAACAAAATAGAGATGCTCAAAGAGCTTATAGAGAAAGAAAGGCAAATAGAATTCAAGTACTTGAAAATAATGTAACAGTTTTACAAAATTCAGTTGATGATTGGATTAAAAAATATAAACAGCTTTATAAAGAATATAATGAAAATGCAACATTATTAGAGAAAGTTTTATTAGAGAATAAACAATTAAAATTAGATTTAGATTTAGAAAGACAAAGAAATAATATACCACCAACACCAAGAAATAATTCAATTAAAGAAATTGTACAAACATATCCTATAGACCAAGTATCAAGTGATACCTTTCAAAGAATCAAAAAAGTTATGTCTGTTGAAACAGCTTCAAATCAAAATATTGGAAAGATACCATTTACTTCAAAAAAGAGAAACTCTTGTTAAAGCTGGCCTTCTATAAGTGAATATATAAATGACAACATATATTATAATTTAATATTCTTTAGTCTCATGACTACGATTATGAAATACAATTTTACTATTTTACAAACTTTAATTATAAAAAAATTACCAACTTAGATTATTGAGTCTCAATCATGCAATATCTTCCTATTCCCAACCTGAATAACCTTGAAAATACTACATAATACATGAGATAACAGATAAGATGGTGACCAAATAAAGACAATCACTAGCAAATATTACAATTGTTACCAGAAAGAACGCAGACAAGTTCATACATTGACGAATGCTATATAATATATACGTTCGTAGATAGTGATATTTGAGCGGAGTTTTCTAAAAAATAGTTGCTTCCAGACGGATTTGAACCGCCGATCTCCACATTACTAGTGTGGCGCCTTACCAACTTGGCCATAGAAGCTGAATTTTGTGCAATTTTCAAAATCATTATTTTCGTGTAACCTGGTATGTCAGTTAAGAAGTTTAGCTTTGATTATACTAAAATAAGAGTCACTATTCATGAATATCTAAATACACTCTGTCATTTATAGGCAACTCTTTGATATAACAGTAGTTTGTACAATTTTATGGCATGAATTTTTCCTTTGTAGAGCATCAACTGGCACTGAACAATGCTGTCAATTTGAGGAATTGCATGTTGCCCTAAGAGTGTACTTAGGTGCTCATCATCAAACAGTATCGATTGTCGTTTTCTAATCTGAAGATTGGATAGCAGTTGAAATGATATTGATAAATCATAGAATTATTTAAATTATTTTTTGATCCTGCGTCTTTTGGCAACATGATAGTAGTAAAATCCTTTCAAAAAACTTGATAAATAAAAAATAATAGATACAAGTTTTTATGCATGCTTAATTATATAACTATTTACTTAAGAATTCCACATTAGTGGTTTCCGATTTTTGCGTTGTTTTTTAGACCTTATACTACCCTTCAAACCATATGCTCTTAAGATACTTCTGAACGAATTTGAACCTCTCTTAAATGAACCATCTGACGACTTTTCATTAATCAAACCCTGAATTCTCCTCAATATTTCTACGTTTTCATCAATTTCGACGTATTCATCTTCATTAAGAAGACTTTGATGTTCTAGAGCATCCAATTTAATAGAGTAATAGTCTAAATATAATTTCTTTAAATCATCTATCTTTGTGATTGGAGTTAAAATGACATTTGCTTTCCAATTATTTATATCTCTAGGATGAAAAAAATTTGGAGTTTGGAACGTTGGTACATTAGGATAATACTGTTTTTGTATTTCATCAATCACAAATTTGGATTCGTCCTCGCTCAAAATATTTTGTTTAGTTTGAGCAAATGATGGAATTGACATGGTCTTGGAACCATGTTTCAGTTCATGAAATAGTCTAATTTCAAATCCAATCATTTTTTGTGAAAAATCTGAATCATCAGCGTTTTGTCTTATTTTATCATCGAACTCAGCTATACTTTTTTTTATCTCTGCAGCTGTAGCTCCTGGGGTTATAATAGGATTATCCTTATAGTCTGGCGCCAAGGGGAATGCCACACATTTAAGAATAGGATATTGTATCTCTTCTCCTGTTACTAGTGTTTGTTTCCTCTTTACAGTTTTCAGCATAAGCTTACACATTTTCCAATCTGTAGATTTTAATTTTTCATTCAAAGTATTCTCAATTTGATTAAGAATATTTCGAAGCAACATTATGGACATGGAAAATTCCTTGTCAGCTAATTTGGTAGCAATTTCTCTATCAGATCTAAGATGGTTCATAATATACTCCTTCTCTCCATAAATCTTTCTTAACCTCATTTCTCTTTCTTTTAATTTCTTACCAAAATTCAAGTCATAACTAGAATGTATAATATAATCAATCTCATCTAATGGTAAATATTGGAAGCCAAATAATTTCGCTATATTATGATATGCAACAAATATACCATCCATTTTACCTATTCTAGCTTGCATTGCGTACTTTAAGAGTGTAGAACGAATCAATTCAAAGAATTCACGTTCTAAGGATTCATATTCTCCATAAACTTTATCAATTTGATACCCAGTTGAATTGTTATTTTTCTCAATATATGATAGGTCATGTCTAATAGCTGAGACTGCTCTTGTCTTTAGATCGAATACACCGGTACCTGGTAATTTTTTATCAAATGCGTCTAATTGAGATCTCAAGATAAAATCGTCAATATTCGAGTAATGATAATGTTCGCTCGTATCAGTTCTGTCAGTCAAGAAATCTTCCAAGGAATGTCCCAAAATGGATAAAATCATTTCCTTGTCGAGACATCTATCAGAATCTATAGAACGTATATTACCATCCATCTTACGTAAAACCACCATAGCAGGGAAATGGGCACTTGAAGTAAATTTGCAATTCTCTTGTGGGAAATTGTTTGTTATTATGGAACTTGAAATATTCAATTCTCTAAAATTTGATAATAGAAAATGTAGTTGTGATAAAATTGAGGTCATCGAACTTGTCGAAGATACATATTTTTTCCCAAACTTATTTGCTACTTTCATAAGACATTTATCCTTGTGTGGTGTAATAAATATTTCATTACTTTGTTCGCCATCTTTCTTATTGACCTTCTTTTCTAGTAAATCTGGTGTTATCTTTTCTAATTTTGGATCAAACATGTACACTCCAGTTCGTGAATCTTTTAATGGATGCAATGCAAGTGGTTCATACAATATTCTATTCAACCCACCAGTAAGTGGAGGTGGACGTCCTTTATCAGGTTTATCATCCAAATAAACTGTCTTTTGTTGAACATTTTCTGGCTTCAAATCAAAGACAATTGAATTTTGTTTGATCCCTTCTGGAGCAATTAACCTTTTGGCTGCCTTAAGCTTTATTTTATCATCAAATTCAAATGTTATTCTTGGTTTCTGTACCCTTCTCTGCAAATCTCTTCCCTTTCTGTTGCTGTTAACGTTTGGCTCCAAATTGAAGTCCAGCAGAAATGGATTGAGTATAGGTGATTCCTTGTCTTGCAAAAATATTTTGGTAGAGCTAAAACATCGTCTTGGTAAAATTATCAGTACATTTGAATATGTTCTATGGACGAAGCAAGGCCTCATACCTCTATAGTGCTTGCTCTCTTTTCTAATGCAAGATATTAGCTTGATAATCGAAGTGAAAAATTATATGCTCGGTCGCTATATAATAGAGTAAACATGGTAGATTGAAAGGATATACAGAAGGGAATGTATAAAGATATAAATGTGATATAATAAGTATAGATATATATGGGAAATAGTATGAATTTGATTGAATCATGATGTGGTAACAGATGAAGTTTGTTTCTTCTCAGTAACTGAACTTTCGTTTTTACTATCACTCATATTATCATCTTCATCATCTTTACTTTGATTCTCGTTCATATTACTGGGTACATTCTTCTTTCCTTCATTTATCTTTAAATTTTGGACATAAACTTCTAAAGTCTTCCAGTTTTCATCACGTTCTAATTTACGTTTTTCAGTTTCCTTGACACTTGATAAGTATAAAGCGTTACAATTCTCATATAATACAGGATTTGTCTCCAAGAAGATTTTCAATGCTTTAAATGCCATTGCATGAATTGCTTTATTCCATGAACCTGAATTAATTGCTTGTTCAACAAGCATATAAGGATCAGACATATCATTTGTTAAATCCATGTCATTAGAACCATGACCAGTTAATGATGTATCTAATTCCAATTGAGAGGTTAATTCGTATAACGCTGGGAAAATAATTGGTAAGATAACCTCAGCATTTTCAATACATAAGTTTAAGAAATATTCATTATTCCAATAACTTAATACCTTTTCAGCAACTTGAAAATGAGAAGACGAAATACATTTGGCTAATTGGACAAATAATGGTACTTCCACTTTAATAAATTCTAATGGTTCAATAACTTCAAATATATCCTCTATTTCATTTAAGAACATGATTTCCTTTGTTGAATTGATCTTTGGCCAATAACGTAATAAACCCATAACAACTTCTTCAGTTAACAATGGTTCCTTTTCAAGAAACTGTACAATACAATAAGCTAATTGAGGATGATATAGGGATAAGCAACGAACTTTGTGTAATGGGATTAGAACCCTGACCAAGAAAATTTTATGCTCTTCCTTCAATGGTAATGCAAACCCATTAATGATTGAACCTAATATTTCCAATAATTCTGCTATACCATTAAATCTTTCAGTTTCATAAATGAATTGTAAGAAAATATTGTTTATTGAACGACGAATAAAGCTTCTTAATGATAAAAATTTACCATAAATTCTATGCAAAGTTGTCTTTAAACAATCTCTTTCTCTAATATCTTCACTATCAAATAATTCTAATAAATTTAAGATAAAGCTTTGATCAATGTATTGTTTAGCTATCTGATGATTGAAATCTGGTGATTCAACAAATCTTAAAAATAATTCATAAACCAATTGCATATGTGGCCAAGCTAATTCATTGACTGGTTCATCTTCATCTGGATCATAAATTTCACCAATAGGATTAACTGGAGGTGGAATTGGTCTAAATAAATTAATTTTAAACATTGTTACCATGTGTAAATACATTTCATTAGTATAATTGAATCTATTTGTTACAATAAATTCTATTAATTCTTGTAAAGTGAATCTCTTAATTTCTTTACCTTGAATATCAAAACTTGGATCATTAAAATCAAACATGATATTACATTGATCTAATTTAGCTATAAATAATGGAATTTTTTCTTCTGGTAAAACTTCTTCAAAACCTGGTAATTTAGTAATTTGTGTATATCTAGAGGGTTCAAAACGAGAAGATGAATGTCGTTGTGGAGTCTTTATTAATTCCAATTCTGTATCCGAGGTTAATTTTGTTGGAGTTGGTAATTTTTCAAAAGAATGTGAAGATCTTGGTATATCAATACTTGGTGATGTCGATAATATATTATTCGTTATAGTTTCATTATTTATGTTATTGTTCATTGTATTATCATGATTGATATCGATATTATTTGCAGAAGATGGAGAAATGTTTGAATATGCAGATTTTTCATCTTTATTATGTGAAGAAATCGAGGTTGTAGATTGTGGATCTACCTGATCATCGTTATCATTATCATTATCATTATTTGTAATAGTTACAATCGGTGTAATTTTTTCTTGAGTTTGAGTAGGGGTTGAAGTTGAACTCAAGGATGAAGGTTTTGAAGTCTTTACCTTTGTTGATTTTGATTTTGATTTTGATTTCCCAGTAGCAGAATCGGTGGTTGAATTTGAACCTGCGTTAGTTGTTGTAGTATGATGTCTATGATGAGTAGTAGCAGATGGTACAGGATCATTTGAGGTTGTTGAATTTTTGGAAGAACTCGTTGATGATAAACTTGAATTTGAACCTGAATTGATTTTTTTACCTAAATTTGATGTAGAAGTCGAAGATTTTTCTTTCTCCTTTTCCTTCTCCTTTTTCTTGTTACTAGAAGATGAACCAGTTGTCTTTTTAATCAATTTTTGTTTAAAACCACGCATCATATTGGGCAAATATGATAAATCAAACGACAAAAAGTATGTGTTGTTTAAGTTAACTTGTCAAATAAAACCAAGATGACAGCAGATATAATGAAAGTGATGAAAATTTAAACAAACACAAACAAGAACAAACGGGATAACTTTTTATAAACACACAATTATCTCACTTTGTTATTATTGTTTCATGATCTTTAAATTTCATATCCTTCAAAATTTCATGTTGTATTTTTCTCCTGTAACAAAAACGAATCGTTGATTATGATAGAGACATAGACGTACTAACTATACACAACTATACAGTATACTATATAAGATGGTTAAGATGGTAGTGTTGTCGATGGTTAAGTAGCTTTTGATGGTGGAAACAATGTATCAGCATGTTTATGATATATCATTAAATAACCTGTAAAACCGTTACCATTTGAATCATTTTCACCATTACAATTAACTTCACCAATACCATAATGAAAAGTCTTATAATTTTTAAAACCAAAATATTCATAAACAGATTTTGCAATTGGTGTTATTGCTTCTAATACAATTGCACAATTTTCATTATCTGCACGATTTTTATAATAATCAAATATTGCTCTTACTGAACCTTTTGTTTCTTTATCTTTTAAATTTTTACCAATTATAAATAAATAATAATATTGTATATTTGATGGTATAACAGAATCTTTAACTTTTTGTAAGTCATCGAAAAAGATTTGGTTAAAATTTTCATCATTTGTACGTGGTACAGCTATATGATTATTTGGTATTGTCCAAACTGCAACAGCATTATAATTATTACATTCAACAATTTCAGCACCATGATCATAATGAAATGAAACTAAATAATGTATCATAGAATTTTTCCTTGAAACTCCTCTTGGTTCACTTAATGGTATATTCAAAAATTTACAATTTAAATAATCATTTGCTGGTATAAATTCAAATGCATTATATAATGTTTCACATGCTTTTTCTAAATTTTGCACTAATTTAACTTGTGGTTTATTAAGAGATTCAGTTGAATCTCTTGGAGTGATATTCTTGGACATTCGTAATAGTTTTCCTATATAATATTACAAATTGTATATCGAGAAACTGTTACTTTCTTCTTATATTCCTCGAACAAAATCTCTTGCCTTTAAAGAGAGATTTACGCTGATATTCCAAATCGGGTAAAGATAAGCGAAATAGAAAAGACCTAATCTGTAAAATTAGGGCTGGATTACCCGAAAATTACCGTTTTAAGTAATTCGAAGCGAATATCTAACAAATTTTTTTGTTTTTATCATAGTATAAAAGAGACATGAATAGTATACTTCTTACTATGATCATAACATGTTTTCTCTGATTTTAGTGATTGTTGATGATAACGATAATGTGTAACGATAATGTGTGTGTTTCGTAGATTACAGTCGATACAGGGGTATCTCTTATCTATCATATACACACAATTATCATATCTCGTATCTCGTATCTCTCTTGTATAGAAAACGATTAGAATGATGACAAATGGCAATATACGTCTAACGTATTCAAGATTTTAAGATGATTGATAACAAAGATTATCCATTTAAATTCAGAACCGCTACACTGACACACGTTCGTTTCCCAATCTCTTGTCTTAGTGTATGTTACATACTTTAGAGGTATGTATACTCACAAATGTAATACATTCATTATCCTTCAAACATTCCACTTTGAAGAACAATTTAATCAGTGACAATGGTTATATTACATAAATAACGGTATTGACGGCTCTAAGGAAACAGAGATTGGCTTGACTGCCACAGACTTGGCTCTCCATTCATGAGAAATACTCGTCGACTACTTGTGAAATCATATTTAGAGACAGCTCAAACTGCAATACGAGATATTTCTGATGATTTAATGAACAAAGTAGAGGATGGTATAGAAATCTTGCAATCCATGGTTCCATATCTACTGAAAAGAAAGTAGACAGAGTTTGTGAAGGACAGGTATAGGAGACTTTCAACTTAATTCAATTCTGCTGTGAAGAAAAGAACCCGTCCAGGTCAAAGCTCAATTTGATTACCAGTTCTGAAGCCAGGAACATTTAATGAAGTGAGAGAGCAAGCCATGGGGGTGATTTACAGGATATAATAGAAGTCTTATTGGAAAATTTAAGCTATTCTTTCTATTTCATGATTAGATTGGACGGATTTAGATAATAATCATTCTTGTAATAAGAAATATTATGCCGTAATCTTTGTTAGAATAGTACTTTTTTACAACATGAGCAGCCAATGTTGTTGGTACAGAGATTTCTGAAAGAATATTCCAGCTATTTGCTTTATGGACATGCTCAACTCTCTTAAATGGTTTAAATGTCCATTTATTGATGAAGTGAGAATACAAACTCCCTGCCTCACTCGTCAGTAACTCCCTCATACTAACAACATCATTCTTATGGTAATTAACAATATTTTCACTATTATGATTGTACATCACCTTCTATTCCAAGGTATATAGAAACCAAATTGCAGGATGAGTATTGGTACTAGCTCAAACGTCATTGTTTCCAGATTCTTTCAAGATCTCAAATGAGATAGATGAGATAACCGACTATATCAAACATGACTCTTCTTTGCTTTAGGTGCTGTATTTTAAACAGCTTTTTCAGCAGAGCTTGAAGAAGGGTGGAATACTTGTTGACTCAATCGGTCTAGTTGTGTGTTAACTAGCAAAGAATGATCTATACCATTGTGAATAATCAAAGAATGGTCATGATAGTGGCATTCTTGTAAGGCGTAACGATGTTATTTCCAATCAAGTCCGCCATGGACTCTTAAGACAATTTCTCTAACCTTTCCATATAATTATTCCATTGATTAGCATCAGTCGGTAAGATACAACTACTTAATAATTTCAAGCATCAAATGACACTGAATATAGATGTTTTCCAATTAGATTTCTATCAAGAAACAAAATTGCAAATATAATGGTGATATATAGTTTAGCATTTAGCTATTACTGCAAGTGAAAATAGTATATATAAAAGATGAAAATTTGTATACTAGATATTATTAGTGAAAATGGAACAACAAATTCACTTCTTTTGATATTTGTTTCTATAAAGACAAATACTCCAGAAATATATAAATATATTTTTGAAAATGTCTTACAATGTAAGAGAGTATTATATCAAGAAAGAGATGAAATAAATATAAACGAGAAAGACAGTATCAAAGAAAATACAAAATAGTAGGTAATGGAATTAAAATATACATTTTTTACTCAATGAAGAATTAAACACTGTCAGAGGTTTTTAAGTCAAATTATATCTATAAAACAAACTATGTTGATTTATATAAAAATGATTATAACATTGAAATATATCAAATCAAGTATGCTTGTGATGAGACAGAATTGAGAGAGTATGCATCGCGAGCTTCTTAACGTCTACATCGATTATATAACATCGCGCAATCTTATATAATGAAAAATATCAACAATCTCATCTCTTAACAATTTCAAAATGACAATGAAAATATAAATAGACAAAAAACATGGTTACAATAGATTTAAAAGAGTATACTGATCATGAAATACAACATAAAAGAACTAAATTACAAGATATAGATTATTCTGCTTTTAAACAAGGTAATATAATAAAGATCAAGTTAGTTAATTTTATAACTTATGCACTTACTGAATTTAATCTTTCACCATCATTAAATATGATTATTGGCCCAAATGGATCAGGAAAATCATCCTTTGTTTGTGCTGTATGTTTAGGTTTAGCTGGGAAACCAGAATTCATTGGAAGAAGTAAAAAACTTAATGAATTTATTAAACATGGTGAAGATTTTGCTACTATTGAAATTTGGCTTAAAAATTTTGATAAGGATAAACATAAGAGACCAATAATAAAATTAAGGAGAATCATTTATAGAGATAAAAAACGTTCAGAATATTTTTTGAATGATAATCCTGTATCAGAAAATGTTATCAAAGATTTAATGAATGATTTCAATATTCAATTAGATAATTTATGTCAATTCTTGTCACAAGAACGTGTTGAAGAATTTGCAAGATTGAAATCAGATAAACTATTAGAAGAAACAATTAGATCAATTGATCCCAATCTTTTATCTCTTCTTAGTGACTTAAAAGATTTACAAAAAATTGAATTGACAACAGATACAGAGACACAGATGATGAAAAATAAATTAGATGATTTATTGAAACAAAAACAAAAATTACAAGAAACTGTTATTGCATTAAAAGAATTTGAACAGAAAAAGGTAATAATTAACTTACATTCAAAATTATTACCTTATGTTTATATGAAAGATCATAAAGAAAAATTACTAGAATTTAAAAAAGATTATGAACGTGCAAAGAAATCACTTGTTAGTTTTGCAAAGAAGGCGAAAAGATATGATCAATCAAGACAAATTATTGAAGATACTTTAAATGATTTAGATAATGAAGAAAATAATCTTGCTGAAAAATTGAAATCATGTAAAGATAATTTACAAAACACAAGAGCCTCTCTAAAAGAACAAAGAGATGATATTGAAAAGAAGAAACGTCAAAATGAATATTATAGAAGTAGAACAATAAAGATTCAAGAAAATATTAAGATTACAGAAAAAGAATTAAGTCAAATGAAAATTGATTTTCAGCAGACAAATGAACCTGATCAATCAGAATTCGATCAAATCTCTGATGAAAGAAAAGATCTTATTCAAAAGCAACAAATTATACGTGATTCAATTGATGAAATTAACAGTAAAGCACTTGCAATAAATCACCGTGTTACACAAATTAAAAGTCAAATTATCTCGAAAAAGAGATCTTTGGAAGGTAAAGATAATATTTCTGTCCTATATTCAAATAATGCACTGAAACAAATTGCACAAGCTGTTGAATATATTAGGAAAAAATCCAATGATGGTGATTCAAATATAAAGAACAAGATACTTGATCCACCAATCATGTCTGTATCAACGACAGACCCAGCATATGCACCATACTTAACAGAATGTGTCAATTGGAGGACTTGTCAAGCATTGACCTTCATAGATTCTGAAACTTACGAGACATATGCTAATGATATATTGAACAAGTTTCAAGTGAATATAAGAGAAATTGATCCAGCACCGTTGAGACCGCAACCAATGTCTTCTGAAGAATTAAGAAAAAGATTTGGATTTGATGGTTATCTCTCTGATTTTGTTACTGGTGATCAAACTGTTATAAAGATGCTTTGTCAAACAAGTCAAATTCATTTAATTCCAGTCTCCAAGAAAGAATTAAACCCCAAACAAATGGAGAAATTCTCCCAACTAACTAATGCTGGGAAACTTTTATTCAAAAAAATATTGACTGGAACTACTATTTTAAATATCAAAAAATCTCCATATGATTCTACTGTCATGACAACCAGTCAAGGAATTAATATGAATACTGATTTTTATAGATCTGGTGGATTACCTGATGAGGTTAAACAAACTATAACTAATGAAATTAAATCATTGATTGAACAAGATAAGGAGTTCAAGAACCAATTAGAAGATTTGTCATTGAAAAAAAATGATTTTGGTCATGAAATAAATGATTTGAAAACTCAAATCAATTCTTTAGAAAGGAGACTTAAACAGTTGAATGAAATTCGTAAACGTTATTCGAAATTAGAAAATGACTGTAAATCACTTGAAGTAAGATTAGATCAATACAAAAAGGAGGCTAAGAAGGATGTCTCACCAAAGATCAAAGAAATAGAAAAAGAAATATCTCATGAACTATTGACTCAGACTACAAAATTGAATCAACTTATCTCTTTAATGAAGGATATTAGTAATATAGAGAGAAAAATAATGTCTCAAAAGATCAAATTTTATGAGACCAAAAATTTGCAATTCTCCTTAAAGTCTGTCATAGAAGAATTCAACGAACGTGAAAGAGAATTGCAAAAGGAATATGAGGAGAAAAAGACTATTTTAAAGACCAGAAAGGAGTCTACAGAGTATATAGAATGGAGAGACCAAATTAGAAATTACGATGATGAAACAAAAGAAAAATTGAATGATCTAGCTTTACAATACTCCAATGAGGATCATTTCAATCTGGATTATATCAAGGAATACATTGACAAATTAGAATCTGAAATATCGATGGTAAATCATGATACTTCTGCCATCAAAATTCTTGAAAAGGTAGAAAGGGAATCCCAAATGTTAAGTTCAACTTTACCTGCACACATTGCTGAATTAAATAAAACTCGTACAGATATGAAAACAAAGAGAGATGCATTAGAACCACGTTTGGATGAAATCGTTACTAAAATCTCTGAAAGATTTGCTACTCTATTTACAAACGTTGGTAGTGCCGGTGCAATCAGACTAGACAAACCACATTTATATAACGAATGGAAAATTGAAATTATGGTAAAATTTAGAGATAATGCTGCTTTGAAAAGATTAGACTCCCACTCACAATCAGGTGGTGAAAGAGCAGTTTCAACTGTCCTTTACATGATTGCTCTTCAAGAATTCACTGCAGCACCATTCAGAGTAGTTGATGAAATTAACCAAGGTATGGATCAAAGAAATGAAAGAATCGTACACAAGGCTATGGTCGAGAATGCATGCGTAGAGAATACATCTCAATATTTCTTGATCACTCCAAAACTATTGACGAATTTACATTATCACGAAAATATGAGAATTCATTGTGTTATGGCAGGACCATGGATACCGAACCCAACTGTTGATAAAGAAATGGTTCATTTTGGTGAAACATCAAACTATATTTTATAATATTTTTGTTATATATAAAATATACTAAACAACTTCAATAATCATATAATTTTTCAGAATTGTCCGCTTATTAGTTAATGAACAGATTTAGTTGATGATCAGAGGTTAGTAGATAATCGAAGAGGAACCATTATAATGCTTCTTCACCCGTATATAATACGGTCTCAATGGTCACATCAGATATATCCGATACACAGAGCATATATTTCAAGTTTACTCAAGGGAAAATTAACGAAAAAGCACTCTATTCATCCTACAGAACCAGTAGTAACCAGATTTGCTCCTAGTCCTACTGGGTCTCTTCATATTGGTTCATTGAGAACTGCACTATATAACTATCTATTAGCTCGTAATACTAATGGTAAATTTATATTGAGGTTGGAGGATACAGACCAAAAGAGACTTGTTCCTGGAGCAGAACAAAATATCTATGATACATTGAAATGGTGCAATATGACAATTGACGAGGGTCCTATAAGACAGAGTGATCGTTTTAAGATATATTCCAAATATATAGAAGTATTATTGAAGAATGGAACCGCTTACAGATGTTTTTGCTCGAAGGAAAGATTGAATTCCATGAGATTGGATGGTTATGACAGACGTTGTCTTAATATAACTGAGGAGGAGACGACTCAGTCATTGAAGGAAGGGAAACAATTTGTAATAAGATTTAAATCTCCTGACAGTTACGACGGTTTTGAAGATTTATTACATGGTATGGTTAACATACAAGAAAGAAAAGATCGTTTAGGCTATGATGACCCTGTTTTAATGAAATCAGATGGGTTACCAACATACCATTTTGCGAATGTTGTTGACGATCATCTAATGGGGGTTACTCATGTTATTAGAGGTGAAGAATGGTTACCTTCGACACCAAAACATATTGCATTATACAAGGCTTTTGGATGGAAACCACCAAAATACACACATATTCCATTATTAACTAATGTCGAGAATGATAGAAAGCTTAGCAAACGGAAAGGGGATGCATCGGTGATTGGTTTAAAGGATAAAGGTATCTTGCCAGAAGCATTGATAAATTTTTGTGCTCTGTTAGGTTGGTCACCGCCGAGAGATATAGCTCAATTAAATCACGAATGTTTTACAATAGATGAGTTGATCAAACTATTCGATATGAACCATTTAACTAAGGGTAACGTTAAGGTCGATAACAGTAAACTTTGGTATTTCAATAAACATTTTTTGCATCAGAGAATGAAGAATAAAGAGCAGCTTGAAAAACTGGTCAACGAAGTTTCACCTGAGGTTTGTTCAAAATATAACCTTGACAAAGCTTTAGCAAATCATAAGATTAGCCAGATTTTACAACATTGCGGTGGCATTCTTGAATCAATGAATGATTTCAGCAGTAGTTTTGGATATTTCTTTGAAAGACCAGATTATATGAACTCTAAAAATGTCGAGGATCTCCTAGCAAACACATCTAAAAATGAGATTATCGCTATTTTAAACATATTCAAGACAAATTTGAGCAAGGACAACGTGTTGCAATTGATTGACATTGCCAAAGAGCAACTCAACGTTGACAAGAAGCTAGTTTACCATGTTCTACGTATTGCTCTCACAGGATCAGCATCTGGTGCTAAACTTCCCATCATTGTAGATATATTGGGCAGCCAAGAAAGTAACGAACGTCTTCAAAATACCATCAACTTCATTGCAAAATAGATAAAATAATGTATCAAATCTTGTAAATATAATAGATCTTTGATTACGTTTCTGGATGTTTCGAGAAGCTTTTTTCTTGAAATAAAGGCAACCCGCAATCGATGATTATATAAAAAATACCAGTACTATGAACATGAAATCGATCTCTTCATATTACCATTACCGAACCCAACTGATTCAAGAAAATGTTTGCAGCAATAGCAGCTGGTAAACCATTGCAGCTATCACAGGAGATTTCTCAATCAAACGGCCTTGAACATACAGTTAATCTAACGTCCACAAGTACGAAATCATCTTCACATATCACATTGTTTATTCTTCCCAATGTCACATTTCCTGAAAACTATATAGCGACAGTATATTTCAAGATGAATATCGTAGATGATTTTAAATTGTTTGGGTATTTATCTGCTGATAAACCAAGTGCTATCTTCAAAATTAAACTTCCGGGTACAAATGGCTCACCTGGAGCAACAGATGGCCTGGGAGAAATAGATATGGATGATGATAATATTGGTACAGCTGGTGGAAATGTAGACAATTCACAAATTACAATTGGAATATCTATAGAACCTTTAGAAGTTGGCATGCAAAAGATACAAAGTTTAAGAGATGAGATGCAAGCTAATGCTAGAAACAATGGATCTTCATTAGTCTTATCGAGACCTAATGCATTCAGTGGTAATTTAATGACAGCTGGTCAATTGGCAAGAGCATATCCTAATTTGACACAAGAATTAGCGGCGAAGATTGTTCAACATGCATATAATTATCTTTCTGGATTTTTAGACAATACTGGTAATGTTAATATTAAAAAGTTTGATTCTTGGTGGGATAAGTTTAAACAAAGATTAGCCAATGATGCTACATTTTTGGATGAGGTGACTAATGATTAATTCTACATTATTACATTGTCTAATATATAAAATACTACTCTATAAAATCACAATTCATCCTCAAAATGTTTAACAGATTCTGCCATTGGATTACCAAACAATTTATGTCTAGAGTCTATTAATTTTTGATCAAATAAATCTTGTTCAGTGTCTCTTTCATGTAATGTATCATCGTGAAGTCTTTCAGATCTTAATTGAGTTTGATCTGCCAACCATGAGATGAAATATTTGTTGATCTTTAAATCCTTACCGTATTTAGTTTTCAAAATATAGATGGCATCAAAGAATTTTCTAATATGTAATTCATCAACAGTGTTATCTTGAATAAAATTCGTGAACTCATTTACCCAACTTTGAATATCATCCAATGTATCCTTTTCATGCATATAATTTTCAGTATTTGTAAAATAAGTTGACATTATTTCCAGAATTTTAATCCTTAATGGTTTATCCTCAATCTTATACAATATTTCTTTTAAGATCTCAAGATCCTTCTCAGAGAAACTGTAATCCTCACTCTCAGAGATCAATTCGTCAATTAAAGCAATATATCTTCTGATCAAAGTTATATGTGACAAATTCAAATCAGTATCTAAGCTTTTGACAGAATCGAATAACCCTTCGATAAATTCAGAATGTCTCTCTGTAATAAACTTAACTACTGGCGGATTATTTCTAACACAACTCAGAATAAATCTTGCGCAAACTTCCTTGATTTCTACAGGTAATGTGTCATTCAAAATGACTTGGCTTAAAGTCTGAAATTCATTACCAATGATTTTGAATGCATCTGTATAGTCATGAGCGAAAACCATCATTTCTTCTAATTCTTCAGCAGCTTTTGTCATATTTGTCCCTAAACTTTCCCTGAGAGCATCAAATTGAGGAGTGAATTCATGCTCTCGTGGCTCGATGACAGGTAATCTTGCTTCCTTGAGTCCTGTCTCTAAATTCATCCTAATATCCAAACCACCTGGTAGTTTTTGATACGGTTTAATAATTTGCCATAATTCGTTTGCTTCAAATATAGCTGGGTAGCATTCTTTATCCTCGTTACAAATGGTTGTATCAGTAATGTGATAACCAGTAGGTATACCATCCGATTCGACATTAATTAGACCTGATTTAGTGCCCTTAGCTGGTGCCAGAATGATTTGATTATGTGGGTTAGCCTGTGCAAGTACTTTAGTCAGTGAAAAGAGTAAGATTGCTAGGTTTGATTTCTTCATTGTTTGATTTATATATTCTTGGTTGTTTAAATCACTTGCTCTTCTTTGAATGTCAATCTCAAAAAATATATCAAGATTCTATATTCTGCTACATATATAATGAATTGACAGAAAAATGTTGTTTTATGCAGAAAGATAATTTTGAATTATATATGGAAATAATGAGATATTATATTATATAAAGAGTACAACTAATTAAATTCTCATGTTTCTTAATCGAATAAACCGAAACCCATACCATCATCAGATTCTTCTTCTTCTTCAGCTTCTTCTTCAGCAGCAGCTTCTTCAGCATTAGCAGAAGAACCAGAAGTAGCAGCTGGACCAGCAGTTGGAACAGCAGCTAATTTTTCATTACCAGCAGCAATTAAATCAGCAACAGTCTTACCTTCTAAAGATGAAATGACAGAGTTAACCTTTTCTTCATCAATTTCAATACCAACAGAGGATAAAACATCCTTGACACTGTCAGCAGATGGAGTAGATCCAGCAGCGTTTAATAATAAGTAAGCAGCTAAGTACTTCATTGTTGTCTAATTTGTATATAGAGATTGACTGGAGATACTAAAACAAAATACAACTAACAGAAATAAAGGCTCTCTCTACTAACTAATTTGATTAAATCTATACTAATAATGGATATTGAAATATTATCAAAAGCTGAAATTTCTTGTCATTTGACGAAATTTGTGAGTCCGAATAATTTTGAAAATTAGTATGTAATGTGTGGGCGTATTTTGAATGTGACTGTTTTGATTTGGTGGTTGATAGTGTAATGTTCGGATGCAACTGGAATATTTCTTGTTTTTCATGCGTTTTTTTTTTCAATAATTTGTTGTTTTGTGTTTTTGTCCGAGACAGTTCCGCCTAGTTTGTCTGCCTGGAAGTATTGTGTGGTTCTGTTGATTGTGCAGTGACAGAGCATTGTTTCTGTCTGCACACTCCGCCCAATTCAGCCCAATTCAGCTTAGCTCGGCCTAGCTCGGGCCAAATCTCATCATTACATATTTTTCATTTTATTCCAAACAATATTAATGAACAAGATACTTAGTTTCTATTGACAGTTTATTTTGTATTCATCTTATACATCAAAAGAAGAATTACATATTAAATTTATCAATAGCAAAATAAACACAAACATGTCTACTGCTCCAGCTAAGAAGAACAGAATTTTTAAGACACACTCTTACAGAGGTGTTGAATTAGATGCTTTATTAGAAATGTCTACTGAAGATTTTATCAAGTTAACCCCAGCAAGAGTTAGAAGAAGATTTGCTCGTGGTTTATCTGCTAAACCAGCTGGTTTCTTAAAGAAATGTAGAGCTGCTAAATTAAATGCACCAGAAAATGAAAAACCAGCTCCAGTTAGAACTCATATGAGAAATATGATCATTGTTCCAGAAATGATTGGTTCTGTCGTTGGTATCTACAACGGTAAAGTTTTCAACTCTGTTGAAATTAGACCAGAAATGTTAGGTCACTATTTAGGTGAATTCTCTATCACTTATACTCCAGTTAGACATGGTAGAGCTGGTGCTGCCACTTCTAAGTTTGTTCCATTAGCTTAGATTCTTTTGAGGAGCCCCATTATCTCTATTAAAACACACCAACAAATATATATTGTTTTGTACATGTTTCTTAGGTAATATAGTATAGTATAATATAATATAATATATATAATATTATTATCGTTTCATACAGTTTCAGATAGACAAGTACTACAACGTTGACTCTCGATGTAGTCGGTACATAATGATTAAAATTTCAATTCCGTATTATTCTTTCCAGAAACGCAATTGAAATCTGAAAAAAACTGTCAATTAAATGGAAATTATACAGAATCAATTAATACTATCAGATACTTCAAAGGTTCAATATTTTCACTTATAATTTGAACTTATCGTTATTACACATCCTTGCACCATACCCATTCACTCTTTTGAAACCTCTTATTGGAAAATTTTTCAGACTGAGAAATCTACATATCAAACTCATCTCATCGCCAATATTTGAAATATAAACTATCAAGAGTTTAACAGATCAAGGATGTCTACCATTGATAATTTATTCGGTAACATCGAATCTGAAAAGACTGAATCCTCAGTTAATGCTTTATTTGCTCAAAAAAGTACACCAGTGAATACTTTATCTATTAAGGCCAAATTAAGAACCATACTACCTGAGATTAAACATGAAATCTCAAAGGAGGATAGCTCTGAAGATACTGAAGATCAAGAACAACCAGTTAAGAAAAAAGCAAAGATTAGAAATAATGAAGATGATGTTGAAGGTAAATATTTTGCCAATTTAATGAAACAAGACACTGATGAGACGAACGTTACCACAAAAGAATTGAAACCAGAGACCGATGTCGCTTTAGCAAAGCCAACCCAAGCTAAAAGAGTAGATTTAAAGGAGGATGAATTGGAAAAAGCAGAAAGAACTATTTTCGTTGGTAATTTGACTAACGATGTTATCACATCAAAGACTATATACAAGGAATTCAAAAAATTATTCAGCACCAACCCAGCTCCATCAGCGGATGACGATGACGAACAGGACAAAATCAAGGACTTGTTTTCCATCGATAGCATCAGATTCAGATCTATCTCCTTTGATGAAGCCCTACCAAGAAAAGTTGCCTTTGCCAGGCAAAAACTTCATAAATCTCGTGAATCTATCAATGCATACATTGTTTATAAAACTACCAAATCAATTAAACCAATGCTTAAATATCTTAATGGTAATATATTTGCTCAACGTCATCTAAGAGTTGACTCAGTCACTCATCCTGCCCCACAAGACAAACAACGTTCTGTCTTTGTTGGTAACTTGGATTTTGAAGAAGATGAAGAATCTCTTTGGAATCATTTTAAGAAGTGTGGTGACATTGAATACGTCCGTATTATTAGAGACGCCAAGACTAACATGGGAAAAGGTTTTGCTTATGTTCAATTTACTGAACTGCAAAGTGTCAATAAAGCCCTTTTGTTAAATGACAAAGTTATGATGTCTGTTCGTATCAGTGCTGAAAAGAAAAAAGGTAGAAAACTTCGTATTGATAGATGTAAGAATATTAGAAAAGATATTACTCCAGTCAATAATGGTAAATTTAACAACTTGAATGAATCACAAAAGACAAAGATGGGTAGAGCTAAGAGAGTCCTCGGTAAAGCCGACAGAGCTACTCTAGGTAAAGAATTAACGATTGAAGGTATGAGAGCCAACAAAGGTGAAAAAGTTTCTCATTTAAAGAAAAAGAAGCAAAGATCAAAGACTGGTAGAGTCACTAAACGTTCCATTGCCTTCAAAAAGTCTCAAGCTGAACAAGAAGAAAAGAAATAAAGAAATCATAATGATACATCAGCAAATAAATGAATAGGTATGTATTTGTCATATGTTTATCGCCTGTATACTATAAAATAAATAAACACAACTAAAATATTTAAAATATAAGAATAATGTGGGTGATGAATACTCTTGTTTAATTAGAGGCTGTGAATGAGAAATAATAAATAAATGATATGTAAAAATGTAAGAATCATTTTTGTCTAACTATGCTAGAAACGGGAAAAGATGTATATTTCATTAGTTCATTAAATAAGGATCACCTTGCTGTTGTTGTTGATGATGGTGATTGTGGCCACTATGATGATAATTATTTGTTCTTCTGCGCTGTTGTAATTGATATTGTTGTTGTTGTTGTTGTTGTTGTTGTTGTTGTTGTTGTTGTTGTTGTTGTTTTTCCAAATTTTTCTGAGCTAACAAAGTCAATAAGTTTTCTCTATCATTAACTTTATGATTTTGTTGTTTGTTCAATAGAATATTATTCAAATTAATCAAATTATAATTCTTGTTATTGTTGAGGATTTCTGGATCCTGTGACAAGAAATTACCCAACATTTGTTGTTCTTGAATATTACCTAAATTCTCTGGTGTGTTGGATCTATAAAGATCTGATGCATTGATGTTATTGGTATTATTATTATTATGACTATTATTATTGATTGGAATATTTATATTAATAAAATCTGGGAAAAAAGTGGCATCATCTTGGAAAGATTTCTTGAAATCAAGCCTTGCCCTTGCCTGCCTCGCTGTTGATTCGTCGATTACTTGTTGACGTGGAATAAAATTTGATGCATTGTCATAATTTTTCCCCAATTGTTGTTGTTGTTGTTGTTGTCCCTGGGAATTTTGCTGTTGCTGACCTGCTATCGGGTGTAAATCGCCATTAAGTTCAGACCGGTATTGACTCATCGATTGCATAGCAGGTTACGGTTATTTGAACGTGCTATTATCCTTAAACCATGAATTCAGATTGTCAAGGCAACCTATAATACAATATAAAGTATCGTTCTTTTTCAATTTTTTTCATGTTGAAATTTTTCGCAATTTTGTGATTTTCCTATTCACGATGAAAAGACGCAATGAAGCAAGAAACCAACTATTATCTACAGTATTTCGAACTCTGCAAGTAATGGGATATGATCACTTGGATGATTTTTGTTTGGTAGACCTTTTTGATTTGTTGTGTTCAGTTCTTGTGAAACTTCTTGACCGGTCAATATCTTTGTCAATCTGAGATCTGTATTATGGTACCATATATAATCAAATATGCCCTTTAGTTTACCTGAATAACAGGTACAATCGAATAAATTCTGTTGCCTAATATCGTCATAAATGCTATAATTCAGGTATGGTCTCATGGGATTCAACATATTCAAACTATTATTGTTTAAGATTTGACCTTTTAGAAAATTGACTACTAATGAATCACCAGTGGAATTTAAATCACCTGTAAAGAGTACTTTGACGTTATCACATTTGGTCATACCCTCTCTCTTGTATCTTTTTTTATTCTCGATAGTTAAATGTTTGACAATCTTAGATAATTCTCTCATGATGATCATACATTGTCCTAATTTCACTTCGTCGTACTTCCAATACAAATGTGTATTGACAACAACAAAAATCGTACCAGTAGCCTTGTGTCGTAGCGAAACGAATAGACATACTTGATTTTTTCCTCGAAGAACACTTAATAAATCACTATCACCAACAACTTTACCAGCACCATCTGTCAAAGCTAAACGTTTCTCATGTAAGTATTCTAATTCATGTGTATTAAAATCCGTAAGAAACTTGTTTAGATAAAGACCCGTGGAGTTCATAAACTCGAATTTATCTAAATTGTAAAAGATTCCTACACCATCTACTTGGTCCTTTTGCTGAGTCCAATATTTGGGAGGGGTCTTTGCAATAAATCGAGATCCCATAGAATGTTTCTTTAAAAAGTTACTTTGCCAAAAAGAATGATAATCTCTTTCTGTCAATTCCTGTATACACATGATATCTGCCTTATAGGATTTAAACAATTCGCTCTCCAACAAATTGTGTCTATATTTCCAATCTTTGAACTTGTCAGGTACATAAGTATATACCTGAGGCCACATATAAGACGGTGAAAGAATATTATAAGTAAGCAGAGTAAACTTGTTATCAATCTCCTTTGATGGAATAGGCTGCGGCGACGTCTTTGATAAAGACGGTACTTTAGGAATTAAAGCAGCTGATGCACTGGAAGCCAATTGAGAGTTCACAGGAATGAACCGGCGACGAAAGACGTTCATTATAGCGACAGAATGTCTTGCTTGGAGTAAGCTATCTGACACTTCTTTGGTCTTTTGGTCTTCTCGAGTGGCAACCATCTTTGAATGATTTTATAATCAGAAAGTCCGTGATTTCTTTTCAAAGTGATTATCAAAACGCATCGTGAAAAATTTCGAAAAATTCGATGAGCTTTTGAGGGTTAGTTAGATGAATTATTCACTATGAAATATGTCTTTATAAGCGGGATGAACAAGAGTTAGTATGGGAAATCGACGTGTATTTGAGGGTGGTAGTTCTTGTGCACGTCATTTGAAAGTTTCGAGAGATTCAAGCGAGATTGACGAAGGAGATGGTCGAATAACGTCCAGATTCTTTGCTGGAAGATCTGCTGTGAGTGAGACTGAGAAGAAACAAGAACAGGAAAAAGAGCTGGTTTATGTTGATGTGGATTATGTTAAATCGCTTGATTCTGATGCATTTTTCAATCGTATGGATCGTTTGACGAATGATGATCCTAGTGAATGGGCGAAACCTATAGAATTAACCAAGATTATCGCTTTGGATCCTTACAAAACTGTTCAGGTTCCTGATAATTTCATAGCTATATATTCTAGGGTTAGACTAATGAGATCAAAATTATCTACTCCTGTGGATACAATGGGTTGTCCACGAATACCCATCTTGGTTGCTGCCAAATGTGGAATACCAAGAAATATGATAAGGCCAAGACATTATAGATTTCAACTATTGATAAGTTTGATATTGGCATCACAAACAAAAGATGAAGCAGTCGCCCAGGCTATGTTGAATTTAATGAAATATTGTATTATAGATTTAAAGGACTCCAATGGAATTACATTGGACTCCATCAGAGATATTAAACAAGAAACATTGGAACAATTGATAAAACCTACAGGGTTTTACAAGAGGAAAGCCCTATATATCAAGTCTACAGCAAATTTACTGGCGCAAATGTTTGAATTCGATATTCCCATTGATATAAATGGAATGTTGACCTTACCAGGCGTTGGACCCAAGATAGGCTATTTAGCATTACAGAAAGGCTGGGGCAAAATTGATGGTATTTGTGTAGATGTTCATGTTGATAGACTTTGTAAACTTTGGAATTGGGTAGATCCCAAAACATGCAAGACTGCAGAACAGACAAGGAAAGAATTAGAGAAATGGTTACCAAGATCATTATGGTATGAAATTAATACTATATTAGTAGGATTTGGTCAAGTCATATGTACCTCTCGAGTACGAAGGTGTGACCTCTGTTTTGCAAATCAAGTATGTAACGCCAGTTATCTACGATCTTGAAGTGGATTTTTAGTTTTACTAATTATTACGTTATAATGATGAATACATCTATGTATGTGTATGCTATATACGAAAAAGAATGTTGAATACTCTAATGGAACTGTTATGCAGCTATAATCTTCAAACATTTTTCCAAACTTTGATTAGAAAAGTACTTCACATCAACGTCATTATCTTGGCACAGAGTCTTTAATGATGGTAAAATAGATTCATCGATTAAAGAATTGTATTCTGGTTTATTTTCACATAGAGACTCAACTATGACAGCATATGATTTGGCAACATTGAATCTAATATTTGGAACCGCATCATCTGCCAAATGTTTAACAAAGGGTAGAATTTGTTCAGTGACTGTCTCTGTTGATACCACTGGTATTAATGCAGTCAATGCAGAAAGTAAAGTGAATCTATAAATGAAATTTTCTAATAATTGTGAATCAAATTTCAACAACCTTGATATGATTTCATCACGACACCAATCTGGACCAAATATCTCAGTCAATTTTTTTAAATTCTTCACAGCAGCTTCTCTAATTGAGAAAACAGTGTCCCACAACCATGATAAGCATAAATCACTCAATTGTTGATTGAAAAACTGTACACCCAGATGTTCAGCTAATATTGGGATATATTCAATAATAGCCAATCTTACTCTCCAGTTGACATCATTAGCTAATTCAGTAATGGCAGGTAATAAGGAATCAGAAAGCAAGTCAATGCCAATAACTTCATTAACGACCTTCAAATTTGCAATTATATTTAAACGAACATCAGGAAATTCATCCTTTAGCATATTCAATAAGATTGGTAATAAATGCTCAATAGCTTCTTCTTTAGACATCAATTCTACTAAGTTTGTTACCTTTAAAGCCAGCGAAGCTCTTACCGTTTCATTTTCATCCATACTTAAATTTTGAACAGCCGGTAGAATCTTTTCAGCAACAATAGTTGAACTTCCTGTAAATAATTTAGCAAACCCTGGTATTTGTTCAGCAATAGCTTTTCTCACATCACTTTCGTTATCTTCACATAAACTCAAAAATGGCGGAACTAGCTCATTTAAAAATTCTGTATTGTTTTTGAATTGAGACGCTAAACTTTCAAATCGATCAGAGACCATATAACGAACTCTCCAAGCTTCATCAGTCATTAATTTTATTGCGGAATCTAGTAAATCTTTGGAATGCAAGTCATCATGCTTTACATTGAAAAACTCTAAGATGGAAATTAAACAATCAACAGCAAGGAATTTCACTGAATCTTGATTATCATTGATAATTTTTTGAAACATATTAGATATGAAATCCCAATCAGTATCTGTCGAAAGATCTGGATTCTGAGTCAATAGATCAATCAACGTTGGTAGATTCTTTGCTGCAGCTCTCTTCACCATTGGTGTCTCATCTTGGACTAACTGAAGATATAACGCTAATAAATTCTTTCTCAAAGAATCGTCTTTAATTCTGACAATGACAGATTTGAATAAACCACAAGAAGATACTTTTGAAGAAAACCAATCTGCGGTTGCCAAATGTTCAATTAAGGGAACGAAATCATTTAAAATCTGATCCTCTGACAATTCTTGAGCAATATTATTTAGAGAGTCAACAGCTCTATCTCTTACCAAAGTTTCTTCCGTGGAAGCCAATATTTCCAGAGCTGGTAGCAATATTGTAGCATACTGTGATCCGTCAATATAAGGAACAAATTTGCCCAATTCCTCAGCCAGTACAGCAAACACTTCATCTTCATCATCTTGTGCAACCTCGGTTAAAAATGGGATCAATTCATCCCTAGTCCTTTGTGGACCCAAAGCAACAGCAATAGTACCCAGCTTCTTCATTGCCTCTACTCTGTTCGAAATATCATCATGCTTCAATTCATCCATCAACAATGCTAATGGGTAAACGTCATTATTTTTCTCTGTATTTTCCACAACCTCAGTCATAATATATAATTTAACAATGAATGTCTCTAATCCCACAGAATTCACTCACTTAACTCTGCTATCTCTATCTTCTTCAACATCATTTCAGGTTTTATAAACATTTAAAAGTTCACAGGGGCGGTTTTGGTAAGAAAAGTTGTTAGTTGAAGATGTTACCCAGGTTGTGTTTACAACGTCGTATTTGGTGATATACACTATGTAGAGTTGAACTAGACTATACGCTAGCAAGAGTCTTGAATAAAGCTACGATAGTTGGTGTGAGTCTTGGTAGTATTGTTGGGGTATTCTGTAGTAAGTATCGGAGCCTTTTGAGTTGTTTGCGTAACAGGAAGAGCGAAATTATGGAGAGAAGAACTATGTTGGATGATGAAATTTGAAAGTTGTTTAGGTTGGTTGATAGAGATTGTATGGTATTGCTGGTTTGTATGCGGTTGAAGAACCGAGTGATTGTTTTGTAATGGTTGACAGTGACCGTCCTTTGGTTTTTATTGTTTCCAGTAGGTGTGACGCTGGATTGAGTAGAAGATAATGGTTTCGTGCTATCCTCTAATATAGGGTTGGATTTGCCAACAATAGGATGACCATATATCTGACGTTTACTTTGAGAGTTCTTTCTACTATGTTTTCTGTTGTCTAACAGACGAAGTATTTGATCTTGTAATGTCATTCCATTGTATATATCATTCTTTGATAAGTTGTTGGAAAGTTGAGGGATTATATTACAAAGATCCCAATAAAGATTCATTGATTTCTTGTTTTTAAACAAATCTATCTCAATATTAAAGATATATTTTTTAACCAAACTTTGTAAATTGAGTGCTAAGGAACTTATATCCATAATTTCAGCTTCTTTACTGATTTTCATCGAAAAACGACTTATTGCTGTCTTCAACTCTTCTGCTAATTGAATATTATTGTCAGTATTATTTTCTATATTGCCTATCATCAATGTTTTAATACAACATGTAAAATATTTATTGAGAAATTCCAATTGAGAAAGGGTCGATTCGTTACCATAATATTTGACTAGACAGTCATTATACTTACCAGTAAATATCGACTTGGCAAACTTTTGAAGAGAGACACCTAAGTTATCAAAATTTGAAACACTACTAGAAGCATTGAGATATAAATCGAACCACTTGCGATTATCAGTTAGAATTGTTTCATTTAGAACATCCTTAAATAACATCTTCTCCAAACACTCCTTCCTTTCACCTTTGACATATAATGTAAAACATTCATGGTAGTCTGTTTCATCTTTACTATCTTCATCAAATAAAGTATCGCTTTCAAGTAAATCTTGAATCGACTGATCCAATTTTAAAGTACCGTTAATCTCATCAGTTTCCATATCATTAGCTGCAGAATCATCATTACCTGACATTATCCCCTCAGGATTATCAATCGTATTATATCGTGGGTTCATTATCGAACTCATTCAAACCTATAATAAAGTGTGTTGTTGTTGTTTGCTTGGCTCTCTCTTCCACCATCTATAACAAATATCTTCATTTTTCTTTCTAATAGGAATGAATCGAATCTTAGTTTTAATGCCAGAAGGAAAAATAAAGAACAAAACTTGATTTAGTTAAATATTACAATACAAAAGTATAAATGCAGTAAGTGGAAATGGTATTAGTTAAATGTTATTAAATTTGTAGCCATTTAGAGTCGGCAATCTCATTAATAGTGGGTCTTTCCACTGGATTTCTATTTAAAATCATTGTAATTAAATCAATGCAATCTTGACTGATGGTTTCTGCTCCATCAAATCTTAAATTACCATCCAAAATCTCATCAAGATTATAGAAAGGATTTTCTTTGAAAATTAAGGTATAAAGTAAAACGCCAACTGCCCATATATCTTGTGGTTTACCCTTGTATGGTTCACCTTTGAGGACTTCAGGAGATGCATAGTCGATGGTTCCGACAAAGACATCAAATGGACCATTCTTTACAAATGTAGCTGAACCAAAATCAATTAATTTGACAACACCAAATGAATCAACAATAATGTTTTCATCCTTAATGTCTCTGTGTAATATCCCTCGGTCATGTAAATGCTTTACACCAGCAACAATCTGTTTAAAGATTAATTTGCATTCGTATTCTGTCATGTTGTCCTTAATTTCAATTAAATCAAACAAGTCAATGCAGCCTCTAATACCACCATGAATTTCAATTTCAATGCAATAATATGTTTCATTTTCAAAGAAGTCTAAAATCTTCAACAAATTATCATGTGGTTCGACATTAAATTTCGACATAATATGAATTTCTGATGGAATAGAACCTAAGTTTCTGTCACGTACCCATGTATCAACAAGAATACGCTCTTTTAAAATAGACTTGATGATTACTGGTTCAAGTGTAATGTTATGAATACATAGATGAACTTTACCATATGTGCCTTCACCTAACTTTTGAACTACTGTAAAATCAGAAAATTTCTTGTTTCTCTTTTGTTTACCCATAACGATTGGCAGTGTTGGGGTGGGAGGGCTATAAATAGTAGACTTGATTAATTCTGTATTCATTTCGAAATTGTCGGAACTTGCAAATACTTCTCTATCAGCAATACGAGCTTTCTTAATATCATCAATCTTAGATTGAATTCTTTTCAGTTGACTTTCTTTGTTATTGGTTTCTTCATTGATGGTAGTATTATTATCTGTCACAATAATTTCGACAGATACAGGTACATTGATTTTGCTTAGGTTTGGAACTTCTGGAGATTCTTTACTCTCTATCAGATGCTGATAGTTTTCTTCTTGTTCGAGTTTCATAATGTGTAACTGTGATGGGATAGAATTGTACTTATCAATGATAACATCTCTTGAGTGTGTTAACCAGATGATAATGACGTTTGGATTTATTACTCGTAATTGAATATCAATTTTGATCAAGCACCCATCCTTATGCAAACCATCGATACCAATGGATGTGTAGAATGCACTCTCATGATGTTGCATTTGGGCTTGAATTTTTCTAAAGAAATGTTCAGTAAGAATAAGTCCTCTATTTTCCTCTGATCGAATGTTTAAATTGGAACAATTTTCATTAATGTATTCAATCAACTTGTCAAAGCTTGGTATGATCGTATTCATAGATTTATTAATTAGTTCAGCAAAATGATAACCAAACAAATTTTTAGATATTGATTTATTGAAACTGATCAAATTGTAATTGTTCGTGGCTTTATCCAAGTTCAGGATGAACAACCCAGCTTGGTAAGGTAAACTATGAATCTTTAATTTCAAGTTATCCTTTAGTATTGAACAAGATACAGCACATGGAATATTATAGGATAGATGATTCAAGGTGAAATATCTCTTTGAATTAATTGTGCGAGCGATTATCATAGCCAAATCCTCATTACTCTCACCAACACGCATCTGAGACATTTTCTCCTGAATAACACGGTCAAGAGATTCACTCATGGCAGATATTGTGCACTTTTCAGTATTATCATCCAAAAGTAGATTTTTGTTAGCAATAATCTTTTCTAAATTAAATCCTTTATTAAAATCCAACAGGATATCCATAAAATCGCATGGGACATTCTCAAAAACACACACTAGTAAATCGTTTTTCTTCTTAATCCATAGGGAACCCCAAAGAAGACTACCATTGGGTATCGTTATTGGGATAATCTCTCCATTCATAATCATTCCATTATTTTTGATATTCAGGGAAGTCAATTTTTGTATGAGAAATTCTCTGCAATCCAAATGGATCAAATCCAATAAAGTCAATATCCTGATTGTCTTTTTAGACATACCAAAGTTCAAACAAGTCAAATCATTAGCTGATTTAAATGCCCAAGGAAAATCTGCATGACATGTGAAGATAGCTTTTGAATGGGAATTTTTGGATGTAGTAAAATTGTTAATAATATTTCTTATTTCGTCTTCAATTTCGATAGCGTTGGGTTCAGTTGGTAAACTTGTTATAAATGGTTCAGCCAAAGTATCTAGTATCGCTTTTTTCATGAAAATGGATTGATCTTTTTGTTCTCCTTCTGTAAACAATTTATTTATGTTCAGAAGGGAAAGTCTGTGTAAATCTGCAGCTTTAAGTGAAGTATTGTTCTCCAAAGTTTCATTTAAGAACGTCAGTAAATGAGATAAGTTTGTCTTTCGTTCTTGAATCAGTTCAGGGGAGTTGTCAACATTTTCAAGTTTGTACGTTGGCTGGTGTTTTGATGATGAGGGCGATGATATTAAATCTGCGAAATCGTTTGTATTCCTTCTTGAACGAACTCGTTGTCGCTGTTGCTGTTGTTGAGATATTGTTCTTCTTAGTATAGGTCTTGTGTTGATATTTGGTAGTTGATATGACTTTGAACTAAGTGGGAAAATTTCAGTCAAAGTTCTCTTGTGGTAAAGTCTTGAATGAGATTTGTCATCTCTCAACCTTTCTGGATTATTTATCAGTGAATTCAGGGATCTCTTTAAGATATTAAGTCTGATTGTCAAAGAATTTGGTGACAGAGGATTATAAGAATATGAATGAGTTGATTCATTCGGTATAGATCTTAACTTAGCAAAATTCCTAATTTGTGGTACTATCACCTTTTCAGTACTGTCAGGAGATGTTCCTATCGATGAGGTTGAAAGCAGGCTACCCGATGAAGTGGCTCTAGAGATAACATCTGACGATGCAGATGATACAATTTCCATATTATTGTCGACAATAGTAATCCGGGATGACTTGATATGTAACGAGTTGGCAAAGTCCTTGTTAGAATTTTCCATTATTTGACCTTAATGATAAACGAAAGTGATAAGGTAATCAAAATACTTTGCAAAATGGATATGTTCCTTAGACAAAACTAAAATCAATTATACACTAATTCCAGGATCAAAAACAATTATTATTAGCCGAAATGATACCTTGAACGGCTCAAAACAAGCTTTGATCTTCTCATTTCTAGTCAATAATTGCAACAGAAACAGCTCATCACTTGAAAAAATTTCGGATTGACAATATTTCATTTGACTAAAAAAGGAAATCATTTCCAAATCAGGAAATTTGATGAGCGATTTTTTTTTGCCTGCCAGATTTGGTTGCTGTGACACTTTGTTTGTGACAGTAATTGAATGGTTAAAGTTATGTTTGAAGAGTGGTGAGTGGTAGCTTGTATGGTGTTGGTTAATGTGAATCAAAGTCTAGTATGTCCAAGATTAATATTATTAGTCATTTAATGCCAGTGGAAGAAGGTGGAAGCATTGATGAGTCTATAGAATTGCAATTTGTAGAGAATAAGAAAAACGACACACCAGGAATATTGTGTAAAATAAGCAATGTTCTACATCAGTTATACCAGGAGAGACGTGCTCTTATTACTGGTAATTTGATGAAGAATATGAAAACGATGCATTGTATTGGATTGTTCCCCTTCAAAGTATGTCACCTATTGAAAGTAAAAACAATTCGTCAGGTACATTTTACTAACAGCAAAATATTATTTCGGAAGGGATTATTTGAGGTATTCACACATGGAATTTATTGGAAACATATTTTATTATATGCCTTGTGTTATTTACTAATTTTTGTAATGGTTGCCTTATCACTGTACGTCTTTCTACTACCTATACTATTAACTATATCGATATTGTTGATGGGACCTATTGGATTGATTATTGCTCATATACAATGGTTAATTCAATCAAACTCACTCACAAATTTTATTGTCAAACGATTAATTTTAGCTGATGTCAGTGCACAGATCTTCAAATTGACAATCATTCTTAAAAATGAGGATATGCTACTTGAAATAGCAAGAAGGAATACCATTCAAAAGAAGGATCAAGCGCCATTTTCAATGACTAATGTTACAACAAGATATGTGTTGCATATTTTGAAACGTTGTATCCAGGAATCACTATTGTTTATCATTGGTCTTGTCCCCATATTGGGAACCCTACTTGTGAATCAATTAGAATCCGTCAAGAGAACAAAGGGCTATTTAAAATTTTATCTTTCTGATCTGAAATCAATGAATAAAGTACAAATCACAGAATATAAATATACACATTTAATGTCATTTATTGCATTTGGGATGGTTTCAGGATTCCTTGAATTTTTACCCATTATCTCAATAATTGCAATCACTAGTAATACTGTTGGCGCAGCATTATGGAGTTTAGAGTTGCTATCAAAAGAAAATATTATATAAGTAATAAATATACTTTTTAAATTATGGTTTCTACACTAAAGCAATACTATCGATACATCCATAACCAGCGACAACACCACCTTCATTAGAGGATTGTAATTTGGTTCTTAATAAAGTACCAGCATATTCATTGAAACGAATACTATTTTCATCAAATAATATACAACCATAGACACCTAATTCACTAACTAGTGGTTCCTTGGATAATTCACCATCCTTAACAATGAAATTTTCAGTAGAGGCCTTAGTGTTAATTATTTCCATCAAGATATATGAATCCCAATCCTTTTCATCAATCTTGGATAAGAATTCTGGGATATCTTCTTTGTAAACGTTATGTCCACCACCTTCTCTTTGTGGTTTCAAAACATATAATTTGGAAGTATCTTTGTTCATGGCTAATTTCATACCTTCTTGACCTAACTTGGAGTTATCTAATGGATACATCTTGACAAACGTCTTTTGGATGCTCTTTTTAATTTCATCGTTATCCAAGAATTTGGATAAGACATCTTCTTGAGTCAATAATTGTTGGACCTTCTTAGAACCAGCCAACTGAATCTTTAATTCTGGAGCCTTAATAGCATAGGAATCCTCTAAGAAAAGTCTGGCATCCCAGCATTTTTCGTTATGGTAGTCCTTAACATCGTAACCGGTTCTGTAATAAACAACAGAAATTTCTCTACCTGTAGTCTTGTGAATTAATCTTTTATTGGTATCCTCCTTAGAGTATTCTAGTTGAGTTAAAACATCTTCGAAGGTCATTCTGATAGACTTGATACCGTATAATCTCAAAAGGTTATAAGCGATCAATTGTTGATCGTATAAATTAGTTTCATTCTTTTCGACAATGAAGGCCACTAAGGAATCTTCCTTTTTCTTTTCCTTACCAAAGGGTTCGTACATGGCAACACCATGAGCTAAACCTCTAGTCATAAAGACAGTGGATTCAGAAATTGGTAATTCTCTCATACCTTCGTAAAATGTTTTCATCTTACCCTCGGAATCATAAGAACCTGCATTGTTCAGGAATTGATGCAATTCACAAACTTTGGTGGATAAACCTGCAAAGGATACAGAAATTGTATTAAATTCAACTTGTTTGATAGCATCAGCTGCTTCATCGATCAAATAATCGGATCTGAATAGACCTAACTTCAATGGTTGGGCACTATTGACCTTCTTAGCCAAATCAAATAATCTGCCAGTAAATTCAGTATCAGAATGAGTTAATTTAGCAGTTTCAGTCATTAACCATTCAGAGTTAGCTACGGTAGCATATAATTGATTGTAGTTTTTTTGTAAATTCTTGGCAGTTTGATATAACTTTGTTGGAATTGGAGTTGGGTAAATAGTAGTTGGTGCAACCTTTGCAGATTGAGTAGCACCGTTGTCTGTCATAATTAACCCATTAGATAGAGCCCATTTAGATAACTGTGGAATAACATTCTTCTCAATTTGCTCGACAGAGAGCTTTGGATATGGAGCATGTTCGATTGGTGGCAGAGCCTGATCAATTGACATCATCTTGTGCCGATTGGATTGAGTATTGCTAAGTCCAGTTAACATGATAAGAAACTATAGCAACCATAAATTAACTAATCATTTATATAATCTTTCAAAGTTGATATTTTTTTTCCCTCATCGAAGACAGGAAAATTTTTCCGACATTGCGTTGTTACACTTACTAAGCTACCAAGATGAGGTTTACAAGTATGTTGCAGTTATTCTATATTGTGTTATATAATGAAAATAGCAATGATGCATAGAAATGTTAAGAAAGTACCTTTCCCATATTCCTGTTTGAATATGTAAGACATACAAATTTGTGTGTGTTTGATGCACACACCAATTTTTCGTATGGGAAATATGTAAAGACTTCTTGATCATTATTCTAGGAACGGTAGTATCGTAAGGAGAACGTAGGATTCAGTCTCATCACTTCAAAAAATCATTCCAATTCAAGAGAAGAGATTCTAAAATATAGGAAGACATGTATATATGCAAGGATCCTTCCTTGCAATAATTCATAGTCCTAAAATATTGTACATTATTCACTCTTCTCTCTTAACTTGCTATTTTACAACAACTGAAGTATCACTGACATTGTTAAATTTTCTTTGCATTCTTATATTGAAAAATTGTGAAAAATTTTAGAGTGAGAATGCGGGTTACCCGTAATCTAAAATTTCTGTTAGTTTAATGGTGATTTTAGTTAGGGTAGGACTAAACGAACGTTGGAAGGTTGAAGGGGTCTGTATTAACTGCAATAAATTTATTTGGAAGATAGTGTTGTCCTGATTGTTGAAATATGGCTGTAATTAGTGTGTTGTAGGCAGCAAGCAAAAAAAAGTTAACGACAACTGCAGGATTTGAACCTGCGCGGGCAGAGCCCAAAAGATTTCTAATCTTTCGCCTTAACCACTCGGCCAAGTTGCCTAATAACTGATTAAGAGTACGCTCCAGTTGTGGTCTCTGAAGTTTGAGCGCAATTATAAAATTCGTATTGTTTTATGGCCAGGGTGTTTATAGAATGTTTTAGTGTATTATTATAAGTTTAGATAAAGTCCGTAAACTTTATATCCAATAACCAGTTTCAGTGATTTAAGTTTTGAATTAAAATATTTTAATTTAATTCTGTGTATATTTATTTATTAAGTAATTGCGTAAGCTCTTACTCTTCTGTGTATTTCATATATTAAAGGGCAAACGAAACGATTTGTATGTCCCCAACTTTGTACAATATTTAGGTACTTCTTTATATATTTTTATTTTAGGAAGAACAACAGTCTCATGTATTAACTGAAGAATGGTTAATTGACTGATTAACCTTAAGATAGCATATCAAATCACTTATTGTGATTGGTTTTCATTTTGAATCAACTAATTTTGGTCTCTTGGTATTACTCACATTACTAACCATGAAACAATAAAGGACTTGCATAAACGTTGCATATATAGGAGGTCCAAAGGTGTTGGAATGTCTGAGTGATGTACTCGTACGAAGCCCCTAACTGTTATTAAGGAATTGGTTTGACCATTTGTGTTATCCAACAGACTTCAAGTCAAGAACAAGTTGTTTAAGAGAGGCATATAAAACCATGATGATTATTAGTTTATCTAAATTGTCACTCTCGTTTATATTTCTCTATGTTTTATATAATATATAGTAAGAAAGCATGTCATTGAGGCTCGAGAGACACAGAGTGCTCTATAGTTTAGGGTGATAAATCATTTTTGGTTTATACTATGTGTACCTTAAAGCTGAATTATATTAAACTATTTAAACCTTATACTGCTAAAGCCTGTGTTATGAGATATATTTTCAAATATATGGGGAATGATAACTCAAAATAACCTAATGATTATCATGGGATTATATACGCTTCGTTGAAAAACATATTTCCCAACTTTTTGCTCATACCATTGCTTGCTTATGTGTATTCAATTCTTATTAATGATTTATATCAAACTGGGGTTAAGAATTACTTAAATTATCATTAAAAGACTTTGTGTACCTCAAGATTAATTTGAAAGATTCTAGCAAGAATTGAACCTAGGCCTCCATAGTTTAAGGAGTTTACTACTTTTTACTCCATTACCATCAAGTTACGGACTATATCAATGAAGAGGTACGAGGAGATCTGAAAATGGGTAGCTAAGTGAGGAGCCACAAAAACAAAACTTGTCTTTGTGTCACCACATTTAGTTTTTGTGTCACTATATAACCCACACACCTTCAAAACTAACTATACCTCTTCCAAGACTTGAACACTAGCTACCTCTGACTATGATTGCCAATAACCGCTAGGCTAACGAGGGTCTTGTTGAAGCCAGTTGAAGCAGAGTGATTCCATGCTGTCACGTATTAATGTCACGTGATTACAATCTCTTATCACCAGAGACTGTCTTGTCGTAGAGTACCATAATACTGGTCTTTATTGAGTTTTAAATAGGCAAGGACAAACCATTTATGTATGCCTCTACTTTTTGTAATATTTGGATACTTCTTATATATATTTATCTCAAGAACAACAGTTTATTGTATTAACTGGAAAATGCTTAATTGACTAATCAAGCTCACATATATCACACTACTTGTTGTAATTGGTTTTCATTTTGAGTTAATTAATTTTGGTCTGTTGGTATTACTCACATCGCTAACCGTTCAACGATAATGGATTCAAATAAATGTTACATACAAACGTCCAACGGTGTTCGAAGACCTGAGTGATACACTTTTACAAAGACCCTAACTGATATCAAGAAATTGTTTCGCCCATAAATGTAATTTAATAGGATCCAGGTCAAGAACAAGCTGTTTTAGAAAAATATATAAACCATGATAATTGCCAATTTTTCTAATCATTATTCTCTTTCATGCTTCAATATCTTATATATATATTCCCAAAGTCAGTAATAGAGGCTTGTTTTGGACAGAATACTATCCAAATTAATGTAATAAAACTAGATATAGATCAAAGCTAAATCATAATGAACAATTCAGGCTTCCATCTGCCTAACCTATATACTAAATAATATAGAAGTATCATAATTGTCATAGCTTTCTTGATTGTATTTAATAATCTTATTAATATATTATTTTGAACTGCGATTTTACCACTTGATTTAAATTCGACTCAAAGTCTTAATTATGATTATGTGTACCTCAAGAATAATTAAAGATTTCATCAAGAATTGAACCTAGGCCTCTCTGGTTTAAGCAATTAACAGATTTTTAATCAAACACCATTAGGTCAGAGATGCTCTTGGGGAGAAGTAATGACAAGATCTGAAACTGGGTGACCAAGTGAGGAGCCACAAAATTAAATTCAGTTTTTGTGTCACTAAATTAGTCTTTGTGTCACTGTATTAACCCACGCACCTTCTTTCAGAACTCTACCTCCACCAAGATTTGAACACTCGTTAGCTTCAATGTGTAAATCCCCAACCACTGAGCTAACAGGGGTCTTATTGAAGCCGGTTGTTGTCTGTAATTTTCTCTATGAGGTGATTGATTGAAAAAAAAAAGTAATGTATTGTTTGAGACTAAATTAGTAGTACAGTTTGAGAGTAAAAGTGATCATAATTCTATTTATGTTATCTTTAGTATAATTAGAATCAATGTTTGTATTGATATTGTCCAATTTGAGGAAGGGATCTCATCCACAAGGATAAGCAACCTCGAGAAAAAGATATAACATCAGTATATACCAAGGGAGATAATTACCTTTACCTACACATTTTACGTAAGAGAATACAAAGAAGAACACATAATTGATTATGCTATAAAGATAACGCTTAACATAGACTGTTGGACAATGGCTTTATAGACTCTTTATCACGCTCGTCATAGTTAACTATTAAATTTTATAAAAACACTTGGTCAAAAAGATACGAACTTTTGGTTCTTATTGCTCCTTTAAATCAGATTTATGTAGATTATTACCAATTTTACTTGCATGAGTATCTTTTGATTAAGTGTAGCTTTTGCGTTTATGACTATAATAATCATTAATACAATATTGCTACTGAGTTTGAGAAGTATGCTCAATTTTACAGGGTATGTAGGCCAATCGAGAGAGATATTATTGGTTTTAGCATCATAATAATAGTAATATCTGGGCTTACAAGGTTTGTACCTATCTTATTATCTTCAACCCTATACAAGTTATAGATACAATCGATTATCGCTCAAGTTACACGTAATTCTTTTCCCCCATGGACATACAATCAAGTATGAGAAATTTTTATTGTTGTTGATTGACCTTGTGAATTATGTCAGTATTTATAAATTATTTAAAACTTCAGTATACAACTGCATTCAATAACCCATAAATATGATCTAATTGTTTAGATGTACCCTATCTGGCAACATCAACAATCGGATCAAAATGCAGTGAAGTTTTACGTTATCTTTACTGTATGTATGCTTGTATGAAATCATGAACGTGAATGTTTTTTGCCAAATGAATGATTTTTATATATCTTATGACATCTTTCCTTTATCGATAACATAGACTTAGCTCGCAGTTGCCTCTTCGTTGTAGTCAACTCTTCCAGCTCCTTGATTAATATTTCATTCTGTTTCACTATAATATCAGTGTCCAAACTTTCAAACAAATTAGAATTGTCCCAAAAGTTTTTCAATTCATAGAATTTAGACATTTTTCTATTGTTTCGATTGTGATGTCGATGATAATCAAAGTCTCCCCTATGCCTTTTAACATCATTGAATATATCTCTATTATTACCTGGATAATCCATCAGGAGGTTCCCGGTAAGGTTTTTATCCTCACAATCCATATCTAGATCAGGTCGAAAAGAATCCATATCTAGATCATGTCCATGTCTATGATATACTAGGAAATGTTCAGCTCTTTCTGCCTTAAGAAAATTATCAATTTTGCTCTTGGCTATAAGTTGTTTGTCTGAGAATGGATGATAATCATACTCAATACTAGAATCTTCACTGGTCTCTCTTGTGTCGTTAATAATGGGTGAATCCATTGGTTTTTGTGATTTATCCTCCTTATCTTGTAAAAGCTGTCTATTAGGTCTTCTCAATGGAGTGGATAAATTTTGTTCATCAGATGATTTTGAACTCGATGGATTCCAAGGCGGGAATGGTGGTAACTCAAACTTGTCTACTATGTGATTTCTCAAGTCGTTGATTTTAGGATGTCCCATATCTGCTTCGATTACTGAGTTTTGCTATGAAGTTTTTTGTTCTATTTATCTTGTGATCCAAATCTTTGTTATTGAAAAAAATGTAATCTTCCGATGTTAAATATCTTTAATGCAAATACATCATGTTACTATATATATTCATATATACATATATCAGACTTATAACAACCCACTTAAAGTCAATTTTTCTAAAAATGGTGAAAGATCATCTTTTCTAATCTCTATGATCGAACTTTCGAAATTGTCAATTTTGACTTTAGCACCAGTTTGTGCAGTAATCTGTTGAAATGCCATACTGAAATTATTTAAGATGGGTTTCCTAGACTGGACAGAATCTAATCCCCTCGGATACCTTGGTGATAAACCAGCTACTAAATATGTATCTGTGGCTTCATCTAAACTTGCAAGAACCATAGGCAATAATTGTTTATCTTCAGCTTCAGAGCAACATTCAATCAACCAATTGCCTAATCTTAATAAAGTCAGTGGATTTTGATAAAGGGGAAGATCTGGACCATCTTGAAGAACACATAGCCTGTATATTCTCAAATGTTTGATTAGTTTCTTTTCGAGGATAGCTACACCAGTCTCAAATATTGATTTTTGTAAAAATTGTGCATGTTTAATACCTTTAGATAATAAATCAATTTTTTTATCATCAAGTGCATCCCAACTTAACCAAAAATTGGATATCCATTTTTTTCTAGATCTTTCCATTAATTTCGTTATTCTTTTTGTATTTTTGGCGGTCTCGTTATCATCAGAATCATTATATACAGCTGTATTATCATCGTCATCGTCATCATCATCAGCTCCAGTAAGATCAGAGGATTTTCTCGTACCCGCATTGTTTTCACCATTGCTGATATCAGCATTGGCACCTACTTCTAGTAATGCAGTGAGTGCCTCCACAAATTCACTAGCGCTAATAGAACCACGATATCCAAACGTTCGAATGAACCCATCTCTAATGATATCTTGTAAACCGTATCTATCTAAATTTCTATCAAAAATTGGTCCCAATTCTCTCTTGACAGAATTATCCATATAAAGCCATGATTCATGAGCTGTAGTCAATGGTATACCCATTCTTGCAAACATTTTGTGTAATCTTTTCTTTCCATTTTCATTCCATATTGACAGTTTGGCATTGACAAAATTAGAGTAATAGAAGCTATCATATAGGGATGAATGTCTCAAAAGAAACAAATAATAATCTGGTTGAATCTCTAAAGATAATGTATCTGGTGTCTTGACAGGTCCATTAGTACTTATTGTATGTTGATTAATAGCTGGAGACAGTCTTTTCACCTCATCCTGAAGTAACGGATATAGTCTATTATATACTGGCGAGTATGAGACATCTAAGGAAGTAGCACCTAATATAGTTAACCATAAATATTGTAAATTCGTTTCACCGATAGAAGACAATAACGAATATACTTGTGAGGATATTGAATTCACTATAGTTGTACCTTGAGAATAATAGTCCTCTAATGTTGTCTCATATTCATGCATTTGTCTCTTTCTTAATTTCTTCAATTTCTTGGCATCGTTTTCATCATCATCGTTCAATCTCTTTCTATTAAATCCATTATCATCATCGTCGTCGTCATCGTCGTCGTCGTTATGGTCATCGTCGTCTTCTTCTGTATGGTCATCTTCATCATCATCTTCATCATCATCTTCATCATCATCTTCATTCTCATCTTCATTCTCATCCATTTCATCCTCTAATTGCAATAATTTCAAATATGCTTCTTTCTGTTCACCCAGAGAATCTTCAATGGTTCCATCATCAAAACATTGAACAATATCCGAGCCAAATAAGTTATCTAAATTCCAAGGTCGATGACTATCCAAAATGTAAATATACCTCTTAAATTGTTTCTCTGTAGTATCCACATCATGCAAATTTTGTACCAAATACTCATCTGGAATTATACCAAGAAAGGTCTCAATATCAATGTATCCACCAAACCCTACGAGAATAACGCTGTTGATATTATCATCCAAATTATCATAATGGTACTTTAATTCAGCATATCCAAACACAGGCACAATCTGTAATTGAACCAACTGTCTCTTAAACATAAGAGATAGCATTTTTGTAGCACATAAAGCATCGATATTAAGACATGAAACAAATATCACTAGTTGACATGAGGATGGACTTGAAGAAGACTGTAGTATCTTATTGTACGCTTGTGTATATTGATCGATTCTATAGTACATGAATCGCTATCAAAGTGGTTCACTAGTGATAGCTTGTTGTTATTTGATAATATGCTTATTCGATGATTATCAAAATTTTTCAGTTTTATATGAAACGCGTTTTGATTTGATTTCGTGTTTGTTTACAGTTGAAAGGACTAAAGAAATGAATGGATACCGAACTGTATTGACAGTGTGTAGTGGTGATGGTGCTGGTGATGGTGTGTGGAAGTTCTCTTAGTTACAGAGGGTAGGTTATGTTGTTTGAACCAAAACATAAGCTTCTCTGGTCTTATTTTTTTTTTTTGGGTCTTTATAGGATATAAGATGGACGTCAAAACTTTTACCGAAACAGATACAACAACTGGTTATAATGACTTGACAACGACTTAAAAGATCAAATATCATCATATCAAGTGAACTCTCTCAGTTCATTATAGAGAGAAACAGTATACTTCGTGGTGCACGGGTAAGTTAATAGTGAGTTGTTCAAACTGAAAAATCGTTATTCACAGTATTAAAGAGTAGATGAGTTGGTTTGATTCGATCTGGAAAGGAGTATCAGGATAATCAAGTATGCTTGTGAATGAACTAGTTGCTTTGATAGCTTTAACTGTTACCTCTGTAGAGGCATTTGGTTTTAATTTTGGACACCATCAGCAGCAACAACAGCAAAGACAACCTGAACAATCTTATGAGGACAAAATATTGAATAATGATTGTCGAGATTATCTTTGTCCAGATACATTTAAATGTGTAAAATCTTCAAAGGATTGTCCATGTCCATTTCCAAAATCTCAGTTAAGATGTGTTCTTCCAAACAAGGACTATGTTTGTATCTCAAAACCAGCTACACATGATCCAAAATGGAGTGCTCTCTATGATGATCCAATCAAGGGCCCAGTCTCTAATATTAAAGGAATGAGAGATTGTGGTTGGGTTCTTGATGCTTATAAGGGTTTAGTATAACTAGATAAAGTATATATATATATATATATATAGAATCAATCTCTATTTCTACCTGGTACCCATCTCTTATATATAATCTCACCAACTTTATATGCACTGAATAACCTCACAAAGTCACCATTATTCAAATATTTCAATATTCGTTGTGGTGTTTCTAGTCTTTCCACATAGCATAGTACAAGAGTCTTCTTTGCACCACCAGCAACACGGGCAATGCTAGAATACCAAGTATAATCATTAGAGGTTTCACTGTCCATGACCATGATACAAAATTCTGCATGTTGGAAAGGTGGTCCCCTCTTGTATAATAAATAATTACAACCAAATTTAATACCTGATCTTACACACCACCCATGTGATCTGTAATGATGATATGCAACGTATTCAATCAATAGTTTTGATAATTCAGGAGTATATTCCAAAAATTCGGTAGTGTTTGTTATCCTTTGAATTAATTTATCAGTTGAAATATCTAATACAGGTAATGCAAAGGTAAGAAATATGGTTTCTACTGGCATTAATTCTAAACTTTCCAAATTCTTAATATTCCCAGAATCATCGAACAATTCACTGTCTTCATCTCGTAAACTAGTTATTATTTTAGCATCATCCTTTATTTCGTCAAGAGACACTTGGCTTTCCTTAAACTTCCTCAATATTTCTCTTCCTCTTTCTAGCAAGATACTTTCATCCTCAATGGTACTCTTCCCACTTTGTCTCAATTTTAACATCTGTTGGTCTAACTTCACACGTTCTCTCTTAAATTCTTGTCTTTGTAACCTCCTCCTTTCTGTAATCTTCTCCAAACTTAAAGATTTATTGTCATCATCCTCACCAAATTTGATCAATGTCCTTTGTCTCCATGTTGGCTCACTACGTGATAAATGTCCACAACCGAAGAACCCATTATCCCAAAGATACATCATATCATTTAAGTCACGAACTAAAATATGTGTGAATTGGTTACCAATTATATCAACAGGTATCTTTCTCGGTAGTCGATTAGTACTAGTCCAGTATTTATAAAGCCAGTATACCCATGAAACAGGATTATGTGGTATTAGCTGTGGTAAATCATCAATAGGATGAATTGGTAGTGGGTACTTATATCGTATGTAGTTTGGTTTACCTTTGGCCATTGTCTTATATCTACTTGCTCTGATATCTACCTCATCGATTGAAAATTTTTTTTTTATTCCAGATTCAATAATGCTTACCATATCATATATCTATTCATATGGTTTAGAAAATATAAGTAAAGCACCGACACAGCAAGATGTTTGCAATTACATTCGATAGCATTAGATAAAATAAGATTATAAAAGATTTATGTGAAAAAGAGATCAGATACCGTTGTAGTCTTGAGAAATCATTGTGCTTACATCGACTTTCGTCTTCGAGCAACATAACAAATGTCATCATATGAAGTAACAAAACGAAGTGCAAATGAGAGAAAATAGCATTACCAACTGGTAATATGTACTAATTTTCATTGAAAGCTTGCAGATAGTTCAATTACTTACACTCTTTATTTTGAGATTTAGAAGGAAGTTACTTCAAAAGTTGTAAGTATTTAACTCGCCTTATATACATTTTTCCTCTGCAAGAAAATTTTTCATCAGTGTATTTAACAGTGCGCTGTTTAATATTTGCAATGACTTTCTATTAGGGTTAGACCTATGTTAGTAGTATAATATTTTACATGTATTAAAGTACAAAGTTACAATGACATTGATAACAACATCGATTGTCATCTAAATATATAAAAATTCTTAGTAATATACAAAAGTCTCTATATCACAGATCAAGCTGAAGCTAAATCTGAGAAATATTGACGTAGAATCAATGAAAGCATTTCAGGTAGTTCACTGATATCATGAACAACAACATAAAACTCAAATGGGAAACTATCAAGATACTTGTTTATCTTTAGTTGTGGGTTGCCGAATTTATCAGGCACGTAATGAACTTGACTCATATCCATAATGGATTCGTTGGAACTAATACCATCGATGATCACAAACACTAACATAATCTTTTTCTCTCTAGCACGACGAACCAATCTTTGGATAGTTTCATGATCCTCACAGATACCATCAGAGATGATAATTTCTAATTGCCATTGATCAGAGTTGGTTAGAGCACGACCACGTTCGAAGATTTTGATAGACTCAGCAACTAACCTTTTAACGTCAGTCTTAGTGTCATGGAAATCAAACCATTGGAAAGCCTTTGCACCAGATTCATTACTGAATTGTTGATCAAATGAATGAACCTCTTTTGAAGTTTCACCAAATTTAACAATGGATAAAGAACCAGATTCTAATTGTGTCAAGGTTTTAGATACCAAACATAAACTGTCAAATGCTAACTTAACACATTTTGATTCACTCATAGACTTGGAATTATCTAAAGCAATCATAATTTGATATTCACGTTTACTTGGTTTGGTTCTTCTTAACCAGATCTTGTCTTTACGGAATTGAGAAGCAATGTATGGGATAATTCTTTTCATGTTTAACCTTTTACCAGTTTTGTAATCACCCTTTAGTTTAGTAGCCAGAGTTGGTTCAAGAATCAAACGTAATTGTTCTCCTAGACGAGATACTAAATCTGCGACAGCAATTTCACTCTTGTGCCATAATTCACGAGATTCTTCCATAGTTTTAGAAGGTGTATCGCTAATTAAACTTTGCTGTGTCTCTCGATCAATTTCCTCAATCAATTCATCCAACTCATCTTCCTGTTGTTGACCCTTTAATAAGTCATCTTCATTCAAAAATTGGTTTTGGTCAAGTGCATTGTTTCTTTCACCGGCAAAGACACCAGATCCCTTAGCATCGTCATCCTTTTTATCATTCCCTTCATTATCCTTCATGTCATCCTCAACTTCATGGTGAGAAATTTCTTCTTCTGCTAACATATCATGATCTTTAGATTTTTCATCTTCATTTTCAACCTCCTTATCAGAAACATCATCATCAATAGCCATATCCTCATCAATGGTTTGTAATTGTTCTTGATTAGCGGATCCTAGTGCTTGTGTGTCAGCTTCGGTGTTAGCACCTTCAACATGCTCAAACTCATCAGGACGTTCATTGGCTTTTGGTTTGGATTCTTTTTCCTCTTCATCTCTTTGTGACGCTTCATTAATGTCTTGTCTGCGTCTGTGAAATTCCTTCATACTATCACCTAATTGTTTTATGGCTTCCTTAGCTTCTTCTCTTGACGATTCTGTAGCTTCGGGTTCTTTTTGTTCATCTTGGTGAGTGTTTTGAGTGTTACCAGAACTACCAACATCTTCTTGTTCTTCAGTATCCTTGGAATCAGAGCCGGTGCCCTTGGAACCAGATTGTTGTTGAACAGCAGCATCAGCATCGATTGCGTCTTCATCCATTGCATCATCAAGCCCATCCAAACCTTCAATATTGTTTTCATCAGCATTCTCCTTTTCATCATTCTCTGGAGTTTGATCTTCACCTAGTTGAGCTTCGTCAGATTCATTTTCCTCTTCCTCCCGTTGTTCAATATCAAGTTCTTGGTCTTGTTTCTCATCTTGTTCAGCAGCTTCCTCATCGATCTCGCCATTTTCTTCTTGCTCAAGATCTTCAACTTCTTCTTCATTCTCGTCGACATCATTTTCATCAACATCCATCTTGTCTTCGGCATTGCTTAGATCTTGTTCGCCATCTTCTTCTTCCTCATGATCTACCTCGTCTATATCGTTCAACTCATCATCGTTTACATCCTCATTAGCTTCTTCGCTTTCTTCACCAGAGTCTAAGTTCATATCATCTGGTAATTCCATTGTTTCAATTTCAGGCACATCTGTATCTAATTCTTGACCTTCTTCATCCCTGACTTCATCTTCTTGTTCCCCAACATCTTCCTCTTCATCACCTTCTTCAGCGTCGGTATCATTTTGATTATTTTCTTTGTTGTTGTCAGTCTCATCCTCTTCCCCTTCAACCTTTGACTCATCATTTTCTTCTTTATCATTCTTGGACTCATTTTCACCATTGTCAACATCTTGATCTTGATCTTCGCCAGCTTGAACATCGTTTTCATCGCCCTTGTTGTCCAAATTCTTGTCAGAGTTCTTTTCCTTTGAATCATCGTCTGGTTGTTCATCCCACATCTTGTCATCAATGGCATTTGGATCATCTTCGTCAATATCCTCAATCTGTTCATCCAGTTCTTCTTCTTCAGAATTCATATCCTCTTCGTCTTGATCTTCGTCTTCTTGGTCAGAAATATCTTCCATTTGACCTGCCATGTCACCCTCCATATCAACAGCATCATCCTCATCCTCATCTTCTCTATCATCTTTATTCTTTTGCTCCTTGTTTTCCTGTTGAGCGTCTTCTGTCAAATCATCGTCTTGTTCAATATCCTTAGAGTTATTTTGAGCACCTTCACCATCGCCTAGACCAGTACCTTCATGTAAATTATTGTCTTCGACTTCTTCACTTGGCGGTTGTGGAGAACAGAAACCATTCTTTGCTAAATTATAAAGAATGTTAGTGAGGATGTAGGTACCATGACTTGTGCTAACATAGTAATCTCTAGCCTTTTCCATAACAGTACGCAATAGTATGAAGTAGTTGTTAATGACTGGAAGGGTAAAAACAACAATAGCTCTTACCGAAATGGAATCAGAAGCTGTGAAGTCAGTGCTCCTTAATAATTCGATTGCTGCACTCATTTTAGCTAAAACAGAAGCACTGTGTAATGTCTTGATATTAGTCATGATTTTCTTAGAAGTGGCAGATAACCAATTATCCTCTTCTTCAGAAACAGAACTCATGTCATTCTCCATGACCTTTTGGAATGCCAATACAATGGACGTGAAAATCTTTCGGAAAGTAATATCCACCTCTTGAATCTTTAGTGAAATTTGCTCTTCTGGTTTAATTTGCATAGTATCAGCTTGTGCAATCCAATTAGTTATGACATCATAGACGTAGAAGTTATTAGAATTCTTGTTTTCGTTGATCTGAACAATAAAATTTTTGATAAAGTTACCAAACTCAGATAATAAGGCCGCTGCTCTGACATCTAAAATTGTCATATCAGTAATCTTTTGGTTGAAAGTTGATAATGACATTTTAGTCTTGAATAAGAAAGAAGTGTCAGTACTGGAAGAGATAGAAGCATCGATGATATTTATTGTCTCTAGAGAATAATCAATTAAAATTGGCAACCATTGGCAGAAATATCTCATTTGGTTGAAGTTAAACTCTAATGAAGCCTGTTTTATGGAACCTTCTGAAGCACATAGATTTTCCATTGTTTGACGCATTTCTTTCAACTTACTGTAGTTGGAAGATAATTCATATAAAGGTTGTCTGGTAGTAATCAATGAGAAAATCAAATTTTCTGTAATAGCCATACCCTTCTGAATACCTGCAATTGGAATATCCTCGGCTGGATCAGCCACCACACCTCTCAAACGTGGAATTAAATCAACTATTCTGAAGTAGTAAGTGTCTGATTCTTCCAAGTCCAACCCAGAGAAAGATAAAGAATTTGCTAGAACTGCTGTAGCAGAACCTTGGACCTTATGTATATCTTCCCTTAGGCTTGTCTTTAGACCAATTCTTCGACATTCTTTCAGAGCATCACTAAATAGTTTATTCTTTTGGGTTTTCAAAGAGGCTAATTTCTTCTTGAGCTCTTTCTTATAAACTCCTGGAGTTTCATCCCGTAATCTGTCGGCTTCTCTGGCATATTCTTTTACAAATAGTTCCAATTTAGGGAAAGTTTGATCAGCTACCTTGTTAATGTAGGTGGACATGTTCTTATTGACAACATCAATATTTTTCAAAACGTTGGATCTTGAACTCCATTCCGGAATCTTAACAACCAGTGCCTTGCTTGATTCTAAATCGAATTCAGCAAAAGATCCAGAACCTAATTTGTTTAAATGCATCTTGATATTTGGTGAGTATGATAAACCGTTCTCGATTAGTGGGAGAACTGCTGTCGATAATAAGCTTCTATATTTACGCACAAGTTTGTACAGACTGTTATGCGAACGACGAGAACTTTGCTTCAAAGCATCAATATTAACATCCTTCCAACTAGCCAACAGAATGACCTCTGAAACGTCTTTTTCCAAGACCTTTCTACCCTTTGTCAAGGCTTCCACAATTATTGGCACAAACTGGCGGTAATAAACTAGAATGTTATTCAAAGCATGCGATACTTCATAAGTGTGGCCTAGAAGATCTATATGTTTTTTAAAAGACTCAACTAGTTGCAGACGTGCTGTGAATTCACCATAGGTACTTTTGCTGAAGAAAATATTCAAAGAGCCTAGTAAGCTTGTGTTTAATTTCTTTTCTTCAACAATCTCAGAATCATTATTGACATTTGCGACAATGATGGTTTCAAACAAATAAAACCACCATTTACCGATAGATTTTTTGGTGTTTTCATCTTCAGTATTGAATAAGCCATTCCAGGTGTGTAATTCCAATCTTCTCCAGGAGACAATCAAATCTGTCAAGAGTTTGATGTGAGATTTCAGAGAAACTTCGGAAAAAGCATACTTTTCCCATTCGACTACAAATGTATAAATTTGTTCGAGTTTTTGTAATAGTCTGGCTAGTGGTGTCTCAGCAGAATAATCCAAGAACTCTTGACAAATTCTACCTAGTTCATTCAATGTGGCATGTTCGGGCCATTGTTTGTGCAAGTCAAAAACGGTCCTCCAAAGACTATTAACAATCTTAACAGCCTTTTGTAACTCCGAAACAGAGGAGTTCTTGTAAAAATTAATTCCTTTTATATCAACATCTTCATCAAACATTTTGATTTGGCCATACAGGTTATTTATGACGGATGACAACTGACTACCATTCAAATTATGCGATTTCAACTTTTTCGATTCATCAACCATCAATTCAACAATAGCAGAACCTTGTTTTGTGACATAAGAGAGGTCGTATGTATGACTTTCTTCGAAGATGGACATGTAAGCAGTAGCAATATCATAGTAAATGTTATCAATATCGTCTTTACCCTTTTGGTTTTCTTCTTCACCTAAAACAAGAGAATCTCCATAATCAGGAAATAGCTTTTCGAATTCAGCCTCAATATCTTCCTCTTTATCATCGTATCTAAACATACTTGATTCTTGTTGAGCTTTTTGTTCTTCCTTCATACGTCTCAAAGACCATCTATAATATAAGGAGTGCAAGACATTGTTAAGCAATGGTAACAAATCCCTATCATTCTTGTGAACTTCATAAAGGTGTAAGAAAAATATCAGAATCTTTTCAGAATTAATATCTTCGGCAGTAGACCTCTTAATGATTTTGTTTAACTCATTAAACGACTCACTAATACGAGAACCATTAGTAATAATCAGTGGATCAATTGACCATAAGGATGATAAGTTTATATTCTTGCCGTTCTCGACTCTAGAGTATTTTAGTAGGTCGAAACCAAATTTCATACTCAGAACATAACCTGTGAAAATTTCGTTCAAATCAGAAAAGTATTGATAACCTTGTTCTAGACGTTTCAGAAAATTTGATGTATTTTGTTGGAACATGTCATAACGATCTTGAGATATGTTGTTCCATTTCTCCATGGCGATTAACAAGTCTGAGGCTTGTTCAGGCGAGACGGTTGAATTCAGGAATGCAGTCCATTCGTCAAATAAGTTGTCAACAGGTTCTTGAGGACGGTATATCCTTGGCTTTTGAGGAGCATCAGTATCTGAGACAACATTGACGTTCTGTTCTATTTTTAGTCTGTCATCCCCACTTATGACTTGGCGCACTCCTGTCCAGCTATTAGTTAATTGTTGAGAGTAATTCTTATGTTTGGTGAATACATCGTAAAGAACGTAGTCATGTACTGCAGGGTCGAACGGGATATCTGGAGCATATAAGGTAATTAAGGCAACACCAAAAAGAATCCACGCTTTACCTACATCAATAGCTGGATTACTGATTTGGCACAAACCAATAGCAGGAGAAATGTATCTCTCGAAAACATCGTAAAATGCAGAGTTGGAGTGCTTCAAAACATACTGGGAAATATCAATGGCTTCTAAATCATTTATATCACCTTCGACATGAATGTTGATTATATGTTTGATCCAGCCTAATAACAAAGTGGAAAACTCATGGATTTGATTCTTTAAAATGTAGTCAGACGACTTGATTGTAGCAGATACTAAAATTTTTGCATCGGCTATTGTTTGGCTTATTAAGCTACCAGAGAATGACTTAAATTTGTTAGCTTTCAGCATAACGTTTTCAAAGAATTCGGAAGTAACTAGTGAATCGGTATGTGATTTATAAATACCATCCATGGGAGAGTAGAGCAAATCAAATACTGGTGGATAAGCATAATTTTCGGTTGAAATCTTAACCATCTTTTGAGTCGACACAGAGGAAAAGGGAGCAATGATTGAAATTAATTCTGCATTCTTGCCTTCTTCGCGGAAGAGCAATCTTAATAAGTTATCAAATTCGTCCATGAAAAAATGTTTTCTTTTATTCAAAAAGTTATTGGAAATTTCTTCCAGGTCCTCGATACCCTTTGTCAATTTTTCAACCAGTTCATTAAAGTTCCCAATGTTATTATTCAAAATATCTTGGAATAAAATGGTGAAAACATAAGTTAGATCACTGATTGCTTTGTAAGATTCGGCAAATTGCAACCTTTTAACCATGTCAAATCTTGAACATAGCGCAGATAACGTATCCCACAGTTTCCAGCCTTCGCTAGTGGCTGGATATGCCTTTCTAAAGGCTTCCCATAAAAGGGTAATTGAATGTCCTCTTGTCAGATTGAGAGTGTTTTCAAACTCAATACATATTTTCTTGAATTCTTCAATATTGCATCCAGCATTTTCAGCAGTAGTAGACCATTGTTCAAATAACTCCTTATACACTCTTAAACGAGCTTCGTCCTTTTGGGAAGCTGTTTCAAAAGAACTATCGGCAATAACTAACAATTTCCAGTACATTCTGTAGTTTTCAGGTTGTTCAAAGAGAGGAACATTATTAATACCGTTTAAAAGATAATCGTTTAGCTTGCACAGCAAAGTAAAAATTGGAATTCTTGGAGTTTCTTTTACATGACGGCCATTAGCGACAGCTGCAGATAGTTCAAGATAACTTAAATCATCAACCTTCGCATTAATTGATTTGGTATTGGAATGTTTCAATTTTTGAATAGATTTCATCAGCAAACGCAGACTTGCTAAGAGGTACAAGGATTCTGCAGAATCAATATTTTCCGAGATCTTCTCCAAATTTGAAAGAGTATAGACATTCAAAGTAGGTAAAATGCTTTGCGAAGCTAGAGATGGTTGTTTGATTTTGAGAACATCGTAGGTCTTCGACTCTGATAAGAAAGCTAAATTGTTGAGTTTTTCAATGATTTCATTAGCACCCAGAAAGTTGATATAATTGTTTAGCTCAACGGCAAAGTCATTTTCCTTGAAATAACAGCAGTTGATAATGTTTGCGTACCATTTCTCGACATTTGACAATTGGTCAATTGGAACTAGCGCAGCCAATGATTCAGTCACTGCAGCACCCTCTGTCAATTCAATTACGTCCTGTATCTTTGCAAAGGCTCCTAAGGAAGATAAATAAGAAGGAAGAAATTTAGTTACTGGAATACTTGATTTCAAGTTATTCAAACTGAGTTTTTCTAAATCATCAATAGTTTTGACATCTTGATTACCGTACTCGGTGTCATCATACTGTAAAACGACGGAATCAAAACTAGTCGCTCTCTCTCTCAAATCATCAACGTAAACTTCGATACCTCTATTCCTCATAGCTCTGGATAGTTCACCATATTTCGGATCCATTGTAATAAATAATCTAAAGTTTGGATGTGGTCTTAATATACGAGGTTCGCCATTTGCTTGACTACATTCATTAATTAGTAAAGAACCGTTTGTTTCTAGAAGAGAGTTTAATCTATCTAAAACGGATGGGGAGCAGAGATTGGCATTATCTAAAACCAGCCAGTGACCTTGTTCGACAGCTCTCACCAGCATACCATCAAACCACTCAAATCTGACGGATCTTTCATTCTCTAGAGTAGAGGAGAATGATTTGATTTCATTATAAATACTCCTCAATTTATCATTATCTGTGAGGTAAGAAAACATCTTTTTGAATTTGTTTTCAAGAACCGTAAACTTCTCAATAGTAATGGTATCAAAAAGAATCAAACTTAATAAATCCAATGCAGTAGAGGTAGCATTGTAATTATGGCTGGATAATGTTAAATTGGCTGATAAGATTTCTCTCAGAACAACCCTTAAGTTTTTTACGACATATGATATTTTCCTAGTTAAATCTACTTGTTCATAACCACCTAAAATATCCATACTGTCAACTTCGCTATTCATGGAGAAAACGCCCACCTCGGCACCAATTACAGAGGCTAAGTATTGGATAATTTCTGTTTTACCAGAATTAGTTGGGCCAACCAAGATTAATGGCCAGTTGTTATTGATACACCTCAAGACAGTTTCGTAGATTGGAATGTTACATTCTAATGGTGATAGGTTTTGTTCGGTTGGGTAATGATATAGCGAATTTCTATTTGTAATTTCATGGTTCATTTGGATATAATCACTAGTAATCTTAGAAAAGTTCTCCTTCTTATCAAATTTACCGAAAACAGTTTCGATTAATTCCTGAGCCTTCTCTCTATCAGATGAAGTACGAAATCTTTGTTTAACAATAGTGTCAACAAAGTCAAAGATTTCAACCTTGTCAGCAATGGATTGTGTACTCAAGAGTTTTAACCATCTTAAAGCATCTCTCAAGTTAAACTCCCATGGAGCACCAGAGGAGCCCCATATTTTCCTTCTACTAACGTCCTCTTCTAATGTAGACATCATCTTGATCATTTTCAAAGAAACCTCTGTAGAGATATTTGGGTACAAATGATTGGCAATCATAAGCAAATCCTCTGTCTTTAACATGTCCACATAGACCACGGTGAAACGGTTGACAAACGATTTTGGTAAACCCTTTCTGCCACCACCCTGATATTGAGGATTCTGGGCAGCAAACACTAGAAAATTAGGATGGCAAGTAAATGATCTATCTAGTTCGGGAATATAAGCTTCACCACGATGATCAAGACAAGCGTTTAACCCTTCCAGAACAGATTGAGATGCTAAATTCATTTCATCCAACAAAACCCAGTGTCCCTCTTGCATAGCCCTTAAGAATGGAGCATCGTGCCAAACAAACTCACCAGTCTTTTCGCCAGGGGCATCAGAACCAAATAAATCTACAAGATCAGTCTGCTCGGACAAATTAATACGAGTTAACTTATTGCCACTGATCTCAGTCAACGCTGTAACCAAACTAGTTTTACCAACACCCGGACTACCTTCTAGTAAAATAGGTTTGTGAACTTGTAGAGCTCTAAGAACTCTCATTAAGTTTGTGGTTGTTGTTGGAGCCTCTAGATTGAAGGAAGGGGAGGTGCCCTGTTCCTTAGACCTTGCCAAACCAAATAGGCCGACTGTTAAAAGGTTATCGGTAACGGATATATCGTATTCATTATTGATATACTGCAAAAGTTTGTGTCCAGCAAATTTAGATAGTTTTTTGATACAGGTCATCTTTAAAGCAGCCAGAGATTCTTCATCCTCCGCTAAGTAAGCTGTGTTGTTAGTACCCAAGGCATCGATAAAAACCATAGCAGCCCCATGAACAAGGGCAGCATATGGATTTTTTATCTTTGGATATGTACTATCAATAAATTCAACCCATGCGAGAATATCACGTAAAGAAATTACACCATTGGTAGCACTACCACCACCGATTTTTTTGCCAAACCACTCAGAGAAAGCAGTGATAACAGGAGTAAGTAACTTAACCTCTGGAGATAATCTAGATGAAACAATTAGTCGAACGTCGTCAAAATTTTCCATTGATGGAACCCAAATTTCAGTGAAACGGTTTCTTAAAGCTGGAGAAAGCTCCTTTTTACCATAGTCACCACCTGGATTCATTGTTGCAAAAAATTGGAAACCCTCCTTAGCAGTTACAAAATTGTCTTTGGAGCCCTTCTCAGCTAGTAAAAGACTTCTTTCAGGTTCCAATACACTATTCAATCTTTCTAAAACAGAGTCATCAGCTAAAGAAATTTCATCAAGCAAGAAAAGGTTGCCTGTCTTTAAAGCATGAATTAATGGACCATCACACCATTCGAAGAGTACATTCAGGCTATCTTTCAATTTCTTGATCTCTGTTTGTTGTTTATCATTAATACTAGATTTATCGGTGTTTTCGTAAAGCTCGAGTAGCACATCCAGGTCTGTTTCTTCCTGATTATTCAAGGCGATTTGCAACTCATGAATCAATTTACTCTGTATGTCAGAACGATTACGTACAGGTCTTTGAGCACCTAGGATATCACCAGTTTCGGTATTTTGGTGAGCATTTAATGTGATTAATTCCTTGTTCATAAATTCAGCTAGTAATTGGCAAATTGTAGTTTTACCGCAACCAGTTTCACCAACTAGAAGGACAGGCTCGTTATTTTTTAAACTTGTGGATACTAGTACAGCCAACCTACGTAGACCTCTAGTCCAAACAACGGAATGTTGATCTTCCAGATTCTTGTTCTCTAGGCTTTCATAGTAATTGTTCATGTTAAGTTTTACCTTCATTACTTTTTCCAGTATCCTCTTTATAACAGCTTTTTCTTGTGGATTTCTACACCTTTCAGCCAAAAGCATGTAACCATTAGCTGCAAGTTCTTCGTAGCCAACGGCATCTCTTTGAGCCCAACGGAAAAGATCACGCAAAGTTGCAAAACTATTCTTTTGTTCAAATAATCTTGCAGCAGATCTTTCAATTGATAGTTGACGATAAGCCTCCACGATCTTCTTTGCATATGTTGGTGCAATTTGACAACGTTCACGTAAAATAGTTTCTAATTCGTCTTGTGGAATATCATCAAAATGTAATTCCAAGAAACGGTTCCTAAATGCCCTAGAAAGAACCTTACGACCACCATAAATACCAGGAGGGTTTTGAGTAGCAAAAAGCATGAAATCAGGGTGTGGATGTACAACTTCTTGAGTTTCCGGTATGAAAAGTTCCCTGTTATCATCTAATAATCTATTAAGAGCTTCCAAGACATCAGTTGGAGCTAAATTCAGTTCATCAAGAACAATCCAATAACCTTTTCTGAGAGCTTCTACAAGTACACCTTCCTGAAATGCTAACTTACCAGTATCATCTGCGATGTATGTGCCCAAATATTCCTGCAAATCAGTATGTTCATGGTTGTTAATACGAACAAATTTATGACCAGTAACATCAGCCAAATATTTGATCATACTTGTTTTACCAGCAGATGTTGGACCTTGTACAAGGACAGGGAACCTCCTGCTAGAAGCTGCTCTAACTAAATTCATCATGTTTTTTTCAACAAATGGTGTAATAATGTAATGTGCTTGTTCCTTAATTTCATCGTGACCTTTTCTCATCCAGTAATGGTTGAATTTAACAAAATCTGGGCCTGGAGCTGGTGGAGCTTGAGAAATTATGGAGTTCATATTTTTTAACCTTCCTAAGGTAAACTTTTTGATTAGTGGTTCCAAAATCTCTGCCGATTTCTGATCCAGCAACGTTAAGAAACTCATACAGAAACCATCATACAGTGACCGACGAAGACCGTAAATATGAATGATATCGCAAACGTAAAGTAAGGTACGAGTTAGAGTACGAATACTGAAATGAGGCTTTTGATTGGAACCGTCAACGATTTTATTACTTTCGGATAACTTCTTGGCTTCTAGATATAGTTCAGCAATATCATTACCAACCCATTCATCACTAGCACTGTACTTACCGATATACTTATCAATAATTGCCAAAAGGTCAGTGATGTCACGATCTGGGGAATGGACGTAAATTTCAGTAAATCTTGACCTGATACCAGACGGTAGGTCTCGTTTCCCAACATCAGTAGCTGGATTCATACATGAAAAAATTCGAAAGTCAGGGTGGGCCTCAACGGGCTCAACATCACCTTTTTCTGATAAGAGAATATTTCTCGTTGATGCTTCTGTTAATAGATCGGAAATACTTTCCAAAGTGTCGGCAGAAGCTAAATTAACTTCATCTAATAATAACCATTCACCATTTCTTACAGCCTTGACTAAAGAACCTTCGACGAAATCAAAAACAAATGAGTTGTCAATTGAGCTAGACTGGGCCTCAAAATTCTTAACTTTTTTTTAAAATTCACCCACTGTTCTAGTAACACCTTTTTGTCGTAAGAATCCAATCTCCTTCTTTTCTTGTTTGTTTGTTCTCCATCAACATTATTATCTTCTGGCTTCAGTATGCTTTGAGCCATTTTGTAGGCTTCATTCCATAATCTAACAACATTCTTCCATTGGTTCTTATTAAAACACTTATGCAACATCTTGTAAAATCTTTCATTCTTCTTGATAGAAAATGTGGCAGCAAATAGTGATTCAAAAGTTTCCTGGACGGGGACAGCAATTGTCTTTGAGTTTACAGGTTTATAACCACCTAACAAATCGCCTGTTTCCGTTTGCTGAGAGACATTAATGACAGTTAAAGTTTTATTCAACACCTTTGCCAATTGTTGAACGACAGTCGTTTTACCAGTACCTGTCTCACCGACCAATAGGACTGGTTCAGTCATCTCTACGGCAACAGAAATCTGCTCCATTAATCTCAGAGAATGGTTTGTCATTGCGAAGGAAGTTGAGTTGGGAGACTTTTTCTTTAAGGATTTATGCGATTTCATTAATGATGTTCTACCAATGGAAATATGGTCATCAAAATCTTCGAATTGTGGAACATGTTTGTTCAAAAATAAAGAGACTCTAGAGCTAGCAATTTCTAGGGATTCGCCAACTGTATGAATTAAAGGTTCTAATGCTTTGATTTCGCCAATAGAGCCTGCAAAGCAATCAGTGGCCTCAGCAAATATACTATCATAAATAGATGATTCAATTAGCTGATCTGGTTTAGTGATATTATTGGTTTCAAATAAATGTTCAAGTCTTTGGCATAATTTAACTAGGTCTCTGGCCGAAATGACTCTTGCGTGAGCACCTCTGTTCAAAGATATAAACCTTGGGTCAGCGTATATTTTCTTAACTGACTCGTATGTGTGTATCAGCTTTGGAACTAATTGAGATAAAACTGGGTATCTTTGACATAAAATTTTGCTCAAATCGTCCGTAGTAATTTCATCCATGAAAACGGTTTTCCAAATTCTCATACCAATCATATTTAAATTATAGTTGTTTTCCTTATTCGATTTTTTAATGGTATCATCCGTTATTCTGACTGTGGATATGAGTTGAAACCCATTGGCAGCCTTTACAGTCTCACCTCTCGAAGGAATAGTCAATTCACGCTTTTCTAAAAGAGATAAAAGAATTGAAAGAACTTCGGTTGGAGCTTTGTCAATATCCTCAATAAGAACCCATCTACCTTCTTTAACAGCAGTGGTTAAGACACCAGATCGCCATTCAAAAGTACCTGGCTTTTCTCCAGAGGTATATGTACCAATTAATAACTTTGCATCAGTTTGTTCACCAAGATGAATTTTGACAATGGTTTTTTGGCAACCCATGTATTTACTTAATTCATTAATGATAAAAGTCTTACCAGCCCCAGCTTGACCAATCAACATAACAGGTGAGAAGCTCTGGATTTGTTTGGCCAAAGCACGTAATGTGGAAATAGTCTTTTCTGTTGGAACAAACGATAATGGATGGTTGACCTCATCCTTTAAAGTATGGATTCTAGGAACTAGGATACCACAAATAGAAACAACCTTCTCATCTAAATCAGTTGGATTGATAGTTAAGTAGTTATGGCTTGGTATTTTAAAAAATGTCTCTTCGACTTCAGGTAACTGGGAAAAATTGGAAAATCTCTTTGCTTCATTCAATTCGAGAAATTTATAGCTTGTATTCAAATTATTTTCATATCGGCCAACTAGACCGTCATCGGATGAAATGTTTGCTTTAATCATATCATTTATGGAATTTTCACCCATATCTAAGTAAGTGGAAAGTGTCTTGATGGCTAAAAACTTGGTTATATCATTCTCACTGGAAATAATGATCTTGTGTAAAACCTCTGGGTTGATGAATTTTGCAAAAACCTCTTTATTCTGGTATATTAATCTATAGTAAGCTAATAGAATTTTTTGTAGTTGTTCATCTCCCTGAGAGGAGGAGTTTTGTAGAATGGTGATGAAATGCTCGTTAACTCTCTCCAAAAATTCTTCAATCAGTGACAGGGCCAGTGGATACATGGTAATAATTCTAGCGGAAGATTCAAGAACAATAGTGGCATACTTCTTTGGTATATGAGTAGTCCAATGAGCTAGAATTTCCAAAAATATTGGTTTATAAATGAATAAATATGCAGATGTTGATGTGTCATATAAAGCCACTTCAGCTAACTTGACAAGAGCTTGCTTGACGGTGGCATTGGAATTGTAACTAAAATTAAATGGAGCTTGTAATGCTTCGGAAGGGAATGTCTCTTGAAAGAGATTGAATCTCTCCTGGATAGCGTCTAAATCTAAAAGAATGCAATCTTGTGACATAGTAGAGTAGGCTTCTGGTCTTCTATAAATTTCTAACTACGTCCCCCTATCTAATAATTAGTTGACTTGTTTAGCTATTTGGATTAATTACCTATCACCTAAATTGAAATAAATCAATATATTTATTTTTCATCTCATCGCATCTCATCGCTAAAATTTTCACCGTGGACAATGAGCATAAAAGAAACGGGTAATAACAAAGAACATATATTAAATCAGCAAAACAGTTTTGGAAGATATTTCATGTTGATCCATTCAAGAAGTTAAACAGGAATGACTGAAAAGAACATTTTACTCCGTCCCGTAGATTTGAAGGTGCAACCAGCACCATTTCAGGACAGACACAAAATTTTAGGAAAGTTACATGACACTTTACTAAAATGTAAGCTGAAGGCAAGTGCAAATAGAATAACAAAGTTGGCTATTGATTTGGAGGCTCGAGTGGGTAAGAGTAGTAGTTCTTCTCAAAGTTATCGTTTCAATATGAGTGTTTTGTTGCGTGATTTGTTGAAGTATAAGGGTGACTTAAAGAAGATAACAGTGGCAGGCAGACCATTGATATCAAATGGTTCCACGAATCCCAGAGTGGCCATCCACACGAAATCGCAGGTATTTGAAATCTTGAAGACAGTTATATTAGACGGGAAAGTTCTAGAGAAACATGGTTATATTATGGACAGATACAATGTTGTGAAGGAAGATGAGGACACATTTACAGACTGCTTACGCTGTAATATGAGGTTTGACAAAGCTAAAATCATGGAGAAAACACTCTGCACATATCATCCACTAAAGAAGATATATAAGAAAGAAAGTAAAACACATATGTTTCCATGTTGTGGTGAGACTACTGATTCAACATCATTCATGCGGTTAGGTTGTAAGAAATTTGATCATCATGTCTTCAAAGGTAAAAATTATGGTGAATTGCGCAAAATTAGTGATTTTTTGAAGACGTCAGAGATTGATGGAGAACCAAATGTACTAGCTTTAGACTGTGAGATGTCATTTACATCAAGTGGATTTGAAATGGTCAGATTGACTATTGTAGACTTTTTCACTTTAAAGACTGTGTTTGATGAAATCATCCAACCAATTGGTAAAATCATTGATTTAAACACTCAGTTCAGTGGTATTCATGAGATTGATGAGTTATATTCGATAACATTTCAAGAGGCTATGGATCAAATTTTGACTCCAACATTAATCAATAAAAATACAATATTGATTGGGCATGGGTTAGAAAACGATTTGAACGTCATGAGAATCATTCATGACAAAATAATTGATACAGCAATCTTGTACTCTCCAGGGAAATATAAGTCATCTTTGAAGGATTTGGCGTTCAAACACCTAAGTGAAAAGATTCAGACAGGTGAACATGACAGTTCACAAGATGCTATCGCTACAATGAATGTATTAAAGGCTAAACTTGGAATTAATCCTAAACAAACAGAGTGGACATAGTGTATATAAATATTAAAAAGCATAATTTGAACTCTTTTGATTGTTATACAACAGATTTACAGGTATTAGTCACGTGCTTGATCTATGGAATAACCCGCGCTTTGTTTCTCAAGTTCTCGTTTGCGGAGTAACCCTCCGTAGACATTTGGTCAATTTGAAACAATACAGAGATGATCAGCAGTTCCCCTGCATAAGGATGAACCGTTTTACAAAGAGATTTATTCGTTTTTTTTGCAACTTTTTTAAACATAGGACCTTAAGAGGACTCAAAAGAAGTTTATCTGTGTTGGATACTAGTCTTTAAGTATTGCTTAGTGATCATATGTGAATCTCTCAGACTTTTGCAACCGGGGTTCGAATCTTGGGTTTGGAAGCAAGAATGTTTGGTTTTAGAGATATATTTACCAAGGGAAAGATTGTAGGAGCTTTTTGGAATGAGGAGTATAGTTTCAAGAAACTAAATGGTTTTACACAGACTTGTTCCTGAATGTTGATGAGAGCAGCTGGAATGAGTGTGTGTTTTACTGGCAACTAAACTTGGTAATGTTGGGGTCAGAATAGAAGCAGCATTAATAAGATTAAACTCGATTTAACTATATAATGTGTAGTGAAGCGAATGAAGGCTGCTGGTTTGACATCTTAATGCATTACAAGAAACTTCTGTGGTTTCTATGTGCTTGGCTGGTGTTTCATGCAGCGTTCGCATTGAAGTCCGTGAAGTGGTTTGGGTTTTCGTAGGAAAATAAATCTTCATATACGTTAAGAGTATATTTGGTGAAAACCAAAATTGGTTCCTGGTGGAGAGTTGAACATGCTTCAAAGTATTTTAGTTAAAGAACAGATCTGGTTATTGCAAGCAACTCTGTGGTGAAGTGTGCATGCGATCTTGATATGCGATAATTTCATTGTGCAATTTCGTATGTTAGAAAGTATATAAGTCAGGGTGTGTATGTGGGTTTACAATGATGATGAAGTGAAGTAATGATACAATTATGCAATGTCTAATGTGTGTATTTATATATGTATGTAAAAAAGTTGTTATGATATCATACAAACTCTGTTAGTTTATTAATTTCTTTAACACCACAACAACTATCTAATCTAACGGCGATTAATATAATCTTACCATCTCTGGCACCAATTTTCCATAAACTTTTCTTTAAGAATAATCTAAGTCCCTGTGAATATGAACCTGATTGAAAATCCATTACCGAATCTAAAAATTTTGAATTACTAATCATTTGACAAATATTCCTTGTCTCTTGACCATTGATACGCATATCACATATAGAGATACAAGCGGGGATAACTAATTGATCAGTTTGTTTACCACCTTGAACACTTGCAAAATGATGACGATATTGATCTAAAGAAATATTATGAGACTGTAAAAATGGTGTGAAAATTTGATCAAATTGTGACATTGTTGTACCAGAAAGAACAACATGAATTATTTTACTTGTCTTATTAAATAATAATTGATTGCCATTAATTTGAAATACAAGTTCTGCTGATTGTTGTGATAAAAATGGTTTTGAATATTTGAGCATACACCAAGATTGTTTCTTTTGTTTCTTTATTGGTGGTTCATCATCTTGTGAACATTCCTTATTTGAATCATTTGGACAATCAGTAATATTTGAATCACATTTTGAAAGATTACCTTGTGAAATACCCTTTGGTCTTATGTCATTTAATGATAAGATGATTTCTTTTATTTCTGTGATTGGATTTATTGTATTTGATGAATTAATCAATCTTTGCTCTAAATTTAAGAATCTATAATATTTACATTCATTAATCAGTGTCAATCTTTGATTTGGTGATAAATCTAAAATTGCACCATTTAATAAATCTAATAATTGTTGAAAATATATTGGTGATCTTGGTATAAAAATTGGTATAAATGGTGACGGTGATGATTGTGATAAATCCATTGAAAAAATTGTATTTGTCAAGACATGGAAATAATTATTTGAATCACCATCATGTCTGAAAAGACATTTTTTAATCTTGAATGATTTACCACCAACGTTAGCGAAAATATAAGGAGATTCTTTTAATTGTGTTTTCAATTTGTTTAATTTGAAGAAACATGCATCTGTAAATAAATTTGCAAAATGAATTTCATCTTTAATGTTTAATGGATAATTTTGTAAATGTCTTACTAAATCTTTAAATGTTTTAGGATCTCTATCGATGAACCAATTATCGTTTTGTGATGAACTAAAATGATCTGTAAATAAATTTGGTGAATCAAAATTTAATGTTTTACCAGTAATTTTAAAATTTTCATTACCTAACGAGATTGTATAAATTTTTGTTGGTTGTAAAGAACCGTATTTGATATCAATTGATTCATTGGGACTGATAGGCATCGGTATGGTATTATCATTGGTATCATTTTTTTCTTGTGATAAAACAGGTGTAATACAATTTGACATGAGAACTAACTTTCTTACTTTATCATTCGTTGATCCCACACGTTATTGTTATTGTTGTTGTTTTTGTTGTTATATATTGAATGTCTCATCGGCATTGCTTATTAATAAACAATATTAGTCAGCGCGGATTAGAAAAAATCATCGTTAATGCGTTAGAAAAGAAAGATATTGATCGTTATTAGATAGTTTTAATGGATATAACATGTATTTTGTATTGTAATGATCATAAGTTGATGTACCTTCTTACAGTTACAAATTACAAACAACACAATGTTTACCGATATTTGTCGTTACATTAAAATATCACACCCTGCTTTCAATTAGTAATCAGAGTATGTCTCACACCCTTTTATATTGCATGATTATTATTATCATTTCTATACATTCATTGTCATTGTACTTTATCTTAAAGACTTCAACTCTTTTTGATACACCCTCGCTTTCGCTTTGCTAAGAAAAAAGGGGCTGACATCGTTGAAAATAAATATTATATAAAGATGTTCTATATAAGACAATCTTGCAATTGTAATTGTAATTGTAGTTTATTCTCTAAGTTGCAAAAAACTTATCAAATACAAAATCTAAACTGCTAACCATGTCTGATTTATTAAATAAAAAATTTCCTTCTCAAGATTTTAAATTTCAATATATTGCGATTTCACCAAATGATGCTGATGCTGAATCATGTAAATTTCCACAAACAATCAATTGGAATAAATTTATTACAGATAATAAAACTGTAATTATTACTGGTGCACCAGCAGCATTTTCACCAACTTGTTCAGTTGATCATGTTCCAGGTTATGTTTCTTATGAAAGTGAATTAGTTAAAGATAAAAATGTTGATCAAATTATTATTTTAACTGTTGATAATCCTTTTGCAAATCAAGCATGGGCTAAAAATTTAGGTGTTAAAGATACAACACATATTAAATTTGCAACAGATTCTGGTGCTCATTTAGTTAAATCATTAGGTTTAGATTTAGATGTCGGTGATAATGTTAGTTGGAGTGGTAGATGGGCAATGGTTGTTAAGGATGGTATTATTACATATTTAGGTAAAGAAAAGAATCCAGCAACTGAAGTAACTGTTTCATCAGTTGAAAGCGTTTTATCTCATTTATCTAATTAGTTATTTTGTATGTACTTTCAAATACAATATATTGTTTTGTTACTTTATCTCAAGAGAATCATGAGGACATCTGGGCAGAGAAAGTTGAGCATCATATTGTTAGGATATCCACGACAGATGAAGGATATACAGAAATGAATGTATGATGGTTTTTATGTTTTCAAATTGAATCTTATTTATTACCGGTATATGTCTAGTTATTTAATATATATATAGATAGATATAGTCTTTAAAATACTTATAATAATAAAGCGGCGGCACCGGCTAATAAAGCACCAGCAGCTGGTAAAGCTTTAACGGCAGCACCAGTAGCATAAGATGATACATGATGAGTTGATGTACCATTAGTAGTACCATTTTTAATTGGAGTTACAACTGAAGTAGTCTTATTTGTTGGAATTTCAGTTGGTAATGGACACCAAGTAGTATAAACAGTAACTAAATCATTTTCAGTAATAGTAGCAGTTGAAACTAAAGCTGGTGAAACAGTTTCATGACAAACATGATTAGCACAATCAGTAATTGTAACTAATGTAGTTGTATTTTGATGAACAGTAGCTGTTGTAATATTAGTAGCAGAAGCAACAACGGCAACAGAAGCAACAGTAGCGATGGTAGAAAATTGCATTTTTAATATATTAAGCGAATGTAATGTAAATTAGAAGATATATAGTTTCTTGGACAAGTTATAAAAAGATGAAAAAGAAGGAGATATGAAAGAAAGACAAGATAATTTCGAAAGTTTGATAATTCAATATTTTATTTATATATGTAATTAACGATTGAATTGAAACTTTAACCCTTATCAATAAAAAATTTTTCGTTATTTTCGATGCTGGTGATAATATGATACAAATTATTACTATAATGAAAACGGGTTCAATTGATAAACTCCGTTTTTGGTTTTGATAACCGAAAACGGAAATGCAATAAACAAAAAAAACCACGCAAATCTGAGATCGCGAAAAAATTTGTGTTTCATATCGCCTAAAATGGATGTTTTATAAATTTTTGCTGGTTAAATAACATTCTATTTTTGTTAGAGAGTTACTTAATTGGGAGAGGTATGTTTCTTAATTGGGAAATACAGTTTTCCAAATCGGGACTAGAGGGGCTAGCCACGTGGTTTGTCTGTGTGTGGGGAATGTGTGTATTACCCGGTTTGTCTCTCTCAGTTCTTAGACCTGCGCATTTGGCGGATACGCTCCGCATGCGAGTGTTTTTCACGTGACTTTTTTTGAAATTCACGTGACTAAAGTTAGGCTTAAAAGATTTTCATTTGCAGGGCCTGAGACACAAACTGTCTCAAAGAGAAGCAAAGTTAGGGCTTGCAAAAAGTCACGTGAAAAAACGTCCGCATGCGGAGCGTATCCGCCAAATGCGCAGGTCTATCAGTTCTTTTTCGTTATTGATACGACGATATTTACCGGTTACAGTAAATGTCCTTGTTAAGAAGTGTTAGATATACTCAATGACTAGTAGAGTCTTATGATCGAAGTCAGAAATTTAAGGCTATTTCAATCTGTGCCATTGTGAGAATAACAAGTTGATTCATATGTCTCTTCTCTATAAAATATATAATAATTAAACTGCATCTTCCTCAATTTGTAGCTTAATAGAGAACTACAATCTTTTTTTGTTTATTTTTTACAAATATATTTATTTATTATTTAATAATCATTTGAATAAAAGACTAAAAAATAAAATAATTCTTGAAAAATATTTTTAAACAGATTTTGAGATAAATAGTGAATTGTTATTCTATTACATTACCTAATTAATGATACTATTACAACGTTTTAATACTATTACAAAGATGGTTGATCCCAGTGGGTCAGAGTCTTTATTCGTATACAACGATGTTACCCGGCTTAGACGTCACATTAAAAATTTGTGTGTAATTTTATATTCTTAAAACTATATCATTTAATGAATGTCGAATGGAAATTAAACAATTTTACATTAGTGATAAATACAATTATATCAAGTTATTCTTCCTGTGCTACCTTGTACATTATCCCTTCTATCAAATTTCACATAAAATAAACCACATAAATATACTATAATGTCAAATCATGAAGAATTTATAAGGACACAAATATTTGGTACAGTTTTCGAAATTACAAATAGATATACTGATTTAAATCCCGTTGGTATGGGAGCATTTGGTTTAGTTTGTTCAGCAACTGATACATTAACAACACAACCTGTTGCAATCAAAAAAATTATGAAACCATTTTCAACAGCTGTATTAGCGAAAAGAACTTATAGAGAATTAAAATTATTAAAACATTTAAAACATGAAAATTTAATTTGTTTACAAGATATCTTTTTATCACCACTAGAAGATATTTATTTTGTTACAGAATTACAAGGTACAGATTTACATAGATTATTACAAACAAGACCATTAGAAAAACAATTTGTTCAATATTTTTTATATCAAATACTGAGAGGTCTTAAATATGTTCATTCAGCTGGTGTTATTCATAGAGATTTAAAACCAAGTAATATTTTAATTAATGAAAATTGTGATTTAAAAATTTGTGATTTTGGTTTAGCAAGAATTCAAGATCCACAAATGACAGGTTATGTTTCAACGAGATATTATAGAGCACCAGAAATTATGTTAACTTGGCAAAAATATGATGTTGAAGTTGATATTTGGTCAGCTGGGTGTATATTTGCTGAAATGATTGAAGGTAAACCTTTATTTCCTGGTAAAGATCATGTTCATCAATTTTCAATTATAACGGATTTATTAGGTTCACCACCATCTGATGTTATTAATACAATTTGTTCAGAAAATACTTTAAAATTTGTTAAATCATTACCACATAGAGATCCAATACCATTTTTTGAAAGATTTAAAACTGTTGAAACTGATGCCGTTGATTTATTAGAAAAAATGTTATTATTTGATCCAAAAAAAAGAATTACTGCAAAGGATGCTTTATCTCATCCTTATTTAGCACCATATCATGATCCAACTGATGAACCAATTGCTGATGCAAAATTTGATTGGCATTTTAATGATGCTGATTTACCTGTCGATACTTGGAGAGTAATGATGTATTCAGAAATTTTAGATTTTCATAAAATTGGTGGTAGTAATGGTCAAATTGATACTAATGCAACTTTTGATGATCAAGTTGCCGCTGCAACTGCTGCTGCTGCCGCTGCACAAGCACAAGCACAAGCTCAAATCGCTCAAAATCAATCAAATAATAATAGTAATAATAATGATAATAACAATAAAGAAATTACAGAATCAACAACAATAAGTAATATGGGACAGGAGAAATTAATTGAAAGTGATACTATCACAAACTATGCTAATCAAGCTGTACATTATGCAAATGAGTTTCAACAGTAAAGGATTAGTTTGCAAGAAAAAAAAATTATAAATTCATTCATAGATAGTTTATATTTTATTAAAGATTCAACTTTTATTTTTGAGTGTACAGATAAAAATTTCCTGATCTTCATAAATTCTCTAGACTGTCATGATTCTACATTCTCTTGCTAGTTATAAACTCAAACGCGAGATGGTTTTTCAGTAGTCTACATTCTTCGGAAATTCCAAGTCTCTAAAACTTTATCAGATATACATTTTCTGAGTATAGTCTAAGCATATTATCTATTGAGGTTTTTTTTGCATCATTTCAACTTTAACTTACTTCTACGTACGTTTAACATCATTGATATTTCTGACAATACTTGCTTTGAAATGTACTGTGCAAGTTTTTTTGATTACTGCGTAATGAGACACCACAATTGTTCTAGTTGGTATGATTCGTGATAATTGAGAGAATGTGGTGGTTTCACAAATTAGTCTGTTTATCGTGTTTGTTTGGTTAACAGGTAAAATTGTTTCTTTAATGAAACCACTGGCTCAAATATTTCAGGTTAGGGTTACTTAACTTGGATATCTAAATTGAGAATTACAGATGGCGAACTGAAACTCTTGATCTTCTTAGAGACAACACTCAATAATTCAATATCAATTGCCGTGTGGTTAGAATCTGATGAGACAACAAGCTGAGAATCAAAAACTAATTCTTTTGAACAATTAAACCGGATGAAATTAGAGAAGGTTAAAGGTATCATAAAAGAAAAATAGAAAGTGATCCGGTTTAACTTTAGTGACATTACAAGAAAGTACTACAGTTGAGTTTGAAGGTTGCTATCACCAAGAATGGGAACAATTGAACAATTGGCTAAGATGAGTTTGAGCCAAACTTTGAAACGTATCGGTCCAGCACACAAGTGTTATCATTTTAAGAAAAAATCAACTGCCATTGCTGCCACAGATTTCTCATCCACAAGTATTTCATCGTTCTATTTTATTTGTGATCCAGATTCTAAGAAATGGTTCCTAGGTAAACTAAGTGTATCAAGAGAACTCACCATACTTTCTAAGATCAATAGACCGCATTATTACTTACGTTATTGTATTAAGGATTATGACAGATAAACTACAAGGTTCTTACGGTGGTGAACGACTAGATGATTGTAATCGCCACTATGTTTCTTTTGACTTTTGAAAAAGAATTAAATGTTCCATGATGATAACCTATTTGTTAGTGCGATTGGTGAAGTTGAAGAAATTACAAAAAAGTTACCATTGAATTCTAAGTGAAAGAACTTCAGTTATTAGGAAGACAGCTGAATTACGGTACCAACTTGATGGCTTTAGTCTTGGTCCAATTGAAGTTAGTACCACACCCTATAGACTTCGTTAAAGGATATTTATTGTAAAAGAATAACTTTAAGGGCACATACAAGAAGAAAGTATGTTGTGAATCTCCTGCTGAAAGTGATGAGGATAATTCAGCTAGTTAAGATAAAAAGATAAAAAATATAGCCAATGTTATCCTCTTCTATTGCCTAAGGAGGGTTAACATCATTTTGTGAGCGATGGGTAATGTGAAACGAAAAAACTGATACATTTTTCCTCATTGAGCAAATATCCAAGTCAAATAAGTATCACCCTCTCTTTCTTAACGAAGAACGGTCTAGGACCAGATATATCATTTACAGTATATAACTTGTATCGAACAAGATAAGGAACGATTTCATGACTGGATGTTTTACAAAAGATAGTTTTTATGCATGGCGATTTCCATCATGAACTTTGAGTCCATATCAAACAAGATCATGGTAAGAAGCGAATAGTTCTTCATTTATTGTTAAGTAGTTATCGTAAGCTTGATTCGGTTATAAAGCATGTGACCTAATATTTTTATCCCTTCCAAGGGTCGACGAAAAGACAACAACGAAAAACAACACAATTTACCAACAACTTAGTCTGAACAAGCAACCACTTATCCACTATGGTGGTGTCTCGCTGAGAGACAACAAAAGGGAACGCTCTACTGAATAAAAATCCTTCCATTGTTTACTTTTATGCTTATCTTTTCTAGGTAGAAGAAGTAATAAAGAATATAAAATTTGCCATTAAAGATCTGAAATCACAATCACCACATCTGGTCGGGCTTTACTCCATTTTGACTGTGCTGATGACCAAACATTACTTCATAAAGTGCTTCTCACTTAAAACCAAATGACCAATTTGAACTTTGGCTCCGCTTTCATGAATGCTTCGGAAACCTGGATTAGGCAACCTGACCAACCATGCAAATTTCAAAGGGTTGGTGCCAATAAAGTTATAAACGAATGAATTCATGAAATCACTTAACTTCGTCACCTTGACTGAGGATTCAACTGTTTTTTGGACTGGTTTATTAACTAGGACGTCGATAACTCATCCTGCTAGACTTCCGATACTTTCTGTCCTCGCTTCATCATCTTTTGGACCCTTAAAAGTTTTTAGCTCATTGGTTCCGTCGAAACAGGATTTCAGAGGTATGGTGACCTACATACGAGATTTGAAGAAGCGTGGTCATTGTTGCCTGAACAATACTGGTCTGAAAAGTATGCTATATTTTCTACATGAGAGGGTTAACATGGACGCTGCTTAATTAGCTGCTCTTAATCATAAGAATATTTTAAATGACGCTTCCAAACCTACTTATTCTATTGATAACAGGTATTTCCAAGGTTTACCAGGTCCACAGATGGACCAAGAAGGGTATATCAAAATGACAGAGGCTGCTCTTACAAAAATTTTATCATCCTAGGAACGACAATCGTGATAAGAAGGTATTTACTGCATTGGTAACCATATTATAAGAAAATTTTTATTGCCTATCGAATGTATGAAGACACGGTCTGCTTCAAGTCACTCAGATTATTGTATTGGGACATTGTATATGAGCCTGAAGCGAAGTCAATTGAAATATCTAACCATCTTCCTTCTGGCACTGGCAAAGGCTGTAAGAGACCTTGATTTCGTGGTCTATAAGCCTTTGTTACCTGACATTGCACACAAGAGCGGATATATTCATTAATGGTATGTTGTAATTTTGGCCAATAGAATAAAGGAGCAATCTTACCAAACGTGGATGTAGAAGCAAAGTGACCACCATATAATTGGTTATCATGATTCGAACCCAAAATTTCATAAGTTCTATTACTGGGAACTACTATTCTATCTTCATATTTCAATATACCTTCTCCCCTTGGTCTAATATCAATCTCATGGCAGACTGAGTTCGTGTCATACTCCTTCCTAGGTGGGAGATCATTTCTGACAGTGTCTCCAAATTCCTCTTGTAACCAACGAGGGAGCGTCTTCCATGAGCTGCCTTCAGTTTTCTCAACAACATTGATCACATAAGCTTCATCTGTGTCGGAGGGTTCCTTAGCGACTTCTTCTATCTCCAAATCAACAACATTAACTTCATAAACGGGGGATACGGTATTATTAACCTTTTCAGATGGTACAGATTCCTTAAGAAGCGTCGAGATCTCTGGATTTGCGGTAATTATCGGATGACCAATAATAATTTCTTGCGAGACGTGGTTTGTAACGTAGACGGGTTCATCAATTACTAGGTTTCCATGGGTAAGCCTGATTTGAGCAGCTTCGGTTGTTAGAGCAACTTTATTGGAAACTATTCCTTTGAATCTAAAAGGTGGAGCGGTAGATATCTTCAAATTCAACTTCTCAGCAATGTCTCTTCTAATAAATGATGATGGGAACTCAGTATCAAACAGTTCTTCAACCTCTTCGTTCTCATGAAACATTGGAACATCAAAAACTTGGCCTATCGCCTTATTTTTAAGTTCAATGATTGGACACAATTTTTGGACCAGACTGTGATTGTTGTCTACCGTGGTGCAACTATGAACGTTCCCCCCATAATTATTTGAAACTTTGCAATCCCGATAAGAATGACCTGATCCTTGACATTTGAAACATAAACGTCCCTGCATACACTCAGTACGAGATAACCGTTCTCCAGCATTACACGTCTGATTCAAACCTTTCCTGCCACAATTATTGTTCCTGTTGTTGCAAGATTATTCCGTAACAACAGCCCCTGTCATGAGAATAGCTTTTTCTTTATCAGTTAATGTACTTGGCAGTCCGTCAAAGTGTCTGTTATCCACAGTAACTGTTGCATAAGTAGACTGAAAGCTTCTTTTAAGGTGTTTAGATGAAAAGACTAACTAATGAAGCAGTTTCCTTGGCTAATCCTTTCACATAGGCTAATACAGCACCCTTTTCGGTCTAAAACCGGTCAGGTATAAACGACCACACTTGCTCAAGGTTAGCATTATAGGCTTCAATACCTTTGGAACCTTTTTTCCTCACATTCAGCAAATTAAGAGTCTTGTTAGGGTCCAATTGGATGATAAAGTGAATACGGAAAGTCGGCCTATGATAAATTACCGAGCTTTTAATCAATTCAAAAACCAGTGAGCAGCAGGACGAGTTGATTGGGGTTAAAGAACGCAATTCTCCACGTAATTGTAGAGTAAATTGACGATTCAAAATTGGATTTGCACATATTAAACAAAAACTCGGTAATTGCATGTTAATACCCTGTTTCTCCAAAAGTCATTGGGGCATGACCTTTCAGATTAGTGTGTTTGGTAAGGTTATCTGATCTAGATTCCATAGCATCGATAAATTCGGAGTTAAAAGTCAAATTATTCAGTATGGGAAACGATTCGTTTGAGTAAGTTGTGGTTTTTACTATCAGTTTAAACGGAGTGAAGCGCTACCAGATGTAGTGATTATATAAATTGGGGATCCCGGATCTTTAAAGACTCATATTCTCTGTTACTTAGTTTCTTCTATATAAAATAAATATATAGTAAATTTAGCAACTGGAGGTAGACAGAAATAATGAGTCAGGCAGTTCGAACATATCCATTATCCAAATTTAATAGAAGAAAAAAAAAACTGCTAAATTTACGAGTATAAATTGTAGCTCATTGTAACAACCAACGAAACCTCAGTCGGATAATTCTTTCAAATAAATGAACAGTAGAATTGTTTCAGGTAAAACACTCAATTGTCTATACAGCATTGCCGTCATCTAATATGGACAGTTTTATGTCCCACAAAGATATTTTGCTACTATGGTTGTCACTGACAGACAGTTAGACTATGAAGACGTCACATCACCATTCCATTTCCGTCAATTTTCAACCTTAGTCATTTGATTTTTGAATATCATGCACACTTCTTCCAAAATATTCAATGGACTGAACTGAATATGACTTGGCTGTCAGGAGTGTCATCGAAGTAGTATCCAAGTCGAAAAACAATATGTAAATAACACCATGATACTTGTTGGTGTATCTCAATTATCTTCTCTTTTATATTCTATATTTTCTACATATTGTGGAAACCCAAATATTCAGACTAATGCCTGACACAGTACTATTTAGTTAAGATAATAATTACTTCTGATTAATACCGAGATTACCTCATCTGGGTCAGGACTGGTCAAAATAAAGCGTTTTGATCAGTCTTCATCCAGCATAGCCTAAGTATATACTGAAGTTGAATTATATGAACTACTCGGCTTCCCACCGGGTTTATTCGCAGTTTCTGAAAGAGTTATTTCCGAGTGATGATTTATATCTAACTGATGTTAATCATCATTAAATTAAACTTGACACAAAGTCTTTTAATTATGACTTTGTGTACCTCAAGACTAATTTAAAAGATTTTAGCAAGAATTGAACCTAGGGCTCCATAGTTTAAGGAGTTTACTACTTTTTAGTGGATTACCATCAGGTTACAGACTATATCAATAAAAGGAATGACAAGATTTAAAAATGGGTAGCTAAGTGAGGAACCACAAAAACAAAATTTGTCTTTTGTATTGTTTTGAGGTTAATATCAAGTTAAACTATCAACAGAATGAAGCCCAAGTCCAATTATGAAGGAATACTATCAATTATATGATTATTATCAATGTTTTACATTGTTTTGTGTCATACCCTTTTAAGGAGAATTAAGGGTATTTGAGGAAAGGACACAATAAGAAAAACAACTATATAAAGCGATGACTTATTATAACTTATTGATTACATACATTACATAAGAAGACGGATCATATTTTTATTACTTAATTATACTACAAAGATAATCTTAACCATCAGACTATTGGAAGTAAGCTTTACGGACCTTATTTCACATTATTATAATTAATTATTAAAACTATATCTTTAACCAGAGCTCAAACAATACAAAAATATATTTTTGTCAACCCGTTTATCAACCCTTAACCTATCAACAATATGTCTGATATTCCAGAAAGAGTTTCAAACCTTGAAACTTCCTTTAATGAAATGAATGATTCATTCCAAAAGATGAATCAGGACATGATGTCACAATTTGCAATGATGTCTGAACAAATCAGAGCAAATAACCAAAATGAAGAAATTCTTGCAAAACAAGAAAGAGAAAAATCAAATGTTTTGGAAGAAGCTGCAGAAGGTTTTACCAATTTGAAAGACTTTGAAATTAAGCAACAACAAGACATCGAAAAAGATGAAGCTATTTTAAAGGACACTCGTAAAGAGATGGAAAATTTTGAAGGAGCAGCAGCTCAAACACTTTCTCAAACTATTGATGAAGTCAATAATTTGAAGGAACAGATGAACAATCTATCTTTTAATGCTCATACCAAAGGTATCAAAAATGGTGCTAACTCGATTTTAGACTTGGTTCAAGTTGACAAATCAAGTAAATTGAAGGAAATTCAACGTAATATTCCTGAATTGGTTTTATCCGAAACTGATCCCAGGATATTTATGTGCTCTAAATCCTTAGGAAATGTTACATTAGCACCCACTCCTGAGATGAACATCAACAACGTTCAGGAAGTGAAGGAAAAGTTGCTTTTGGTCCAGCAACAACTAATTGCTAAAAGAATTTTATTCGATGAGTGGGGTTTGTTTCTATCAACATGCTGTCGCAATGCAGCTATGAGATACGTGACAGACTCAAGAGGGAGACCTCAACCTTGGAATGACAGTATTTTTGAATTCTTCCAAACTACAAACTTCATGCACAAAAATTTAGCATTATTGCATGATATTAATGCTACCTATCCTGTGATTGGAACGTCTGTCACTAAATTCTTTAACGAATTAATTGAGAAGGCAGAACAAGTTCATGATCTGGCCACGCTACCTACTGTATATTACAAATATGTTACTATAATATCAGTGGAATTCCCTGGTTTATTTATTCCAGACCACCATGAACTTACCACTCTTTCAGAATTACAATTATTTTTGAATGCCGTGATTCGTCCAGAAGCTGTTTTCAGGCACAACCACCAGTCGACTAAAATCGTAGAACCAGAAGTACCAGTTTATGCAATCCAAAGGGATAAGTCTCCAATATCTTCTTTGTATTTCTGCTCAAATTGTCACTGCTCAAAGTGCAAACATCCAAAATACAATATGAAAAGAGGATATTGTACTAACTGCAGATGCAATCGTTGCAAGTCCAGACCAAATCGGAACATTCATAATAAAGGAAACCCAAATGATCGTTTCAAGATTAACGAAATGCTAATTGATCAATCACAACATTCTGATTCTAATTTGATTGAGGATGATGATCAGGAAAATGAATTTTCTGATTCCAATCCATTTCCACCTGAGGAATATATTGACTATTATGAGGATAATGAAGCTAAGGGAGAAATGACTGATCCTTCAGTTATTCCATTGAACAAAATTAAAGCGAGGCCTACTCAGCAATAATCAAACCATAGTCCTTGACTCTGGTGCAGACGATAATTTCACTTTCACAAGTTTATGGGAAAATACAGATTCATTATATCTCAAAGATATTACTGTACATAAACTAGCTACTTACAATTGTGCTAAAATCACAGTATCACCTGCTTTTGGTACCAATGACTCCATTAATACGAAAATTCAACTAAACTTACTATTCAAACACAACTACTCATTAACAGCATGGTTCTACCTTATCCCTCATGAAAAATCAGATATTATAATTGGTAAACCACTACTGCGTCAACTAAACTATCAGTTGTCTCCACAATCAGAAACAATCGCTATCAAAGATCATACTCTTGATCTGACATCCTTCTCTGCTGTTCGATCTACAAATTCTTTACTAAAAATAGATCGGCTACCATTACTTCAACAACTTAAAGATAACTATCCTGAAGCTTTTTCATCTAATTTTTCACTAGAGCTTAAACATGACTATACAGCACATGTTACTCTAAAAGGCTTTCCTTACGTTTCACCAAAAGCGTATTTCACTAGCGGTGTATTACGAGGTGCTATTCATGATTATGTCCAACAATCAGTAGAAAATGGTTTAATTGTCCCTATTCAATCCAATGAATTAGTGGCTCTTAGTCCTATTTTTCCCTTACAACAAAATTCTACAAAAGTACGCATAATCACGGATCTACGAAAAGTGAATCGGTATCTACAATACACGCCAAGGCCTATACCAACAACCCAGTCTATTTTATCTGAACTATCTTCAAAGAGTATTTTCTCTGCTATTGACATACGAAAAGCCTACCAACAATTACCTTTAACTGGTGATGCTTTAGGTATAATTACAGAATTCGGTAGTTTTAGATTTACCCGACTTCCATATGGTCTAGCATCGGCTCCATACTGGTGGGGGGAATTTATCCAATCTATTTTAAATCAAATCCAAGTTAAACAATCTACAGTTATTCGCTATTATTACGATGATATCATAATCGCCTCTGAAAGTTATGAAGACCACATTTCAGTTTTATTCGAGATTTTTAATAAACTAGTTTCAAATGGTTTGTCTATTAGTGAAGAAAAATTACAACTAGCAGTTTCTAAAGTCCTTTTTCTTGGTTATGAGATAACCAAAGACAGAATTGCCTTAGATCCATCAAAAATTGAAACTATTAACAAATGGCAAATTCCTACTAGTAAAGAAGGTATTATGAAATTTATTGGTTTTATAAATTATTTACGCAATTTTATTCCAAATGTCTCTGATCTACTTCGTCCATTCTATTCCATTTTGGATGCCAAAATATATCCAAAACTTCCTACACCAGCAATGATAACACAGATTACGAATAAGAACTTTCTGAAAATCAAAGCATGGGTTACTCGATCGTTAACGTTGAAACTATTTGATCCACAAGCTGCTACATTCCTTTATACTGATGCCAGCTTAACTGGTGCTGCCTCAGTTTTATTTCAATCTGAAATCAATAATGGTAAAAGCCATCTTTATCCGATTTCATTCTTCTCCATCAAATTTAATTCCACCCAACAAAATTATTCCACAGTTGAACGTGAACTCTTTGCTGTACTACACACATTAGAACACGCTAGACTGCTGTTATCACCCAAAATTACAATTTTTACTGATAATAAAGGTATCATTAGTATTGGTAATTCCGCTCGTCAAACACATCCAAGGTTTGCAAAATTTTTAGATCTGCTAAATGTCTACAGGCTAACATGGAAATATGTACCTGGAGCAAAGAACTTTCTGGCAGACTATCTGAGTCGTTTTGGACTTGACGATCAACCAATTCTAGATACTAACACCTGGGATAATTTAGCTATTGAAATAAAACTAAAACAGGTTATACTGCATGCAAATCAAGTTTCATCAAATAATCAATCTTCTCCTACTAATTCAAATTCTCAATCTCGTGACACTACACCAAATAATTCTCCTTACTCTCCAGCAATTGAAACGAATAATTCTAATGAACATGATTTTATAATCACTAATGTTACTCAATTGTCTTGGCCACAAATCTTACAAATCAAGGAAATTATTAGTACTCATTCTTCACAGATTCCAACTAACTTAGTCAATATTCTTTCCCAATTCTCTATTCAAAATGATGTCTTACATGTGATTCAACAAAAAAGATTATATGCTGTTATTACTGATCATGATTATTTACAGCGAGCTCAACAATTACATGAGCGTTTTCACTGTACTCATCGTGCTCTAGCAGTCATGCTAGCAGCTGAAGAATTATGGAATCCGAATAAAGACTTAATTCATATGGATATAATCAGAAACTGCCAACATTGCGAAGTTTACCAAAAGTTTAGAGATCTACCTGCCGAACTGCCAAGTTTAACTACTATCCCAGTATTTAGTCGTTGGCATCTCGATTTTGCAGGACCTTTACCATCTGACAATAACAACTCCTATTTTCTTATAGCTGTCGATTACACCTCCAATTTCGTAATGGTATTACCATCGGAATACCAAGATTCTGACGTCGTTAGTCAGCTTCTATCACAGGTATACTCCATGTTTGGAAGACCAAAGATGATAGTAACAGATAATGGTGCTCCTTTAACCAACGCATACATTCATAACATTGCTCAACGATCAGGTATTCGTTATGTTCATAGTTCAGCTTACCACCCTCGTGGTAATTCAAAAGCAGAACGAAGTGTGCAATTAGTAAAAGCTATTTTGAAACATTTAGCACCTAATATGGAAAAATGGTCAACCAACATTTTCTGGGCAGCCCATATAGTGAACAATTTGAAAATGATGTATGGTTATGCCCCTTGTGAAATAGCATTTGGACAGGAACCACAACGTATTAAAGAAAATTTTGCAGCTATAATGAGACAGGTAATAATTGATGGAAAATATACTGAGGATGTAATAAGATTTGAACAAATACATTTGAGGTTACATAATCAGGATAAACAGAAGAAAGCTCAAGAAGAAAATCTTTGCAATAAGAATAAAATCAGAGAAGCTTTGAAAAGGACAAGACTCGAAACAGAAAATTCTGTAAGTTTCAGTAAAGGTGAATTTGTTTACAGATGGCGTCCCAAGAAGAATAAGTTCGAACCAACATGGGATGGACCCTATATCATACATGATATAGTTGGCGAACATTCTTATAAATTACGTTCACTAGAAGGAAAGGTTAATACTCCAACTTATGATGCCTCGAAGCTGAAACCAGCTTATAGCTATTACGGTTCACCGATAAGAAGTGCAGCTGAATACACTAAGGTATACTCAGATAAGGAAAGAAGATATTATATCCAAACCCTTGATGATCTCAAACATAACATTTGATTAGCAGGCCAAAACAAGTTTCTTCAGGCCGCCGATATTTGTATTGTTTTGAGGTTAATATCAAGTTAAACTATCAACAGAATGAAGCCCAAGTCCAATTATGAAGGAATACTATCAATTATATGATTATTATCAATGTTTTACATTGTTTTGTGTCATACCCTTTTAAGGAGAATTAAGGGTATTTGAGGAAAGGACACAATAAGAAAAACAACTATATAAAGCGATGACTTATTATAACTTATTGATTACATACATTACATAAGAAGACGGATCATATTTTTATTACTTAATTATACTACAAAGATAATCTTAACCATCAGACTATTGGAAGTAAGCTTTACGGACCTTATTTCACATTATTATAATTAATTATTAAAACTATATCTTTAACCAGAGCTCAAACAATACACTTTGTGTCACCAAATTCAGTTTTTGTGTCACTATATTAACCCACACACCTTCATTCCGAATTCTACCTCCACCAAGCTTTGAACACTGGTTTGCACTAAGTGGCCACGTTAGCAACCACTAAGCTATATGGGGTCTTATTAAAACCAAATTTTAAGATATGTTGTTTACCTCAGTAATAATTATCTTGTCACGTGTTTATCATGTGTTTGTCACATGCTTGATGACAGCTTTATTTGATTAATTTGATTTTATGTTGAGTTTGAAATGACAACTTGTGATTCATATGTGGGCTGAAGAAAGACTTCTGATTTAATGTTTAGTCTGAAATGAAGACTTGTAATTCATGTTTAGTCTGCAAAGAAGAAGCTTTATGTTTAGTCTGAAAGAAGACGTTTAATTTATGTTTAGTCTGAAAGAAGGCCTGTAAGTCATGTGTAGTCTGAAATAAGGCTTTCAATTTATGTTATGTTTGTTATGATTATTAAGTTTTGAACAGGCACGTCTACGTTCGGGCCAACTTAGTTTTGATTGTTGTGCATAAGCTGTGTGGAAAGCTATAACGTTTCCTACTAGTTTCCCCTAGTAAAGCCACACAGGTATTAGAGTGTATTGTTGTTATCAGACCCGATGTCATGGAGAATGAGGAGATGATTTCATTATGTTAAGATTAGCTTTGACTGATTAATTTTGAATTGACTCGAGAGGAGATACTCTCTACAATGATAGAAGTAATTATAATAATGATTAAGACCCTCTAACAAATCAACGTATTACTCAGTTGAGTCCATATACGTAGTATCACTTAGAGTGAAGGCTACGAACGATTCTAAGAATGATTTAGAATACAGTATAATCGGATAAACTAATTTCGAGGAGTATAGAAGTACAATAGGGTACAACCAAGTCGTCATGAATCCAGAATGAAAATCTCATAAAGATCTTTTATTAGTTTCTTTTTGTTAATACCGTTCTACGAAGGTTTCTGAGGTTGTTACTACAAGCTATTGCGCATACTCGTTTCATCTTGATTTAAAGCAAACAAGTTCTTTCCCTGTTCCATTATATCTGTCTATTTCCATTTACGGATTTTATATATATATTTAGTTAGACATCGCTAGATTTCCAGTTAGACATCGAAAGATATACGTTGTTTTTTATTGTCAGACTTTACAAATTATTATTATTACTGACATTTTAGAACTAGATAGCATATTTCGTATTTTTCCCAACATCGCTTATCCTCGTGGGTAAGCTCCTTTTCCTTGATTGGTCACTATTAAGATAGTATTGATGCTAATTCTACTGGAGATATCAAATTCTATAACTAGAAATATGATCACTCTTCTACGAATAACTTAGTATTTTGTATATCAGTTTTGTCTCAATCAATACAAATAATATTTCAAAGGCAGTTAACTCAAACACAAAAATAATTACCAATTTTGTATAAAATATTGGTATCGAATTCTTACATTAATACTAGTAAATTGAAGAGTCTTATTTTTATAATAATAAAACTTATAATATTTATTGACTGATTTTCTAAATCTGAATAGAAATATAATAGTACATAAATCTCAATTACAGATACGGCAAATCAACCAGTTCTTGTGACCTATTTATACCTTTTCATTTTCACTTCTTCGATATCGGTTTCCTTCCAAATTCATCTCGGAATTCTTGCATAACATTTCCTCAGTTCTGTAATGTATCGTACTATTTCTGATCCTACCATAGCCTTTCCTTAATTCCCTATTTCCACATAGCTAGATGTTTCCACTCTTTGTCATCATGGTTCATCCTATTGTTGATTTCAATCTGTTTCATAATTCATTAAATTCTTGAAGTTGTTTATAATCTTTTATGACTCTTTTTCACATTCTTAATCTTTTATATTATTTATCAATTTATCTTTTCTTGGTATGTTAGTATTATATTTTCAAAGGTCATATACTTTATTGTACGCTAATTCACTCTTATCAACTTAATAGTTTTCACTATAGGTGGTGATTGACTCTAACTGAGCACTTCGTTGATTTAGTAGAAGGTCTTAAACGTTATCATAATTACTTCCATCATTATAGAGAGTCTCTCTCCTCGAGTTAATTTCAAATCAAAAGTCCTCACTCGGACCACACATGAATTACAAGCCTTACTTCAAACTAAACATTAAATCAAAAGTCTTCTCTAAGACAAAACATAGAATCAAAGTAATCAAATAACTGCTGTCATCAATCATGTGACAAACACATGATAAACACGTGACAAAATAATATTTACTGACGTAAATCACATATCTTTTAATTTGGCTTCATTTAGACCCCCGATAGCTTAGTGGCAATGGACTTTCCGTAATCACGGCAACGAGTGTTCAAAGCTTGGTAAAGGTAGAATTTGGAATGAAGGTGTGTGGGTTATACAGTGACACAAAAACTAAATTTGGTGACACAAAGACAAGTTTTGTTTTTGTGGCTCCCCACTTGGCTACCCATTTTTAGATCTACTCATACCTCTTCATTGATATAGTCTGTAACCTGATGGTAATCCACTAAAAAGTAGCAAACTCCTTAAACTATGGAGGCCTAGGTTCAACTCTTGTTAAAATCCTTTAAATTAATCTTGAGGTACACAAAGTCATCATTAAAAGACTTTGTGTCAAGTCTCACGAAATTTAGGTCTTTGGTATACTTTTGATGCTAATTACAAAGAAGATGTCGCCAACTACGAAAGTATCTGGCTGTTATTTGTAATATGCCTATCTAGTATAATAAAGTGAATGTATATAATATAATCCAGAGAGAGATCACTTAGATTGAGATATTATATCCTAAATCCGATTCTGTGTTGTATTAGTTATCTGATAATATTAACAATATGATATCAGAAGGTAAAGTAGTTAGTAATAATAATAACTATGTGATAGTATTATTAAGTTACTGATATAAGTATTATTGGATTATTAGTGGGTTAATATCTGTTAATATCTCCTTCAGTCTATGACGGTGAGTCTTTGTTCGTTAGTTCTCTCTTTCTGCATTAAAAACAAGATTCAAGAGTAAAGCTTTTTATATCATTCTTCAAATGGACGTCGAAGATGAAAAACTTTTCACTTTAGAATTCAGATGCGACATTGAAGTCGCACGACACGAGGGAACGCATAAGATTCCAACGTGACATCAAGTTTAATCTAGTGACAATTGAGAGCAGTTTGAAATAATACATTGATAAGAATATTGAATACGACTATGCAAGTTATGATTTGAAAATCTTCGAATAAGGTAACCAGTGATAGTTGTCAGGTTATTCAATTATCATTCCCTCATATTCCAAAATATGTTTAGTATATAGGTTAGGCGGGGGGAGCCTAAAGAGTGCAAAGTAATTCTGCTTTGATGTATACATAGTATTGACCAAAAAAGAATTTATTACCTCAAACTGGAGAGTACTCTGCGTGACTTGAGTCTCAATGATATATTTTCTTACTATCTATATTATATAGAACATGTAAAATATAAAAAAGAGTGATAATTCAAATAAACTAGCAATTAATGTGATTCTTGTACTTCTTCAAGACAACTTGGTATTGGCTAGGATTCTATTGGATAACACGGATGGTCCAATCAGTTTCTTAATTAAAGTTAGGGCTTTGTATGGGTACATCCCTCAACTATTCTAACACCGTTGGATCTGTATATGCAACATTATTCAAGTTCCTTATCGTCGCACGGATAGTAATTTAGGTAATACGAACAAGTAACAATACTAATTTGCTCAAAATGAAAACCAATTATAACAAGTGGTGCAACATAATATCCTGAGTTTCGGTTGCTATCAGGTAATCCAGTATGTCTAATTTGGTCACAGCTTTCCAGTCTCTGTGAAACATATGTAACAAACTTAATTTTTTAGAATAAACTGTAATGCAATAATACTTTCTAATGTTAGTTAGAGTTTCAGCTAACCCCGAATTCAGATCGAGCATATACGATAGAACAACAGCATCTGTAATAAGACAAACCAAGAAAATGAAAGCAGGAATTATAAGAACATTGGTAGGTTTAAAAACCGTTAGAGTCAAGGTTCAAATGTAGAGACTCCGGAGATAAGAGGTCGGACATAAACTAACGTTGAACAACAGTTTAACACCGTAATCGAATAATATATGCGACAGAAGGTCTTATAGAAAACTATTGAATGTTAATTTGAACTATATAGGCTTTACCTAAGTTAGGGTAAGATAAGAAAGACCCAAAAAAAAAAAATGAACTCCATTGAGCAAGTTCAGACTATAACAACACTGAATCGGAACATAACAGGGCGTGTGGTCTAGTGGTATGATTCTCGCTTTGGGTTTAATTACACAAATATGCGAGAGGCCCTGGGTTCAATTCCCAGCTCGCCCCTTCTTTTTTTTGCAGAAAGCCAAATCATGTACCAGCTTTCTAAACTCGTGCATACCATCACAGTCTTAACACACTCTATTGTAGTGGCCAATCTGACTAAAAGGCGTATATCTTGAATGTTATGGTCATTTCTAATATGTATTGAAAAATGAAGGTCGAATGTAAAATGATTTTATGTTAAATTACATTCCGTGCACCTATAAATACTGAAAATACTATTAAAATCATCGATGAGTCAAAAAAGAATTCATAGAATCGTCAGTAAATATACAAACGAACTTGAAGTCGACTCCGTTCCTCAGCCTAGCCGGTTTTCTCAGATATTGTTTTGTGATAACTGTATTGGGTCGTATATATATATGAAGTAAGAACTGATTTCATTTAGAATAACTGTATTGGGCATTATAGATATACTTCATTGAAGGTTAATTTCTGATTATAACATGAATCGAAGCTCTTTCCATACTATCAATGGAAGGCAATAGGATTTATCAAAATAAATTTAGTGTGTCAACTTAACTTTCTTATAATTTGATTGCTCAGATTGATGCTTCAACACTATAACTTTGTTGGGGTGGGATCTGAGATAATAAATCTCTATATTTTATTTTAATCGCTTACCGCTTGGGTACCTTCTCCATTTTGGCTGTTCATTGTTACAATATCATCTAAACCATCATCAACATTACCATCACCATCATGAATATCCAAATGTTCAAAACTTACTTGATCTTTTTCTAATTCTTCTCTTGCATTAATGTTTTCATTCACAGCAGTTGTAGCCTTGCCAACTACTTCATTATTATCCTTAGCTATTTCAGTAGTTTCGCCATGGTTATTATTTGATTTGGTGTTCAAGATCTCCTTCTCTTTGAGGTTACTCTCCTCATTGTCGACACTGCTACTATCTGCCACCTTTTCATCATCATCTGCTATATCGTCTTCAAAATTCTCCTCCTTATCGTCTTTATCGACCTCTTCATCATATACATACTTGACACTGTGAACATCACCCTCCGCACTGATATCCTCCACATTCTGATCATCTGTATCCTGATTACTCTGGTGCTCATCCTCCGTTACATCTAAATCAGCTGTATCTATTGAGTCGCTATCATTGTACTCGCCGTCATCTTCTATGTCATCCTCTTTTTTCTGATTGTTTTTGTTTGAATCAAAATGTAAGCCCAATCCCATCAATGCATTTTCAATCGCCCTCTTTGTAGTGTTCAAATCATTTAGATTAGAAGTTCGTTCACCTCCTGTTTTGAATGGTTTCTCTTCCTTGATTTGCGATTGACATTTAATTGTATCTGCCTTCGTTATATCTCCATTCTCTTTTGCTGTTTGTTCTTTATCGTTTTTAACCTTTTTGTTAAAGATCCCCTTCCAAGTTGACCAAACACTCGGTTGCTCAGTGGAGGCTTGACCCTTTTCACTTTTATTAGAAGTACCTGATTCCTTTGTTGACACCTTTGACAATTTCAAACTTCTAATGGATTCTGCTCTTTTAGACTTTGTCGGAGAAATCTTGGACGCTGTAGGACTACTATCAATAGAATTGTTATCATTATTATTGTTATGCGCACTAGAGTTATTATTCCTCCAATTTTCAAACGTTGTCTTTAGTTTCTCTTGGAATATCGTAAAATTATCAACCCCATTATAGACGTGTTTAGGTGGGAATAAATCAAAGAGACGATCATCTGTACTAGAGTTAAAAATGTTAAAATTTTGAGTTTCCTTCCATTTATTGATCCAATTATGATTAAATAATGATGATGGATCAGATTTCAATAAGTTTTCTGGAATACTTTGTAGTGCCATTTGATTATCTTTATGTACTGCCAAATAATCATGCAACTTTACACTTGAGAGTAAGCCTGTCAAATAATCCTCAAATTGCCATCTTATAAAGTCTTCGCTACCTTTGAACTGTGAGTTTTTTGGAGTTTCATCATCATTCTCATTCCATGTTTCAGTAACAATTGCAACAATAGAGTCTATCCATTTTTTGTCATGATTTGTCAGTTGAAGAGAGTTATGTAAATTTTTGTTTAAGATTTCCACAGACGAGGTGTCTACATTAACAAAGATATCACAAATTTCATTTTTCTGTTCTTCTAATAAGGAGTTCGACGATCCTATAACAAAGAATTCAGTCTTGGCTGATTTTATATCGTCTACTTGCTGTAATGGAGTGTATGGAGAAAATAGACCTCCTTTCTCAAATATCTCAAGTGGAAGGCCAAGAAACTTTAATACGGAACTTCTATCGCTCGACTTGAAGGAATCGGCAATCTTGAATTCATTGTACTCTTTGAATAACATTGGACTACCGGAGTCCTGTAAATTAGAAAGTAAGGCAGGAATCAAACTGATTAGACCAAATTGCAGATTGCACAAATATTCAACGTTATTACCATAAAAGATAATTTTTTTTTCTAATAAAAATGCCTTGAGCAGTAACAAAGTATCCTTTTTGAATTCGTAAAGGATCTTACGGAGAGATAAACCAATGTATAATCTATTTTCACTCTGTACTAAATCATTAGTTATAGGTTTATAAATCGATTTCAGACTATCTGAAAGTGAAATAATGATTTGTTTATCAGTAAAGTCTTTTTGAAGGAAATATGCGTTTGTCACAATACTCAATTTATCTTTGATTTGACCAAAGATGGGTTGTCGTGAAATAACAACAATAGCTTTTTGAACAGTAGATCTGGTAACATCCTGATCTACATGTATCAAATCCTTTGTCTTGATTTGTCTAGAACATGAAATGGCAAAGAAAGTCGTGTAGTCATTTATACTCTCTTTTGGTAAATCAGCAGCACCATTTGGCGGACTGCAGTGATTCTTTTCATCATAAAGCAATGTAAAGTATGTAAATGTCTCCTCAAAGGAATGTGAACCATCTGGTAAAGCTTGGAATGGCAGGTTTGCCCATAACTTCGATTGAACGGTACCTTCCGGCAGACCATGCCAATATTCAATCTCTGGACCTCTCTTGTGATGGAAATCGACTAAGCAGATGCCAACAATTACAGGCTTTTCTTCTTCAACCATTTTGGAAACCCAGTTTTTCAGCTAGTATCTTCACAATATCAACCAAACACAACCTGATCGGATCTGATCTGATTTGTCTCGAGCTCTTTTTATTATTTCTTTCGATCTCACTAAAAGTTGATCAACGTCTAGTTTCACGGTTTTTTTTCATATTCTCAACTTGACTGAAAAATTCAAGATCTGACAATTTCATAGTAAACAAAAGAGTTCAACGAAGACAAGAATATTAACCAGGAAAGTGTATATTGGCTTTCTCATAACCACGATGGCATATACATTTAGTGTTTTAGACGATGGTTCAGGTCTTTCTGTTGGTACAATTGTCAAATTTGAAGCTGCAACGGTCCTAATTGATCCTGGCTGGACCAGTAACAAGATTTCTTATGAAGATTGTGTTCGTTTCTGGTCGAATGTTATACCTGATGTTGATATAATATTATTATCTCAATCTACTACTGAGTGTTTGGGAGCATATACGTTGCTTTATTATAATTTTCTATCTCATTTCATATCTAGGATATATGTTTATGCAACTTTGCCCATAACGAACTTTGGAAGAGTGACTACAATTGATGCATACGCTGCAAGAGGAATCATTGGTCCTTATCCCTCCAATGAAATGGATTTAGAGGATGTTGAGAAATCTTTTGATCATATCAAAGCCTTAAAATATTCGCAAGCAGTTGACCTTAGATCCAAATTTGATGGGTTAACAATGATAGCATACAATTCAGGTTGTTCACCTGGTGCCTCAATATGGTGTATAACAACTCATTCTGAGAAGTTACTTTATGCTCCTCGTTGGAATCACACAAAGAGTACAATTCTGAATGCAGCAATGATACTGGATGATACTGGTAAACCAGTTTCTGCCCTCATGAGGCCCTCTGCTATTGTTACTACTTTGGACAAGTTTGGGTCTTCAAAACCATTGAGAAAAAGAGCAAAATTATTCCAAGATATTATAAAAGATGGTATAAGTAACAGTGGTACTTTACTTATTCCTTGTGATATTGGCGGTAATTTCCTAGATTTATTAGTAATGGTCCATGAATATTTATATCAACACAAGAGAAGTGGTAATTACCCAAGTCTACCAATTTTACTTATATCGTACTCGAAAGGTAGAACATTAACTTACGCAAAGTCAATGTTGGAATGGTTATCTTCATCTATTATCAAAACATGGGAATCAAGAGATAATAAATCACCATTTGATATAGGTCAGAACTTGAAAATTGTCTCCCCCGATGAGTTGTCCAAATACAAGGGATCTAAGATTTGTTTCATATCACAAGTAGATCCCTATGTTTCGGAGACTATCAAACATTTGGGCCACTCCAGTAAAACAACTATTGTGTTAACGTCTAAACAAAATACAAATATTGACATAATATCAAAGCTGTATCGACAATGGAGCAGCGAGAAAATTGATGAAGGTAAGAAGATAAAATGCACAGATTCTGTTACTTTGGAAGTTGTCAAATTAGAACACTTGAAAGGTCAAGCACTTGACGAATTTACCAAAAAAATAGATGAAAGAAGGGAAGAAAGAAAAAGCCTTGAAATAACGTTGAAAAAGGAGGCCAAACTTGCCAATAAATCAGCAAACTCTATTGATGTAAGTAATGAAAACGGGAGTGAAGGAATTGAAAGTGATATGCTCAAGAATGGACAGATTGGAGATATCACTGAGAAAGATGCTGACGACGAAGAAGATGACGACGATGATGATGACGACTACAACTTTTTAAAAATTTCAAAAAATGGATCTAGAGGTTCTACAAAATCTCGAGCTATTGAATTACCTGTAGACGTGAACATATTACCAACATCCACTTTAAAACATAAGATGTTTCAATTCAATCCGCCAAAGATCAAGAAGGATGATTATGGGACTGTGGTTGATTTCACACAATTTATTCCAAAGGATGATGAGGAATTTGTTGATACCAAAAAGAGATCCTTATCAACCGAAGAAAGCAAGAATGAACCATCCATGGACAAGGATGGAAGTCAAGCTAAAAAATTCCGTCGTAATATTCATAGAGACGATGAGAATATAGAAAAGTTAAAGGAAATTCAAAAACAATTTGATAACATCGATTACTTGAAGACTAACAATCTACCTTCGAAGAGAATTTCAAAGTCGTCTAATGTTACTCTAAAGTGTCGTTTCACTTATATTAATTTGGAAAACCTTGTCGATCAAAGATCTGCAACAGTGATTCTACCAACTTTGAAGCCAAGAAAGATGATTTTCTTAGGAGATAAAAAGACACAAAATGAGCATGCCTTTGCTGTTCTTTCAAAGAAGGACATTGAAATGATCGCTGTCCCATTGAAAGAAACAATCGAATTTACAACTACAGTCAAATCACTTGATATATCTATTGACGCTGCATTAGAGCAGCTATTAAAATGGCAGCGAATTGGGGATGGACATACTGTGGCACATGTTGTTGGCCGCCTAGTCAGGGAAACTTCGTCAAATAAAGCATTACCAGATAGACATAAATTGGTGCTGAAACCATTAACGAGTTCTGCAAAGATCCATACTAGCGGCACGCTTTCAATAGGTGACGTTAGACTCGCTGAATTGAAGAGAAAATTAACTGAACAAAATCACGTAGCTGAGTTTAAAGGTGAAGGTACTCTTGTCGTTGATGGAGTTGTTGCTGTTCGTAAGGTAACGGACGGTGAAACTATTATCGACGGTACACCCTCTGAAGTGTTTGACATGGTCAAGAAAGCTGTCACAGATATGCTGGCCAAGATATAGAAGAGAAGAGTAACTTATATACTTCTATATCTTGTATAACGTTTGCAATATCTGATATTATTCTGTTGGATCATCGTATTATTATCACTTCCGACGCTCTGAATATTTTTCAATATATATAAAATAAGACTTTGACCTCATCGATTACAGCTAAACAATATGGTTAAGAACTCAATGCAATAAGGTGAGAAACTATTATAAAGCAAACTAAAGATAAAGAACTGGTAATTATGTCAAGCGAAGAATTTAAAATTGAGCCTTTGCCAGATATTGAGGCGCCCCCTCCACCTCCACCGCCACCTGCTCCATTTCCATCATTCACAGATTTATGGGATGATGAAGAAGAAGAACAAGGAAAGTATAATGAGGATAAAGATTCTAATAAGTTGCCTGTTAAAATTACTGGCGTACTCACACTAGAACAAATGACAGCTTACCAGACAATATTCAGAATTGAAGAAATTACTGAGATTTTAAGGTCTGGTAAGCTGGTCCCTCCAAAGAGATATGCAAGATCTCCATCCCCTCCTCCAATGTATGATGCTGAAGGTAAGAGAACTAACACTATAGAACAGAGATATAAGAACAAATTGGAAGAAGAAAGATACAGATTGGTTGAGATAGCATTGAAAATGGTTCCATTTTTTGTTCCTCCAAAGGATTATGTAAGACCTTCAAAGTTCCAAGAAAAGTACTATATACCCGTGCAACAGTACCCAAGTATTAACTTTGTTGGATTATTGCTAGGCCCTCGTGGTAATACACTCAGAAAATTACAGGAAGAATCTAAATGTAAGATTGCTATTAGAGGTAGAGGCTCTGTTAAGGAAGGTAAAAATGCTAATGACCTTCCAAAGGGTGCAATGAATATGGATGATCCCTTACATTGTCTGATTATTTCTGATACAGAAGAAAAAATTCAAGATGGTTTGAAAGCGTGCCAATCGATTGTCATTAAAGCTGTTACATCACCCGAAGGTCAAAATGATCTCAAGAGAGGTCAGCTAAGAGAATTAGCTGAATTAAATGGTACTTTGAGAGAGGATAATAGGCCTTGTCCAGTATGTGGATTACAAGGTCATATGAAATATGACTGTCCAAATAGAGAAACGTTTGCTCAAAAAATTATCTGTAAAAACTGTGGTCAACCAGGGCATGCTACTAGAGATTGTACAGAACCTTCAAGTAATCAAGGTGTTTCAACTCCATCTAGCTTTACACAAACAGCCAGTAGCACTCAAAGTCGTTACCAAAGCGATGAACCATTGGAATGGGATCGGAAACGAAGAGATATAGGTTCAAGATATAGCAATGATAGTCCTCAATATAACTCAAGAAACTATACCAGCAGAGTTAATCAACAGCAAAATAGTCATCAACCCAGGTTTAACAGTTACAACAGCTCAAATTCATACAACTATAAAGAAGTAAACCCTACAAGGAACAGGTATTCAAATCAAGTCTCAGGCTTTGCATCAAATCAAGCATCCTACTACGAACAGACATCATATTCCCAGAGTTCATCTGGGTCTCCCGCACCTAGTGTTCCTACAAAAGTTACCGAAGAATATTATGATCAACTTCCCATTGCCCCAGAAGCAAATCAGCCAATACAAAAAATACCAACTAATTTACCACCTGGTATGACTGGGGATAATTCTGCTTCTGATATGACTATAGGAACTACACCACCACCAGGATTAATGTCGGTTCTGTCGTCCAACTTACCTCCTGGGTTGTCAGAGGATGGGAGCGGGTCTGCAAATTATCCTCCTGGGCTATCTGGTCCACCTGGATTGTAATAATAATATATAAATGTCGAACTTCTCTGATAGAATTTGACGACTGTATATCTTTTGTAAGCCTGTCGAAAAAGAGGTTGTTATTTCTTCATGTTATGTAATTATAAAATTATTTATCATTGTCTTCTTTCCATTTCTTTGCCAATGCTACAAATTTTGGAATGTTAGGTTTGGAGCTCGTAATTTCATCATCAGGGAATACGTAATCGATGTATTCACTTTCAATACCGTTTTTATTAGATTTTCTTTTAACCTCCTTGGGCATTCTCTTTTCAATATTTTCTTGATCTGAAAGATTGCCAAAATTCTTTTCAAACTCTTGATATGCTTGGAAAATTAAAACTCTATCGTTTTTATTGTCATGATTTTTGAAATAAGTTAGTGCATTTTCGTAGACATTTCTTGATCTATCAAAATTTTCTTCAGTAGGTTCAAAGTCAACATCATTTTCCTCATTTTTTCCATCTTCCTCATGTTCGTTACTTAGAGCAGTCAATTGTTCATCAGTTGGTGTAGAGCATTCATACATTGCGAAGGCTATCCATGTCTCAACGGAATAATTGCTTAATATCAAATATCTCTCATACAGGTCTCTTGCATTATTATATTCTTGGGCATCTGTCTCAAATTCTATGAATCTTTCCATGATCTTTATTTCATCCTTTTTGTTCAAACCAGTTATTTCAGCCCTTAGCGCAATATTGTATATTTCTCTTGCTCTTTCTTCATCTCCTAAATTTTCCTCCAAGTCGCAGTAATCTAACCAAATTTGAGGATCATTGGGTAAAAATTCCAAATATTTTTCATAAAGTTTTCGAACTCGATCAAACTCTTTTAGCTTGATTTCTAGTTCTATATATTTCTTGAACAACTTTCTTTTTGGACATAAGCCAATGGACCTACCAAGTACTTTTCTAGCTAATGGTAAATTATCTTGTCTCAACTCAAATTCACTAAACATGATCCATATTTTAGCAAAAGTAAAATTTTTATGTGGTATAACCTCATTCAAAACCTTCTTATATAGTTTCTTGCACAATTCAACATCATTCAATTCAAGTTCGACGTACGCCAGGTACCTTACCCATAGATAAATATATCTTTTCCATGTAGAATCCTTTTGTAATCTCTGTTTTGGCATACCTTGTATAACTGCCTTTTCAAAGGCATTAACAATCTCCAACGGTAAATATTTTTCAACCAGATCAAGGTATAGCATCCATGTCGAATAATCCTCACAGTCTTTCAGTAGGGATTCTTCATATTTTCTTTTTCTTTTGATGACGAGACTTTCATTGATCGAAGAAGTATTCCCAAAAGTTTTTTTCAATTGAATTTGTGCATCCTTCAAAACTTGACTATTAGGCCATTTCTCTAAGGCTAATTTATAAATAACTTCCGATCGTTCATATTCATGTTGTGAAATTTCCCAATCGGCAAATGCAACTATCAGACTTATTAAATCCTGAGTGTAATTTTGGGTATTTTTCATAGTTTCCTCATATGACATTAGAGTATCTAAAGCCATCGAATAGACTTTTCGTACAGTGGTTGAATTACCATATACAGATTCGAATTTAACCCAATGTTGCCATGTCTGTATAGTTGGATGAACTAAGACGTATTTAGCAAAGACGTCCCTTGCATTTTCCCAATTCTCCTGTCTAATTTCGAACTGTATAAATGAGTTCCAAGCAGCTGGATTCGGTTCCAATGAACACCACTTAGTAAAAAGTGCTCTAACGGTGTCCCAATTTTCGAGAGATTCTTCAAGAAACAGATATTTGTACCATACTTTATCCACTCGAGGCAGAGTTGTAATAGCTCTATCTAGCAAATTTCTAGCATGGTTTATACATTTCATCTTAATCTCTGAATCAATGTAACGGATCCACAATGGGATATATGCGTTGTTCACCAAAAGAGCTCTCTCAAAAATTGATCTTGTCCTTTTTATATCATGTTGTTCAATCTCAAACCGAGCATACCGTAGCCACTGACCCATATCCAATCTATTTCTTTTAAGGTACGATTCATATTCTGCTCTTTTTCTACCTTGTAGTTCCTTTAACTCATCGAGATCTAGAATGTCGACTTTAGTTAGTTGTTTCCGCTCTTTTCTCTTCAAATAGGCATCCTTTAACAACTGATCAACAGAAACTTGGTTTGCAAACTCGGTTTCAGTTTCCTCAGACATTTCCCTGTAATCCAAAAGTTATATTTGCTTCAATCTGTTCAAATACTAGGTCATCTTCTCTTACAGACAAACTTTTCAATATGAAATTTACTTGAAATTCATGTCAGGTTGTATGGGTTTTCATAGCAAATAAGAATAAAATAGTTATAAATCAGTCAATTATGGATTTTATAAATTCCAACATTTTTCAATGAATGCTGTCAAATCAACGAGTTCTTCCTCAGAAACATGATGGCCCAGTGAAGAGTATTCGTGAAAGGTATAGTTTGTAAATTTGAATTCCTTCGAGAATAAGTCTTTGGTTTCACGACCTTTTTTGATAGAGACCACTGGATCTTGTTTACCATGACCATGAAAGATTGGTGTATCAAGGTTACATTTTTTGTCTTGATTTATATCATCCTTCCATGCCATTTCCTTCATTGAAGCATCACCAAATCCAGAAAGAGAAAAGAATCCACCAATTTTATATTTCAAATTCAGAGCACAAGCCAATGTCACAGCACTACCTTGTGAAAATCCACCAACTATAATATTCTGAGGTGGAATGCCCATATCTATTTGTTCTTGAATCAATGAACCAATATATTTGGCTGATTTCATGCAACCTTTGATATCTAGATCCCTTAACTCTGGATCCCAAGCCAAGATATCAAACCAACCAGGCATCACATAACCATTATTAGCTGTGATAGGCATCATTGGAGCATTTGGAAACACAAAGTTTGTAGATTTAAATTTCTTGTAATCGATGATATGACCTAAAAGACTCTTCCACATTTCACCTGAATCGCCAAGACCATGCATACCAATCAATGCATGAGTGGCAGGTTGAACTTTCGCAGCAACTCTAACAACAGTACTCATTATTTGAATCTCTTTGAAACAACTCTATAAGTGTTATATGTTGTTATCAAATAGATAAGTTTTTTCATAACAGAAAATTTCAAACATCTACCATATATAAAGCAAAGTTGTTAGAAGTAAAGTGTATAGACATCAGTATGTGTGAGCTACCAAATAATATACGACTGCTTTCTGATATAGAATTACAAGATTTGGTCGAAAACTATAAGGATAAACTGGCACTATTTGTGACTAAATTTCAATCAGTTGACAATTTGATCAATGATCTGAAAGGAGGAAAAGAAGAGTTGGATAAGTTAAGACAACAGTTCGCAGATCTTGACATTCGAAAAAACTTCATGGCTCAGGAACTGGATAAATTGCGAGTTTTGAAGTCTGAGTATGTAAGGCAATGGCAGGACCTAGACATGATCATCAAACAGAACTACAGTGAAGATGCTCTTCGAAATAGACTTTCCAACAAGATAAGGACACTAGAAGAAGAATCCAATGCGTTAGAAACACAGGCATTTAGTATGAAAAATTCCATAGATAAGGAATCCTTAGATTCAATCATTGAAAAGTACACAGAAGCTAGAACCAAGTTTCATTTGGAAAACGAAAAATTAGCTACATGGTCTTCACAAGGTGCTTTAAGAAAATAATTAAAGTATTTGCTAGTCTATGCGTAATGTATAATTAATGATAGATAAAGTTAAATAAAATAAACAAATCAAGGATAACGTCCTCTAAAATAAAATATACTGAAATTGTTCAAACTATTCAGTCACCTCGCTATTTTGCTGTGTTGCTGCGTTTGAATCCTCATTAGATGTTTCTTGATCATGGGCAACATTGGTCGATGCAGTATTATTCGATGTAGCGAGCAGCTCAGTTGTATCAGATGATGGATTTGCAACAGTTGCTGTATCGGTAGTGGTTGGTAAAGTTGATGAAGTCGAGGTATTGGCAGTCTCATTGTGAGCTTCATTGTTTAAGCTTTGATTACCATTGATCTGATAAGTAGTAACGTGCCCATCTGGGCCTCTCATACTTACTACACCGGTACTAAACATATCGTCATTTCCTACGTTAGCATTACTGTTGCCTTCACCATTAGCGTTTGCATTATTTCGATGGTTCATAATAGCGTTTCTAATATTTTGACCCATTCTTAGTAGATGTTGAGAAACATCTCGTGAACCATTATCAGTTTGCCCAGGTGGGCTATTATTGGGTGGAACCCCCATATTTGTGGTACCAGGGATAGTGGTATGACTATTATTATTATTTTCTATGTTATTGAAAAAGTGTTGAAACATGTGTCTAAATCTATCATAATGTCCATTTGCATCATCTTGTGTTTCTGTAGTTGATGTTTCTGTAGATCTTGAATCAACTTGAGATGCATTTGCTGGTGAGGATGTATTTGCTATGCTAGTGGTTGGTTGGTTAGGGACAGTTGCTGGCCTTAAAGGTAAACTGAACCAATGTATCCTATTATTTGTTGTACTAGGTTCACTTTGGTTGTGACTAACATTTCCTGTAATGGGCGTAGATGTAGATGTGGATGTGGCTGTGGATGCTGTGGTGTTTGAGGATGACACTGCACTTTGTGCTGATGGGACGGAATTAGTTGCGTTAATAGCGGCGGAATTAGCTAATCCACCAGGATTCAAAAAGATTATATTTGAGCCACCCCATGGAATATTAAATTCTGTTTGTGTACTTGTGGTATTGGTGGAAGTGCCATTATCGTTTCCTCTTGAGCCTGCTGATGTTGTTGAACCAGCTTCAACAGTTGAATCCTCAGCTGATGGATTATATAATAAGGTTCTGATACGTTCAAATGCTTCATTTGTTGTATTCTGATTGTTACCGGCTTGGTTTGCGCCATTATTCATCTCATCGTTCTCTACAATGATATGTCTACAAAGTGGACATGAATTCTCTAGTTTTGACCATTTATAGAGGCATTCTCTGCCAAATATATGTTTACATGGCAATTGAACAGGTAAATGCAAATAATGTGGTTCTTGGTCTGTTTCTTGAGGGTCTGAGACAGGGGTATTATCCACTGAAGGTCTAGTGGAAGATGTTGGAGCATCAGAACCAGTTCCCGATGTCTCAGTTCTTTGTCTCTTGATTCTATTTATTTGGATTGAATCTTGTTCATCTCTAGGTCTCTTATTACTAATATTACTATCGACTTCTTTTTTTTCAACTTTCTCTGGAGGTTGCTCAACGTAAGGTTCATAACATATACTACATTCTAATCCATCCTTGGATAGTTTCTTAACTTCATCAAGAGTCAGAATTGGTAATTTTTCAAAAGCTTCTCTAGATATACCTGTTGGTCTAGCATTCAATTCAGTGAATCTACGCATAGCCAAATCAGCTACAGCAGCAATTATTGTTTGTAATCTAGCTTGTGAAGTTGAATTTGGCACATCTCGGAAGGAAAGTATCAGTGAACCATTTGGTATAGGTAACATATTTGATGCCTGTGGTTGTTGTGCAGATAATTCGTTCTGTGCTTGTCTTGAACCAAAATCAAACGCTTCAGTTAAAGTAGCTGGAACACCTATTGGTGGTGGAATATTACCAGTTATATTTGTATTGGATCCAGTTTGATCAACTGTATTTTGTGTATTTATTGATTGATTATTAATTGCTGGAACGACTCCATTGGGTGTAATATACGAGTATTGAACTGAAACAGTAATATCTCTGGTATTTCGAGCATGATTTGAATCATTTGCGGTAGTGCTGGAAGTTATTTGATCCTCATTTGGTGGTTGTTCACCTGTATTTGGTGGATTCTGATTCATTGACAGTAAGGCCAAATTTGAGTGCAAATTTAGTATAACCAAATTAAATAGCAATGGAAACCCTATGGTAAAAGAAATGAAACTTCAAATATGAATCGTGGGTGCTTTTAGACCTTCTATATATACTCGAGACACCCAACAGAAATACTTTTAATTGATAGTTTGCGTTGTTCAACTTAGTGGAATTTTTCTTACTAAGTGCGTTATTAATGACTTCTATCATTTTGAACGAGGTGATAAATTACAATTCATATTGACCAGTTCAATAGTAAAAAGGTTATGATAGTGAACTATTTACTGGAATGATGCTGAATATGATGTCTCTCATATTCACCAGTGTTCTTGAAGTGTCTATGTGATCTGGGATTGTGTTTGCGTCTTGTGGCCGAGTTTAAGAGATTTGAGTTGTATACCTGCTATCACTGAGAAAATATGTTATGCATAGTCTTCTTTTCCTTGGTGAACCTTACATAATCACTAATACCGAACAAACTTAAAGCCAAACTAGCTATTATGTTTTAGAATTGGTGATGTGCCGGGGAGCCGTTAAGTTACTTGTAAAATATCTTAGTGGGTGCGTTGATTAGTTAACAACGTTCCATCTTCGGTAACTCTTGACAACACACGTATGACAAGGCCCTCATTGGCTTTTGAAAGTGATTGAGAAGATTTATCCCCCCCAGTATTATTCCTGGGGTCTTCAAGATCTTATATATTTGCAACAGATGTTAAATACTCATTACCATTAGAATTCAAGATTATGAAGATTATCTTTATTGTAACGCATCCGATTATTAATTAGCTAATCTCGATGCAAGATATTCATTAATTGTTGGGAAAAAGAGCGAACATTCCTTCTTAGTATGTCCTTAGCGTTACAAATGTATTACTTACTAGAATGACTTTCTGTAAAATTAGCAATGTGACCTTCTTGAGATTTTCACAAATACAATATTTAAACGAAGTTCATAAATTCAAATGGATATTTCTTCTAAGTTGACTGTCACGGTTTTTTTTATCTTATACAAGTTGTTGAAGTAATCAACTTGAGTAGAAAACTGAGCTTCCGACCTTCTTGAACACTTTTACCATTAAAACGATTATAAGTTTAGCGATAAGTTGAAGTAATATTACGTGAAATGCATTAAAAGGTATAGAGAAGATAAAGAGCTAATATATAGTAATTGGCTTATAAGTCTGCCATATATAAAGTAAAGCAAAAGGGTTAGTGATTACAACCATTTTACTATATGAGCATTGATAAAAAGGTTAGTATCAACGTACTGAAACCACTTTTCATTATTATACCATTATTTCTTCCAACTGATGAACTTGAACTAGATCTTCTAGAACTTGACGAACCTGAACCTGAACCTGATGAGGCAGTGGCCATAAGTTCACTAACTGTGAATATATTACCTGTGGTGGCTAAATTTGTCGCACTACTACTCCATGTGTTACTATATCCAGGAGCTCTCACTGCACTTGGAATTACAGCATTTGATTGAATTACCTCGATATTAACTGTATTATTATCATATGCTGCTTGTGCTAATGATACTTCCAAATTTTCTAAATCATAAACGACGTAAGCATTAGCCAAAAATGAATCACCCAATAAAGCTGTATTTGAAGATTGCGGTACTATCCCCAATAAACAAGTACCTGTAGAAGATCGTATTATAAAATTTTCCAAAGTGGCATTAATATGAAACCCACCAAAATCAAAGATTATTTGAGTTTCATTTCCTCGTAATCGTGATTGTGAGGGACATGGTAATGTATAAAAATCTAATGATGACGAGTAAGTGGCTCCAATTTCATTTGCAATACTTTGGACTAATGACTGAGGTAAATATGTTAAAGTAGTACCACTATCCAATAAAGCAACAAGTTGAGTTGTAGTTAGTGTTTTTTCCTGTGCACCATTTTGAAAAGTCATACCTACACCTTGTAAAGTAATATCGAAAGCAGTGGCACTTGTATAGCCTAATCGTCTTAATGGATTAACTAAGGGTAAAGTAAACAAATTACCTTGATATTTAGAATGATCAACTCCGCCAAAGAGTACTTCACCATGAGCTGCACTCAATCTGTTTAAATAAAGAGAATATGCATTTGCATTAATGGCACCATTTCTCTTCAATACTAAAGGGAAGTTGTCATATTGATAAGGTGTTCTACCTTGATAAGTTACCTCCAATGCTGGTAAACCGATCCCCAATACACCAACAGATGAATTTGATTGATTAGCAACAGCAAATGAAAGTCCCGTTATATTTACATCAGCTAAATGTAGTCTGTCCAAACCCCAAAGCCCTGAAGCAAATGTTGAATCACCATAAGCGATTTCAAAAGATGTTCTATTGGAAGACCATGTGGAACTCTCAGATTCATCAAATGTTCCATATTCATTACAATCAATCTGCCTATTACAATATGGATTAGAAGAAGAAGAAACCCATAAATCTGAGCTACCAGTGTCTACTAAAACAGTGATATTTTGACCAGGTGTCCCAATGAACAAATCCACTGAATAAAAAGAATTTTGATTTGTAATGTTAACAGTCTCTGTCCCATCTTCTCTCTTATACAAATGAGCTCTTCTGGGGGTCCAACGACTAGAATGGGCAAAATCTTCCCCATATGATTTATTAAAGGGTAGAGAGACGTAATCAGCTAATAGCGTTGTAGAAAATAGCAAAGTGCTTAAAATCTTAGATAGCATAGCCCACAGAGTGTTCGAATTGACCCTAAACTCAAAGTAACAGACATAAAGAACAGAAATAACTATTTGACAATTGTTCGATGAGTATTTATATAATCGAATCAGAAAGTTTTTCAGCAAAGCCCCGCCAGAAAATGACGTACGCCGATCACTTTTTCAGTCTTCTTTCATCTCATCGCAAAGAAGGTATAACGAGGTTGCATGATAGAATGAGTGCGAGACACAGAGAGATGGAGAAAGAGAAGGTAAAGGTCTGTGTGTGTGTGTGTGTGTGATGGTAAGCGGTGTAGATATGGTCTATTTTTATTCTTAAAGTTGGGTTTGTCTACCTTTCTTGCGGTAAGAAATATACCTTGCGATAATTGATTTTTCAGCTATATACTTAGGTAATAATACAGAAAGGGTCTCTTCCAAGACGTAGAGTGTCTTATTCGGTAATGATTCTTTTGCACGTATCTGCTGTATCAATGGAAAACATGTACACAAACTTCATAGTTGTCGCCAATGCATATACAGAAGCTTAATAAATGAGATATATTCACCAAACATATCGCAACAAGTTATCTTATATTTCACCTCTATACAACCTCCACATTTGTTCAGAAGCATGCAATCCATCATTCTGTAATTTAACGGTTCTATCAACCATGTCAGACAATTCTGAATCACTAACAACATCTTTCCCATGTCTTGCTCTCATCATCTCGTACCCATTCTTAGCAACATCATTCTCAAATTCAGGATGACCTTGGAAAGTTAGTACTTTCCGTTCCTTATATAACCCCTGAATGGGACTCTTATCACTAGACCCCCAGTTAACATATCCTTCTGGAACATCAAAGACAACATCACTATGTAATTCAGATAAACAAAGTGTCTTTCTTCCAAATAATCTCTCACCGTTTTCATTCAATTCAATTGGCATAACACCACCTTCAAATCCTCGTGGGTTCCTACCAACAGATACACCAAGGGTCTTGGCTATGATCTGATGGCCAAAACAGATACCAACAATAGCTGGACACTTCTTATCAGTAAGCATCGCTTTCAACAGTTCACGAAATTGAACAATCCAAGTAGTGGACTCATCAAACGAATCATATCTAGAGCCAGTAATGAAAATGCCATCATATTTATAAAGTGTCTCTAATGTTGGGAATTCACCATGGTATATATCAAACACTTCATATGAATGTTGGTCGCCTAACAACTTCTTTGCCATGTCTACAAAATTCCCATAAGGTTTAGTCCATTCAGCATCATGGTCAGTATAAAGTATGGCAATTCTAGCAGATAAACTCATATCTCCTATCGTGGCTTTTACTTGACTATCGCTCTGGTTCATTATTGGTTAGTCTCTTCTTACCTAACATAAAATTCTCAGTTTCCACATTTTTCATTGATTATGCATGAATAACGACTATGACCAAAATAATTATAATATGCTAATATCTATTTCTCATTATATACTTGCTCATTACAAAAGTGTATACTTATCTTTCTCAATTTTATCTAGAACACACATATCAACAAGGTGATTCATGTATTCTTCAAACTTATGCGAAGGTAACGTACTCGGATTTATACCAGTTTCGGGAATCATGCTTAAAAATGTATACATCTGTTCACTAGTAATGGTACCAAGGTCAGTCAATAGTCGTTGAACGTTAGACCATATTATTGGATTTTCAAAGTTAAATACAGCCTGTGCGTTACCGTCAGTTTGTGTCTCAGTAATGACATCGAAGGAATAATATCTATCACCGACTAATTTTAAAACCTTCTTGTCCATCCAAAATTTTAACGATCTCTCTACAAATGGCACAGACATATGGCACTCATCACAGAGTTCACTAATATTAAACCCTGTCATATTGTCACCGAACTTTTCAATGATGCAATATTGTGGAACATTCACCGTAAAGGTATTAGACTTTCCATTCATTTCAATTTCAATATCAATCTTACCGTTATTTCGACATAATCTGAGCGCTTTATCAGGTTCTTCAACATTGAACTCATATGCATATTTCAAAATCTCATTCTCAATATGATCTTTATACTTCATTGACTGATTCATGGGCGAATCTATCCTTTTATCACCCATTTGTTCCTCATCTTGTTCCCAATATGAAATAGAAATAAACTTTGGTTGAATATCAATCTCAAAATCATGCAGTATCTTTGGTTCACGACGGACTCTGAGATATAAAGCATGACTCTTTTTGATATCATTCAACATCACGTCAATTTTATTGATATTAACGGCTACTCCCTCAAAATTGTTGATATCATTCTCATCATCAAGTTCATCATTTACCTCCTTTATCAAATCGTTTCTCTTGGAGAATTTCTTCCGGATTAACATCAAACAACCAATCCACTTACTATCCAATTCATATGATCGAACATTTAATAATTTCTTTGTTAAGACTTTCATAAACTCAGCAATAAATAATTCTTTACTTTGAAATAATTCCAGCAAAATATCCAATAAGTTTTGCTGATTGTACATACTCATTTCATCATCTACTTTCGAATCAATCAGATTATTTCCACTGCCATTACTGTTTGACTCAGGCGTCCAGAGAAGAAACTGTTTCAGAACCTTTTCATATATTAGTGTCCCACCTTCATCCTTATTGTCCTCAAACCCAAACTTATTCACAAATGGTGATCGTATCCTTGGTTGTCCATCATTGTTGATATTTAAGTCGGGATCATCTCTCAATTCACCAGATAATCTGTCTAGTCCATTAATTCTTGGGATATCCAACTCTTTGAATTCTTCCGGTCTCAAATCTAAAATCGCATATAATAAAATATTGCTTGTATCTTTTCTATTTTGGAAATGATTTCGTACAAATATTTTGATGGGTCGAAGGTGTCTTCCTTGAGGATCAAGCAACAATAAACATTTAATACCCTTCAAATATGCCAAAAGGGCCTCGACAGTGGTAACACTTGGATTTAAAATATTTTCTTGAAAGCTATTTAGAAAAGTATTCACTATTTGATTCAGTTTTTTATTTCTATCTGGATTGTTTCTCAGTAATTTCTTTAATTCCAAAACTGTAGGCTTCGAAGCTGGATAGTATCCAATGAACACATCATAAATTTCTCCAATTCTTATTTTGATGAATGAACTCTCAAAACAGCTAAATACAACAGCTGTTAAATCATGATCATCCACAGGACAACCAAGTAAATGCGCAAAATGTGTCCAATAATCCTCAATAAACTTATTAAAGGTCTCCATTACAATATATCTTCTAGTCCAAACACCTCGCATATGTTGCTCACAGATTATTGAAATCTTTTCAACCATAGTATTCAATATCAGTTCCTTTGAAGACAAACTCACCGCATTTGAACAATCTATCCAATTCACAATATCATCCACAAGATCCAGATCGTCATTCAGCACATACTCCCTTACTTTATCCATTAGCATCAACCTAAAACTCTTGTTTGTATCAAGAAAATAATGTCTCATTGAATTCAACACTATCCCATACTCATCTGCCAGACCAGGAATGAATTGACATGGGAATCCCAGTTGCTGTTCCCATCTTAAGACCTCATTAAACTTTGAACACCCACTTTCAATATGCAACATATATTCAACTCGAACCAGCTCCATATAATACTCTACAAACACTTTGGAAAACTTTTCTGACTTGATCTCTAAGATCTTGCGTATATTATTCTTTACACGAAGTGAAGGAGGACGCATTTGGTTCTCTTTTGGATGAAGCCAACCTAAAACGGAATCCAAACTGTCACCAATCTCATAAATACCTTGTGGCAACAAAGAATGCAGTATCTGTTCGTAAGACATTGCGTCTGTCTGAGGATTTGATGTTTTCACTATTTGTGTTTTCATCAAGTACTATATATTTTATATGCGAATCTGAACTTTTCATTAACAAACTGATGTACAAAGAAGCAACAAGATGGTATGTATTGAAGATATTTGTTAGTGACTGATTACGAGTTGTTTACTGACTATGAATGAAATCTAGAGTTCAGTTGAGGATGAAACTATAGATATGTTTGTTGGCTTTACTGATTGTACTAGGGACATTGCGGAAAAGTATCTCAAGAGAAACCAATGGAACATAAACTACTCCCTAAATGATTTCTACGATAATGAACTTGGTGGGTTTACCCCAGAATTTGAGATACCACCTGCTGGTGAAGGGACATATCCTCAGGAATTGATCTCAATATTTGATAAATATTCTGGAGGCTCTGATTCGATTGATTCAGAGGGAATGATGCAGTATATGACAGATTTAGGACTGGGATTAGAAGATTTAACTACCATTTGTTTGGCAAAATTACTTTCCTGGGGAAGACTTACGGATAAGATTGAGAAAGAGCATTTTCTTTCAATTTGGTTCTTACAAGGTTGCTCCCATTTGAAAGAAATGAGAATTGTGTTATCAGATTTGAAGGAGAAGTTGCATTCAGACTTGGTTTATTTCATAGACATTTACAATTATACCTTTGGATTGATTTTGGATGAAGGGATGACCAATATAGATAGAGAAACTGCTATTGACTACTGGAAACTTTACTTCGGCAAGCAAGATCAAAGGCCATTACCAATACAGGTAGACGAAAAACTACTGTGCATTTGGTTCAAGTTTTTAGATGAAGAACCAAGGGATGAAATTACAAAGGATTGTTGGCATATGTTGTTAGAGTTCTTCCGCAAGTTTCCAGATCTCAATACTATCAAGATAAATTACAACGAATTGGATTCATGGCCATACATTATTGACGAATTTTATGAGTATCTCCAGGATACTGGGTTGATCTAAATGAGATTTTCCATATAATAAGCACAATGGATCCAAACAGCGTACAGTCTCCACTGAAGCAGATGTTTATATACCCATGAAACACAACACAAGGTACCCAAATATCATTCATATATGCCAACAGACGCTCAAAGAACCCTCTCATAGCACTCAAAATAACCCATTCAAAGACTCTCTTCGTTCATCACATGACTTGCGGGTAACGTTTTGAAAATTTTTCGTTAGTCTACTGAAAAATTTTAGTCTCATCTCATCGCAAGATTAAAGTATAGAGAGTATACATATAGATAGAGCAAAGCTAGTCAGAATATAAAAAATCTCACTAAGCAAGTTGAAACAGAATGGTCAAATCATACCAACGTTTCGAACAGTCTGCTGTTTTTGGTGTCATTTGTTCCAATGCCAATTCCGTATGGATGCCTCCAAGCAATACTGAGAGATCTACTAATCCTGGTAAGATTATCACAAGTGCATTAGAGAATATCAATATTTGGAATATCAAGACTGGTGAACTAGATGCCTTTCTAACCGACGGGTTGCCTCCTGGCGCCATCGATGGTAAGTCTACAAAGCCTGCTGAGGTCACATACCTAAAGTATTTTGATGAAACCAACTTATTAGCTGCTGGTTATGCAGATGGTGTTATTAAGATTTGGGATTTAATGTCAAAAACAGTTCTTTTGAATTTCAATGGTCACAAATCTGCAATTACAGTGTTAAGATTTGATGCCACGGGGACTAGACTAATTTCAGGTTCCAAGGATTCAGATATCATTGTTTGGGATTTAGTCAGTGAAGTTGGTTTGTATAAATTAAGATCACACAAGGATAGCATCACTGGTATTTGGTCCGATGACGAAAATTGGCTAATAAGTACTTCTAAGGATGGTTTAATAAAAATATGGGATTTGAAGGTTCAACAATGTGTTGAGACTCATATTGCCCACACTGGTGAATGTTGGAGTCTTGGTATTCAAAATGATCTTGTTATCACTACATCTTCCGATTCTCAAATAAAGATCTGGCAATTGAAGTTAGAGAATGAGAATGGTTCAAAGATCATAGAGAAAGGTATCTACGAAAAACAAAGTAAACAAAGGGGTTTATGTGTTGAATTTGCAACAAGTACTGACGGTGTTGACTTTTTTTACATTCAAAACGCTGATAAAACTATTGAAGTGTTCAGAATTAGAAAGCAAGAGGAAATATCGAAGGCCTTAAAGAAGAGAGAAAAAAGGTTGAAAGACAAAGGAATGACAGATGAAGAGATTCAACAAAATATCAAGGAATCATTTGTATCTATTGTAATGCATCCTTTCCAAATCATAAGATCCATCTACAAAATTAAATCTGCCACTTGGACATATACTACAAATTCTAAACTAGAAATAGCTATTACCACATCCAGTAATACTATTGAATATTATTCTATTCCTTACCAGAAAAGAGATCCAACACAACCAACTGCTAATAAATTACATACTATTGAATTACAGGGTTCAAGAACGGATGTACGTACCATCGATATCAGTGATGACAATAAATTGTTGGCCACAGCGTCAAATGGTTTACTGAAAGTTTGGAATATCAGGACCAAAATGTGCATTAGAACGTTCGAATGTGGGTTTGCTTTGACTTGTAAATTTTTACCTGGTGGATTATTAGTTATTGTTGGTACCAGAAATGGAGAATTACAATTATTTGATTTGGCGTCATCCACCTTATTGGAAAATATTGAAAATGCTCATGATGCTGCTATTTGGTCGTTAGATATTACTAGTGATGGTAAGAGGTTAGTGACCGGGTCTGCCGACAAGACTGTCAAGTTCTGGAATTTTGAATTAGAACAACAATTGGTTCTAGGTACTACTAATAAATTTGTACCTTCGCTAAGATTACATCATGATACGACTTTAGAGTTAAATGAAGATATCTTATGTGTAAGAATATCTCCCGAAAACAGATTTTTAGCGGTGTCTCTGCTAGATAATACTGTCAAGGTGTTTTTTATGGATTCCATGAAGTTTTTCTTGAGTCTTTATGGTCATAAGTTACCTGTTCTGTCCATCGATATTTCCTTTGACTCCGAACTGATAATAACGTCTTCTGCAGATAAGAATATCAAGATATGGGGTTTGGATTTTGGTGATTGTCACAAGTCACTGTTTGCACACCAGGACTCTATTATGAGCGTCAGATTTGTTCCAGAATCTCATAATTTCTTCAGTTGTTCCAAGGATTCCTTAATTAAGTACTGGGATGGTGATAAGTTTGAATGTGTTCAAAAATTAGCTGCTCATCAAAGTGAAGTTTGGTCTTTAGCTATCTCTAATGATGCCACCTTTGTTGTCTCTACTTCTCACGATCATAGTGTTAGAATATGGAGTGAAACGGAAGATGAGGTCTTCTTAGAAGAAGAAAGAGAAAGAGAAATGGAGGAACAATATGAAGAAACTTTATTAACCTCATTAGAAGAAGGTAATGGCGATGACGCATTTAAGAGAGCTGGTGAAGATAAGGATCAAGAATTTGATGAAGCTACGGGTGTACACAAACAAACGATGGAATCCCTTAAGGCAAGTGAAAAATTAATGGAGGCTCTAGATTTAGGTATCAAGGAAATCGAAGTAAATGAACAATACAAGAAGGATATGAAGCAATGGCAAAAGAAGAAGACAGGCGATGCTCCAATCAAGCCTCAAGGTAATGCCATTTTAATAGCTATGAATAAGAATCCACAAGAATACATTATGGATACGTTAATGAAGATAAAACCATCACAATTAGAAGATGCATTGTTGGTTTTCCCGTTTTCATATGTGATAAAATTTTTAAAATTCATTGATATTGCATTGAATGATGATAAGATGATGAATAATAATTTGCCGTTAATTTGCAAGAATTTATTCTTTATTGTCAAATCAAACCACAAGGAACTTGTATCGCAGAAGAATGAGGAATTAAAATTACAAATAAATAGAGTTAAAGACAAATTAAGATCTAAATTAAAGATCAATGAGGATGATTTAGGTTTTAATATTCAGGGGTTGAAATTCATGAAACAACAATGGAATCTAAAGCATAACTTTGAATTTGTTGATGAATATGAACAAAAGGCACAAGAAGAAAAGATAGCGAAAAAGAGAATTTTTGAAACATTGATATAATCAGAAGATGCTAGTCATTTATTGATATAGTACTGTATAAGTAGGCCCAAAAATTCGCCAAGAAATTATTCCTCTAGAGTTGAACTGTATTCAGATTTTTATAATGACTAGCTTTACGCTATGGATACAGGATAGATAAATAAATGATAAATAAATAAATAAATAGATGAATGAGTCATAATTACTAGATACCCATTTATCATTATTGGGATCTAGTTTAAAGATTGAATATATGAAAGTTTTCGTATGCGATGAATAATAAATAGACCTAAGCCCATTTACCTAATAAGGCCATAAGACCAGCACCACAACACATGATAAAATATGCAGTTAACATTTTCTGAAGTCCACCAGGTCCTTTAAATAGATCAGAATAAAGGAATTCGTGAGCCATCAATTCAACTAAACCAGTATATATTAATATACCGGCTGAAATTGAATCGAAAACACCGTTTGCTATTAATGCAGTCCTAGATCCTGCAATAAATGAATGCCTGACACCAATACCAATGGCGATAGCAATGGGACAACATAATGTAAATGCTAGGCCCATTAACCAAGGGGTTGATCTCTTTGATTTCTGCCACGGTACCTCGGCAACTCTAATACCTAGACCAACACCTTCCAAACATTGATGACATACAAGGACACCAAATAATGTTTTAAATTCTTCACCAGCTACAGCAAGGGAAAGACCAATAAATATTGAATGAGTAACGACACCAAATTCAAGAATCATTACTGAAAAGATTTGATTCAAGTATTTTTCTTGATTTTCTGGTGATGTTATCATCTGTGTCTCTAAATCTTGTATTTTATTATCTTGAATGACAGATATATCACTTTCTGAACTGGCGTCTATATGGGCATCATTTTCGTCATGTATATGCAAAATACCTGGACTTAAATTTGAGACTAAATGGTTCTCTAGTCTCGAATCATCCTCTTCGCCAACTTCAATTACTCTACTCTTTTCCTTATTTAGAGGCAGAATTTTTTTCTCTAAATTAAACGCAATTTCTTCACTACTACTATTACTTGCTGTTCCCTCATATACCAAGTTCTCCTGTAGTTGTTTGGCCATTTCATTATTTGAATGAGAGTCCACAATGGCTTCTGTTATATAATGATGTGAAACGATCTCCGTAAAGAATAAAGCAAAGAGAGACATTAAACAAATACCAAATGCCCAAGGATACTCTACAAAAGTACCACCTAGACACTCATTGCCTAGGGCTTCTGAAGCAGGACTTAATAGATGGATGAAAGAAGTTGCTATTATAACGCCAGATCCAAAAAATTTCGCAATAAAGAAACACCATTCAGGTAGTCTTATAAACGAATAACTGGATGAAAGAAGTGGGAAGTATACCCCGATAGCAGATCCTATCATTATAATAAACACTGAAAGAATACGTAGATCTTGTTGCCCATCATATGAACTTTCTGTTTGGCACGTATCTCTCGGTAACAAAGTTTGCATAGCTATTTAAAGTAACTGTGTATCTATGCGGAGTATGCCTCGTTAGCATACGTTTAAAATAGTGGAACCTTTTGAAACTGACACCAGACTCCAGAGTCTCTTATTTTACAGATCTGCATCTCATTCATCATATATATATAATAATACCGCTTCTCGAGAAAAATTTCAGGATCTTCGAGATCGCAAAAAAGTACCGCAAGGGTTAGCTAAGCAGTGCCTACAAAAAAAAGCACCGTTCGGGTTAATCAGTTACTAGCAAAGCTCTGATGAAGATGATGAGAATGAGCTTGGAACTGGTCTTTGTTAGTGTTTGAGAGCTTTTGGGTGAGTTAGGAATGTATCTGGAACCTTGTTGGTTTGTTCCCAGAGTGTTTTATATTTGATTGCTGGGATCTTGCCGTAGTACTATGACAGATCTTAAAAAGTTATTGAGAGATTGCATTCCTGCTATGCAAACTGAGTCACAAGTACCTTGCACATCTAAACATCTATCGCTGCCTGTGTATGCTCTTCGTTAGAACCATATTCACATGTCTAGGGATATTATTTGAAGATTTTAATATAGTGTCTTTGCTTTGTTTATATAATTAAATCTTAACTAAAAAAAAAATGAATAACTACAACTGCACTCTAGGGAGTGTTTCCAAAATCACTTAATCCCGATGGAGGTGATGGCGTCAACAACATAGACGTATTATTGTTCCCATTCATTATTGAAGGAGGTTGCAATAATCCGTATTGTTCAAAAGTATCTCTTAACTGTTCATCCATCCTTTCCATTACATACCCTGTCTTATCCCTTTCGATACTTTCCTTCACAGGGCTCATGTTGTTCTTGTCATTATCACGTCTCCTGGGCGATTTGTTGATATATCCTTCGGTCTTCATCCCACCAGAACAAATGTTTCTCTTGCGATGTATAGTAAGACTTTCCTCTTTACCAAATCTTTTACCACAACTACACCCATATATCTTGGAATTGTGAGACTTTTTATGTCTCACTAAATCATGATTTCGTACAAATGCTTTTTGACAACCTTCAAAATCACAAACATAGGGACGATCCTCCAGATGTGTTTGAATATGTGATCGTATATTGTATTTCCTCTTGAAAATTTTGTGACATTCAGGGTACAAACATTCGAATAACTTGTCAGGTAATGTATTGACATATTTATCAATAGTACCACGAGGTAATGTAGTTGGTTTTCTCGTTATTTTCATTGGGCTACCATTTTCGGTGGCTGTCTCTCTCTCCGGTGTTAACGCTAACGATTCATCAGGAAGCGGTAATCTTTCCACATTGAACAAATTATTATTACTTTGTTTGTTTCTTATAGGGGTGATATGTTGGAATGTGTGTTTTTGGGGCATTAGATTCGGGTTCGTCTTCATTGGAGTATTATCCGTGGATCCTGGAATAGTTGGTAATTGTTTACTTAATCCTAATCCTATGAGTTCCTTTGGCGATGTATTTACATCATCCTGTTGTGTGATGGTAGATGCCGTAGATTTCATGGAGTCCTTTTTCTTATGAAAGGGACTTGAATTTTTACCAGACATAGTTGACCTGGATGATGAGGTCGGCGTAAATGGATTACTCTTTGCAAAATGTTGGTTGTTATTTGGTTCATGTGTGTGTGAGAATATTAAGGCTGGAGAGTTCAAAGGATCTAATAGATTATTACTCTTGTTATTGTTGAGGTCATTATTTAAGATATTTGGGAAATGGATTGGTGAGTTCTTTTCATTCATATAAGTTTCCACATTTACATCATCATTCCTTTGAGAATTGATTGGTAAATGTCTTTGTCTATTTGAGCGCCTGGAAGGGGATCCATTCATTGATGTATTAGAAAACGCTGGAGATATCATTGATGGTGGCGGAAATTGATATCGACCATCTGCAGAGTTACTAGTGACAATAAGAGCTTCATCTGTCTTTGCCCTTGCTGGAGTTCTAATGATTTGTGGTGAGATATTACTATTGATCGTTGCACTATATTGCTGAGCAGTAACCAATTTTTGTTCTTGCAAAACTTTTTGTAATTTTTCTTGTCTAACACGATTTTCTCTAAGTTGTTGTTCTAATTGTCTGTTAACCTCCTTTTGATTTTCCAAAGCCATTCTTAACTCTTCCTGTTGTTTCAAGATCGCCATATTCAATTCTTCATTATTTTCCTGTGGTATCTCAGGGGTAATTTGTTTAGGTATATTCAACATATTGGTATCATTGTTCATACTGTTTATGGTATCAGAACTATTAAGGTTTAACATGAATTCAGGATCTCTACTCATATTCATCATATTTTTTTGCATACTAGATATACTTAAAGTCTTGTTATGATTTGTAAAACCAAAGATAGCAGTACCACTAAGACCTCTCTTATGACTTGTTGATGGTCGTTGACTATGCCTTATATTTTGATTCCAATCGAGAATATTCTTATCATCCGTAATACTACCATTTTTCGTTGGTGAGAGTATCATTGGGATATCCAAATCTCTAAGTTCCTGAGTCAGTATGTTGTCAATATCGTTATAATTCATGTCGAATATATCATTTGTCTCATCTAAGGGTTGATCGAAGTTGTAATCATTGTCCTTGTTTGAATTGGGCCCATTGTTCATGAGACTCGAGGGATTAATCAACCAAGAGTCCAGTTCGGAGTCCATCGTGCTTTGATAGCTGTATATGTGTGTTTCGGAGTAGCTAAATCCTATAAATGATGGCCCTTGATATACGGATATATATCACTATAAGAAAGGATTATAACATCGTTTTTTGTTTATTGAGATTTTCGAGATAATTTTTCAATAATTTGTTGTTTACAAACTACCGAATTAGGAATATCGCATGTGACTTAAGTTTCCTCTTTAGGAAAGGATATAGTAAGAGATTCACGATTTTGGTCAAATTTAAGATGATTTACCATGAATGATGGAGTTTTAATAGGATCTTGTTGTTGGCATTCGATTGTAAATTGTGTTTGGAAATTGACTAAGTCTTCTGAAATTGACTTTGGTGTATCTTTTATCTTACCTATTGACATATGTGTACCATTTGGATAAAATTTTAAAGGTAATTCAGGTTTAGTTTCTGGTGATAGAGACGTTACTTCATTGTAAGTGTTCTGTATAATGTTGTGTAGAATTCGGAATTGATTTATTCGTAACTTGGGTTTGACTACAAGTGTCAAAAACAATACCTCTGAGAAATTGAATGAACGAACAATCTTGGGAGTCTGTTCGAATTCTACAGTGAACTCTTTTAATTCTTGAGATTCATCTACTTTGAGACACAGTGTCTTGTAGAAAACATCTCTATCAGCTGCTGTCTTGAAATTTGCATTTGGCGAAAGTGTAATATGTAAGGGTAAAGGTGCACCGAATTCACTAATAAAGAGCGGTTCAAATTGAGATTTCATCTCTAATTTTGAGCAGACTTGATTGGATTGAGTAAGAATCTTTTGTAGTAACGCTCTCTCAGCAAAGTTAGGTCTCCATTCCAGATAGAGAAAACTAGTCCAATTACCAAGCTTGTAAGGTAATCTGCTTCTTTTAATCATATCTCTATCGTATTTATCTAAATTTGGTTGTATATGGTATTTCTGAACGATAACACTGGGAATAGGCGGTAAACTGGCACACTCAGATTCGTTTTCACTACTCTCAGACTCGCTACTACTGTAAGTTCTCTTCAAATGGTCCATTTTTGCCACTCTTTGTTAAGCAATGATTAACAGATTGATCAACACATTTAAACATTAAAAACTGTTTGATACTACACGTGACCCGACTTTAGTTCACAACTTTCTCCTTTGTATTGCTAAAAACAAAGTCAATTCTTGTCGATAATATCCTAGACTTACTTTGGAAACACATTGAGGTCTCATTCTTACCAACTGTTTTTCATTCTCTTTCTTTATATATTGTTATTAACAACCTGTTGCGAAGTGCGAAACAAACAATTTTGATTCTGTTAAAAAGAGCAAACAGCAACACTTCTGGATAGATTTGAAAGTAACACTAAACCATTTGAAAACAAGTCCAATGCCCTCCAAGAAGAATTCCTCGATTAGATACCCACGGGCACAGTCCAGATCAAGCTCTACATCGAGCTCAAGGAGACCATCCCTTACAAGAAACTTATCGTCACAACGACTTATTAGAACCATTGGTATCGATGCAGATGACTATGCTGTGGATAATGAGGACTCTAAAGAGGTACAGAATGGTAAGGTTGACTCTGGGGAACACAGAGAGAATATTTTACCTGACTTGGCTGGGTTGAAGATTGCAATTGGCTCGGATAAAAAGAATCATAATGAATATATTGAATTGCCTTACGTTAAGGCATCCTTGGATGCAACATTACCCCAAGATTATTTGAAACAAGATATTCTAAATTTGGCATATACATTAAGAATTAGGAAATGGCACTCGAAGGGGACCAAATTGAATATCGAATCCATGACTTTAACAAAGATTACAGGTGCAATGACAAATGCAATCTTTAAAGTTGAGTATCCAAAATTACCAACTTTATTGCTAAGAGTATATGGTCAGAATAATGATACAATCATCGATAGAGATTATGAATTACAAGTTCTAGCAAGATTATCTATCAGGAATATTGGTCCATCACTATATGGTTGCTTTGAAAATGGTAGATTTGAACAATATTTGGAAAATGCAAAGACTTTGACTAAAGAGGATATTAGAGATTGGAAAACGTCACAACGTATTGCTAGGAGAATGAAAGAATTGCATTCAGGGGTACCACTCCTACGTTCAGAGAAAGAACAAGAACCTGCTTGTTGGAATAAAATATTCAAATGGTTAGACATTATAGAAAATAGTGATTGGACAACCAAAGGGAATAATATGTGTGAAACATTTCACTGTAAGGATTGGTATGATTTCAAAGATGTTATTATGAAATACCATGATTTCTTATTTAAACGACCAGAATTTAATGAGGATCCTTTAGTCTTTTGTCATAATGATGCTCAGTATGGTAATTTATTATTTACATCACCCGTTGTAGACACAAATGATAATATAAAAGTAGCACCATCATATAACTCAACAGAATCAACCGCTGCATCTATTGGCTCATCTACTTCATCAACAACATCGTTATTTCCATCAGAATCAAATGTAGCAATTGAAAAGATCATCAACCCATCTAAACATGATCAAAGTCAAGACTCCAAATTAGTGGTTATTGACTTTGAGTATGCTGGCGCTAATCCTGCTGCTTATGACTTAGCTAATCATCTAAGTGAATGGATGCATGATTATTCAGGTCCACAACCATATAAATGTAACGCTAATGCATACCCAGACAAAGAACAAGTTCTTAACTTTTTGTATTCATATGCATCACATTTGAGAGGAGGTAAATCCTCTAGAAAGTATTCCATTGATGAAGATGTCAAGCATTACAACTGGAGTATTATTAGATGGAGAGCTACCGTTCAATTATTTTGGTCACTATGGGCTGTCTTGCAAAGTGGTGTACTTTCGGAGGTTGAACAAGAGAAAGAACCAATAGAAAAGGAAGGTACTAACGGTGAGAAATATATCATCAAGTTGGATGAGGATCATTCTGTGGCTGATGTAGAAGAAGAGAACACTTTAGCTGGTGTTGATATCGATACATTTGATTATATCAAATATTGCAGTGACAAGATAACTCTGTTCTGGAGTGATTTATTTAACTTGGGACTAATATCACAGGACGAAACTACGCTAAACAAATTACCTCAATTAGATAATCAATTACTTTAGAAAGTAAGAGTTATTGACTATGTTTTTGTATATATATTATTTATTTTAGAAGTTCTATTGCATCTTGAAAGCTTTTAATGTTAGCGCGAGATTGAATCGCTTACTTTTGAATGGGGTTATGTGATGACTTTGACCTTGCAATTATGAAAGGATATAAGAAGAGAAACAGCTTAAAGTGTTTGTCTTTCACATTGGCTCATTATTCAAAAGTATAAAGCATATTTGGAAAGGATTAGATGGACTTTCGAAGAGCTCAAAGGAATCTTGACTTAGCATACCAAGAAGAATCTCATCTTGTTACGACTGGCGAGAACGATAAGATTCATGATGGAACAGATAGTGTCCCGGTTTTGAGTGGTACACAAATACCTTCTCTAAAGTTTACTTTGTCTTCGTCTAGTGACGAGGAAGTTACAGAGAGATCACATATTCCAACCTCATCTCATGCATACAGCCCAATGTCGAATAATGTGCAGACATCTATTCCCAACTCCAGTGCAGCTATAAGTAAGGGGCAACCTATTAGACTCAAAGATAATTTGACTCTTTCAGAGGCATGCCAATCAAGTACAAGTTTAGATAAGACAAATTTAGAGGAAGGGAATATCTTAACAAATTCATGCTTATCAACAGCCGGAGAGACTGACAAAAGGAACACAGTTGGTTCAGTAAACGAAAGAAATCTCGATGACTTACAAAGTAATATTTCACGGACGAAAGATCCCATACCGTCTTTAGTATCTACTAATGATCAAACACATGCAGGAGATGATTTAGAAGAATCAAATTGTAAGGTTAAATTGTCAAGGATGACAAGCACTATTGAAGCAAATGGAAATTTTGTAATGACAAACCCAGAAAATGTCGAGTCCAAATCTCATAGTCAACAGAATTCAATAAGTCCAGGCGGAAAGAATGATACACTTTCACAGCTTTTAAATTTACCAGAAGAAACTTCAACTAAACGTTGCCATAGCACACATAACGAAGGGAGTGAAAATGGTACTGGTACATCATCTCTAGCTACTATAGAGACTTCTATTGGACCCAATAAACCCAATGAATATGAACGTACTAATTCAATAGAGAATGATGATCATATTTTTATAAATACCCAAATTCAAAGTCGATTAGATGATGCAGAAACTGAACTGGCACTTACAAAGAAACTAAAACAATTCAAATATTTATCAGAAAATGCTATAACTGAAATTAAATCCCCAAAGAAATCGACAAGAACAAAAAGGTCAAGGTCAAGGGTAGACACAATTAGAAAATCAAGGTCTACAAAGAAACCCAAAGAAACCAATTCTGTCCGAAACATCACCCAATATAATATCGATTGTTATGAAAGAACAAGGACACAAAATTTACTTAAGCAACTCTCTGGGAAGCACAAGAAAGTGAGAGACATCATTAAGGCTGAAAAAAATAACTCTCAGCATTTAGAACTCCAGGGGAGTAAATCCTCCCACTATGACATCTATAATGCAGGGGAATGGAAACAGATCAGTAGTTTATTAGTTAAAGCATTTCCTCAGAGTGATACACAGGACGTTGAAGATGTTTATAAATATCTATATGGTGATGATAATATCTCCGATAATCTATGGAATGAATCACAAAAGTTGCCGGATGATTTGAGAAATACTAGTCCGGCAGGTATGATTGCATCAAATGAATCAAGCCAGTCACAATCTCATAAAAATGGTACCCAAATACTCAATCTGTTGTCCCTATCACAAGTTATGGAAGATCATGAAGAAAGCCCACTGACGGATAATCCAAAGCTACAGTTAGATAGCAAGGAGGATCTCGTGAATGGAGAGAATAATGGAATTATAAGAAAACCAGACGAAATATATATAACGGAAGGTAATGATACAAGCAATAACATTACTGATGAAAGAAGCATTATCAACGTAGATGATAAAAGTAATTCAAATATCAGTGTGGATAATAACGTCAGTCAGACAAGAATGCAAGAAAGTGATGTCATAGATCCAAAGTCTAGCGATGATATATCAGTTTATGAAGAAGCAGAAGACAAGAATATTCTATTTACACAAGTGATGAGTACTAACCTACCAAAAGTTGGTAATGATTTTGGAACCGTAAAGAGGGAAATTGAATCGACCTGTGCTAGTGATGAAGACATTAGAGTACCTGACAGCACGGATGATGAAGGCAAAGAAGTTCTTGTGATACCTGAAGAGGAAGAGAACAAGATCATACAAAGAGATGAGTTTACTCATTCGAAACAAGGATCAGATTATATCAAATCTAATGATGTACCAAATCTGCGACCAGATACAGGCACCACATCTCGATATTTTACCGCTCAATCAACAGCCAGCAAAGACGACGCAGATGATGACATAATAGACCTAACACACGAGTCATTTAATATAATTGGAGATATTATATCGCCTATCAAAAAAGACGTAGTTAGTACTTATGAAACTCAAGTTAGCATTCAAGTCCCAGCAACTAGAAATCCTACTTTAACGCAAACAAATGCAAAATGTATAATTAATGATGTTCGTTTGACCGATAAGAATGATACGAAAATTGATTCAAACATTGACAACAACAATGATGCTGTTGTTAGATTCAAGGTATCCCGGACTCAATATGAACATGACTTTAAGAATTTACAGAGTTCATTTGCTATTAGGAATAAGAGTGAATTGGAAGCAAATGCCATAATAATATCAGATTCTGAAGGAGAACTTGATTGTGCTGATAGGTCCACTACTGTGGAACTTATTTATAATAAAGAAGGCAAGGAGAATATACAATCAAACATTGTACAATCACTAGCTGGCGGCGAGGACCCTCCAATCAACATCACATCAATAGAGGCAAAAAAGAATCATGGAGAGACCAATAATATCATCAGATCAGAAAAGTCACAAACAAATGAAACACAAACGCGAACGACCGAAACTCAACAACAATACACAACCATCACTGAATGTGAAGATAGAGTTCAAGTATCACAGGACTTGAGTTCCCAATCGGCTCAAAGTTTACGGCAAAGCCTCAAGCTTCTTGGTCTAAAGCCGGCAAGAACCAAGTCTCAAATGATTGAGTCTCTCGAAGTAGCATCCCAAATATTGAAGGAGGAATCAATCACTGAGGTTGCAAAGCATGACGTGTTTAACCATTTGACTGATTTAGTTAAGAAGTCACCTATGATATTAGAAAGGATATACACTTTTCAACCAATCATGATGGATGACTTTGTTTCGGAATTAAATAAGATTGACGAATTTGTAAGCCATATTGATGAGAAAACAGTACGAGATTGGGCAGATACAAACGGTGTTACTTTGAAGATGAGTTAGGCATGTGGCTCACTGTGTTAAGGTTTTTTACCTTATTGTTATGACGTCTTTCGATATTTAGATATTTCATTACGCAAATAGAATATATCTCTTTTCTTATATAGTTTGTATAAGGTAAAATATAACCTGATTAAATAAGGTCTATGATAATGTAGGAAGTTATCAGTTGTTTTTAGTCTGTGGAGTGTTACGTTTCTGTCTTTGATAAGTACCCATTGAAATGTATACTTGAATATCTAAGTCCTTACCGTGTCTAAAATTACATCTATTCTTGTAAGGGCAGTAACCTAATCTTTCCCAGTTTTGACAAGGTTTCATCCTAAAGTTATTTGTCCTTTCAATCTTGTTCAATTCATGAGATCCATGTGCAAACTTACAATCCTTACCAAATTTGCATTTGTGTCCCATTGTATAGGCTTCACAAAGTTCAGTCTTGAATAAAGACATTGTTTTTTGCTGTTGCTGCTGTTGTTGTTGTTTAAAATAGTCACAATTGTAAACAGTGTTATTCTTCCTCGAGAATTTTGTCTTTACCAAGTTTGAATCCATTTCTGGATTACTTGATCGTCTTTTACCTCTACCATTTGTATCAGAGTGACTCTTGAACCTTGAAGGTTGTTCTTCAAATAAGAAGTTTTGTCCTGAGCATGAATTTGCAGTATAATAATTGGTTGGAATGAAATTTACCTGTGGAGTTAAAGGTTGTGTTTCCGTCTTGTCATTCATCAAAGTATTGAGGTAGTATTCCTCTATATCTTTAATTTGACTGTCTAAATTAGGTATATCCTGTTTTGTATACCAAGCAAGGTTCTGAGTGTTTATAAAAGACATTACTCACTAATCTATATACTGATTACTATTCTTTTATGACATAGGAAAGGACCCATCACGAAGACAGAGAAATTTCCCAGCTTATATAAGACAACAATGTTTGTTTATCATTTGGCAGAGGGGTGTCACGTAGTCTAGAATAAACGGGATTAATAATCAAAAACTGTGTTTGTTACACTCTCAACGTGCATCAAATTGACAAACAAAGTGCTTGGCAACAGGCTGTAAGTCGAACGGAAATGATAGACATTAGGACTATGATCTGTCTAAAGTGGGGTCATTTTTTCTATCTTACTAAAGTAGATAAGTCCGACATTTGTTGAAATAAAGTTAAAGTTTCTTCGAGAATCGCTATTTTGGTGAAATTTCCACTCTTGACTATTGAAGTCTTGTTCTTTGTGATGCAAGAGAAGTAGAACAAGAAAGAGAGAAATAAAGAGAGAGTAATTGTGACTATATACTAGATCGAGTATATGAGTGTGCTTCTTGAACTAGATGAAGAGTCGCTGTATGAACATGTCTTTGAACGGTATATTGAGTTGGAGAGGTATGCAGATTCTTTGAGACAGGATTTGGGCATTCAGGCTAGAGAATCTACAAATATCGAGACAGATATTTATCCGACCCAGACTCAGTTGGAGAATGCTACAACGAAACGTTCTCGAAGGATACCAAGAGATAACAAAAGACATGCCAAAAAGAATTATTCAGATGTTAGTAATCAAGAAACGTATACATTTCTTATCGAACAATCCATTTCAAGTTTGCATTCTTCACGAGATAACAACAACTCAACAACAGGGTACGTTGTATGGCAAACTACGCCATTCTTTGTTAAATGGTTATTATATGATATTGGAGCACGTTTTCTTAGAGAAGGACAACATGATATGCCTTTGAAGAAGGATATTACAGAACAGAATCACAGAGTGCAAATCATACCTCCACTGTTCAACTCAAATTTTAACGACAGAAAGATAGGTGTATTGGAGTTGGGAACCGGAGTTTCTCCAATATTGTCAATTGTTATTGGTAACCATGTAAACCAATATGTCAGTACCGACCAAAGAGGTATATTGAGTAAACTAAAACATAATATAAGAGAAAATCTGTCTCAGATAAATAGACGATCATGTGTCTCACGTTCGTTGGAGATCGATACTGCAGTCATGGATGATAGTGACACTAATGGTAATTCCATGACAAGAACTAAACCATATTTGAAATTAGAAGTTGAACCCCTTGATTGGGAACTATTCAGTACAAAGACGCAACACACATATCTTACATCACTTCGTGATGAATGCAATATCATTTATATCGTTGCCATGGATGTGATATACAACGAATATCTAATAGATCCATTTCTCAAGACTATTGTCCAATTACGCGCATTCTTCACAAACAGACAAGTTCAAATCCTTGTGGGTATACATTTGAGGGCTCAGGATATTGTTACAACGTTTCTCGAAAAGGCCATCATTGAACATAATTTGCCAGTGCGATATGTCGTTAATGATTCTCTCGAAAGTTCACGTTTCGCTCTCTACATCATATGACCACCATTTGAAACCCATCATTTTGCTCAAGCACAACACCGAAAACACCAACGACAATCATACAAGACACCTTCCATATACAGTAAACAGGTTTTGTCTTCATACAATAATATAGTCATCGTACTCATCAGTCATTGTATATAACGTTTTTATCACCTACGACGATTGATATCAAGCCACAGATGCTTTTCAAAGTACTCCGTAGTCATCTCTAAGGAAATGCTTAAACACAAACAGAGAAGAACAACTGTACAAGCCAGAAAGCTTTCTGTTACTCTTAGCTACTCAATATTTTTATTGCTGTCTCGATATACAGACGCCCCCATTAAGTGTATCTTTATTACTCGAACAAGAGTTTGCTCAAAAGATTTTTTTTTTTGGGCCTAGAAGTATCTAGTATTTCTGCGTCAACGAGGATTTGAACAGATTTAGTTTCACTTGTACACATCTTCTCAAATTGTATTAATAGCCCATATTTAATTGCATACTACTTTATTGATTGGATTCCTAGTTTTTCATATTTCTGCTCAACTTTTTACGTTTGTGTGTCCTGCCGTTTCATATAGATAACATATACCCTCATTAGAGAGCTTACTACAGAAAAACATAAGTGTAAGACTATCAATATATACTATACTCCAATAGGATGGCTGTTTGGGAACATCTAGATGTATCGAAAGCGCATGTAGCGTATGCCTGTGTAGGGATATTCTCAGCGATCTTCTCCCTAGTATCTTTATTCATTAAGGAGAAATTATACATTGGTGAATCAACTGTCGCCGCTATATTTGGACTGATAGTAGGTCCAGTATGTTTAAACTGGTTCAATCCCTTATCGTGGGGTAATTCAGACTCCATTACACTCGAAATTACTCGAATAGTCTTATGTTTACAAATTTTCGCAGTTGCTGTAGAGTTACCAAGGAAATATATGTTGAAACATTGGCTTTCAGTTACAATGCTTTTATTACCTGTAATGACCTCTGGATGGCTTATCATTGGCCTATTTATATGGATCCTTATCCCAGGATTGAATTTTTCTGCAAGTTTACTAGTTTCTGCATGCATCACTGCAACAGATCCAATTTTGGCACAATCTGTTGTTTCAGGTAAATTTGCTCAGAGAGTGCCAGGTCATTTAAGAAATTTATTATCAGCAGAGTCCGGTTGTAATGATGGGATGGCATTTCCATTCATATTTTTAGCCCTGAACTTGATCTTACATCCAGGAAATGGCAGAGAAATTGTTAAGGACTGGTTCTGTGTCACCCTCTTATACGAATGTGTATTTGGTTGTATTCTAGGTGTATTCATTGGTTATGTCGGTAAAAGGGCCATCAAATTTGCTGAATTGAAAAACGTCATAGATAGAGAATCTTTTCTAGCTTTTTACGTTGTTCTTGCCTTTTGTTGTGCTGGTTTTGGTTCCATTTTAGGTGTTGATGATTTATTAGTCTCATTTGCTGCTGGCGCCACATTCGCTTGGGATGGTTGGTTTTCAAAGAGAACAGAGGAGAGTAAAGTCTCTACGGTAATTGATTTATTATTAAATTATGCATATTTCATTTATTTTGGAGCCATTATTCCATGGGCTCAATTTAATAATGGTGCTATAGGTTGTAACGTTTGGAGATTAATTATCTTAGCTTTCGTTGTGATCTTCTTACGTAGAATACCAGCTGTGATACTTTTGAAACCATTTATACCAGACATCAAATCTTGGCGTGAAGCTTTATTTGTGGGTCATTTTGGCCCCATTGGTGTCGGCGCAATCTTTGCTGCTATTTTATCAAGGGCAGAATTAGAGGCCAGTGTTTCAGAGGAACCAACTCCATTAAAAAAATTACCTGAACCTGGTACTAAACATTATCAATTAATTGCCTGTATATGGCCTATTGTCTGTTTCTTCATCCTAACTTCCATCATCGTTCATGGTTCCTCCGTAGCAATTATCACATTGGGTCGTCATTTGAATACAATCACATTAACCAAGACATTTACTGCACATACAATGGGTGGTGGGAAGACTTCTTGGATGCAAAGATTACCATCATTGGACACTACTGGTCGTTCTTTTTCTTTACAAAGAGTAGATACTCATATAACAGCTGAAAACAAAACCAAAACAATGTCAAGAACAAGTACAGTTGAAACGAGCGGTATTCCTGTAAGACCAGCAGGAGGTATGAGAAGAAGAAAGACAAAGAGAAAACACGGTAAGAAGAAGAGAGGTTTAAGACATAAACATATAAAGAACATATCCGGTGAAATCTTCCGTTCAAGATCTAAGAATAATGAATACGATGATGAGTTGAACGACTTAGGAAGAGAAAGGTTGCAACGTGAAAAGGAGGCACGCGCTGCTACTTTTGCATTGAGCTCCTCTAAAAAACCAGAAAGTGATATTGGACTTGCTTCAGATATCAATGAAGAGCAAGATTCATTCCCACCAAATGAATACCCGCATATGGAAGGTACATACCAGGACGATTTATCCTCTTTGGAACTGGAAGAACCAGAGCTACAAAGTCCAACTGTTACTGAATTGCCATCATACCCTGCATTTGATTCAGACAACGAAGATGAAAGCTTTGTTATTGATCAAGATCATGATGGTATGTCACATTTAAAGAACATTCATTCACCAAGATTATATTCTGAAGATACAAGAAACCGCATAGCTCAAGATAGCAATTACGATCTTGAGAAACAAGAGACGCATTTAACTCCACATGTTTCAGATGATATTTCAATGTCCACTGTTGAAGATGAAGTGAAAGAAAGAATTAGGGAAGATGAAGAAACTGGTATAGTTGCTTACAAAGAAGGAGATAATCTGATTGTCGAGAATAGACACGGTGAGATTGTTCATGACGCAAAAATAAGTCAATCTCCAAACGATGAGGAAGCTTCTACTGTTGGATCATATGATGGTAGAGGTTTGAATTTACAGTCAGTAGACAGCAAAGAATCATCCCATAGTCTTAACGCCTTGAAACATGTATTAACCCCAACCTCAATTGGCAGAGTCCAGTCATTTGTCGAAGATACTATCAAAAAGACCTTGAGCGACCATTCATCATCTAGCGGCAAATCGAAGGAGAGGGTTAAATACCATGCATACAAAATCGATAATCTTTTGATCATAGAAAATGAGGACGGTGATGTTATCAGAAAATACAGAATCAATCCACATGGAAACAAGAAAAGCTCTAATGCTAACATTGGAGTTGTATCAAAGGCACTATCAGCGATTGGCTTGAGAAGTCGTCGAGGTTCTGTAGCTCACGACCAACTAGATAAACGCCCGTCTCATCCTTCATTAGACAGTGGTTCAAGGTCTAGCTCATTAAATCACCATAGAATGGGTATGAACACTGAAGAGCAGAAGAATAGAATATTGACGCCTGCTCCAACCCAAATATTTGCACCTGATGAAGAAGATGAAGATGAATATTCCGAAAACAGCGAATCTGAATCTGACAGCTATAATGATAGCACAGAGAGCGGGACAGAAACAGACACCGATGATACACACAACTCCGACGGAAATGATTCTTCTTCCAATGAAGAATCTGAAACTGAATTTGAGAGACAAAGACGTTTGCATGCTTTGGGTCAACTTTCAGAACCGACTGACCAAGATGATGAGGAAGAGGCTCCATTGCCTATACATTCACCAGTCAGTACAGGCACCACCAGAGGTACTACTTCTGAGAGAATGAGGGAAAAACTGTCCAAGACATTTGGCAGAAAGAAAAATAATTAACTTGATCGATAATGGTTAATATATAGATTTAGATATTCTTCAATTCTTCTAAAAGGTACATTGATAAATGTACAGTTTATTCATGAGCTTAAAACCCGAATCCTATAGATCATTGTCATGTAAGGATATTTATAGCTTTCGCTATTGGTATATTTATTCATCTATATATTGCAGTTATTATATACATGATATTTTAGATGAAACTAAATATGTCCTTAACAAATTGACCGAATGCCTCTCGATCAGATAAGATATTTCCATTTGTTTCGTCAGCATCATTGATAAAGTCGATTTGAGTATATCTACCACCTAATGATCCACCATTAATGTCCGAGAATTGAACAATATCTCTATCCAAATATTTCAATCTCAGTACACGATGATGATTATAGTTGATGAAATCATATTTGGCAGCTATTGGCCTATCATGCGTTGGTAAGTTTATATTCAGTTGACCCAAAACACTTTTTGAATCAAGAAATTGGACTTTGAATGTCTCTAAGAACTTTTTGACATCTGGTTGATTGGTCAAGTCCATATCATCCTCATTTTCCAAGATATTCGAAATGTTGTCTCTCGTGACCATATAGTCATGGGGTAATTGTGGAATTTGAATTAAATATTGTTTATTCTTTAGGTATGCAATACATTGAATAGTATCTTGTAAAATGTTCTTATTTTCATCTAGTTCAAGGAATATTTTGATTGGTGGTAAAGTTGATTCAGTTTTATTTTCAACAGATGGAGAATAGTTTAATTCGATATAATAATTATGCTGATCGATCATCGAATTTGTTTCAGCAGGTTCATAGAATGGGAGAGCCAACAATCTCCTTGTAATATGTGATATCTTCGGTTGGAATAAATGCTTGTCCCCAGTAATTGTTTGAATAATTTGACCTAGAGAGATACTTGTAACTTCAGAGACTGGCGTGGAAACGTTCAATAATGAGTCAGTTCTTTGATTCAAAAAATCATAAACTTTGTCTATTCTTTCCTCGGTAATGAAATTTATGGACTTAATTGGTTTAACGAGTTTGTTTATAGGTTCTACAACTTGTAATCTACCCCAATTTTTGTCCCTACTAAGCCAATCTAAAGAATTCAAATCATTAAATGGGAACCATTTATTTTCAGCATTTCCATCAGTCCATTTTTCCAATACTTCTGATTTGGTCTCATTTGTCAAATTCTTTGATTGAGCCCACTTATACAATCTTTCAGCTAACCTAATTCGTTTCCAACCAAATGCAGCTATCTGACCATCCTCTGTATTAATATCCACACCACACAACCTTTTAATCAGCATCAGACATTTGCTATCGATATCGTCTTTAGGTTTCCATTCTGTAACACATACATTATTTAAGATATTACCGAGGGAAACCTCTAAAAACCTCAGGATTGACTTAGTACTTGTAATCTTTAATTCATTAATAGATAAATTTATTTGAATGGAGACATTTCTATTGAGTCTCGTCAAGTTTTTTAAAATCTTACCATTCTGTGTCAATAATAATAATTTGGCATTACGTTCTGATAATTTTATAGTCTTTGTATGCAAATTTGTTGAGTAACTTGATATTTGACATTTCCAAATATCTGTAAAGATCCTTTCGATTAATTTTGTCTTTTTGATATAATTTGGTAAAGGAGAATAGTCTGATTTCTTTAGTTGGTTGTAATATAATCTTAATTGTTTTATAGTGAATGAATCCGATAATTGTCTTTCCAACTCTATATATGAAGTTTGTGAGATAGTAACCATAGATGGTTTAAAAGTATCTATGGATTGAAGAATTTGTGTATCCGATTCCGTAGCCTTGAAGGTTAATAATTCTCGTGTATCTACTTGTAAATAATCTGTTTTTTCCTTTTTTTGGGTTGAATCATATTTTGTAAAGGGATCTAAATCTATACCTTCCAATAAGGACGTCTTTGAATATTGAGGAATTATTTGAGGTTTAACCTTAGAGAATAATCCTGCTTGTTTTGGGTTTAATACTACAATTTCTGGTTTGACAGGTTTAATCTTTCTTCCTCTAGAAGCAACATTTTGAGAATCGTTTGGGATAAGCTGTTCTCCAGGATTATTCGAATCTTCTAAATCTTTCATTTTTTTGTCAGATTCATCACTTAATGAGTAATGCCTATTGATCCTGGAGATGAAAGGGTATCGCTTTATCAACCCCAATGAAAGGTCCAACGTTCGTACGTGTAACATAACAAAAATGGGGTTGTTCATGTAGTAGAGGGAGATATTTACAAGTTTTAAATATGTTGGTACTGTCTAATTGCTAAGTCTTCAAATCTGTCAGAATTTTTTTTTTTATTTCAAGCGTTCAAAATTTCAATTCATTAACAAAGCGATCATATCGAACTACATCTAAAACTTAACAAATGGTCGAGTAAAGCTATAAAAGATTGAAAGCTTTTGAAATTTGCTGTAAAAACTGTTTATAATGTCTGCAAACTGCACTTTTGAAAGGTAGCCTCTTAATTATGACTTTGTGTCTCTGAAAATTCAAAAAATTCTAACAAGGATCGAACCCAGGCTTCCCTAGTTTAGGGAATTTGCTACTTTTTAGTGGATTACCATCAGGTTATAGACTATATTAAAGAAGAGGTATGAGGAAATCTGAAAATGGGTGGCTAAGTGAGAAACCACAAAAACAAAAGCTGTCTTTGTGTCACCTAATTAGTCTTTGTGTCACTATACTAACCCACACACCTTTATATCGAGTCTACCTCTACCAAGAATTGAACACTCGTTTCCTAGGAGTATGCAATGTCCAGAACCATCAAGCTATCAGGGGTCATATTGAAACCGTTTTTTGTAATTGATTTCCATTTCGAGTTAGCTGAATTCAAAATATTATTACTTTAGAAAGCCCTTGGTGTGCTGTACCATGCTACCCCTATGATCATAATAAACCTAAATGGAGTTTTCCTACAGAAGTCCCGCGTGTTAGAATACCTAAGTGAAATAAAATCGTACGAAGTACCTAATAGCCATCAAGAACGTGTTATAAGATATAATCCAAGTCGAAAGTGTTGCTTAAAAAAGTAGAAACCATGAAAATTGTTACCTTAGGTCAATTACTAGAGGATTCGGGTTGTGATGATGGTTGGGAATAAGATATTGTTTTTGATTTAGTTGTAATTATGGGAAGTGTACGGTTTCCCTGTGGACTAGTAACATTGCTTGAAGGTTTGTAGATAGTTTTGGAAGTAAATGTAGCAGGAATATTTGAAGAACCTTTGTATAATGGGATTGCTATTTTCTTATTCGTCTCTTGTTTTTGTTTATTTCTCTTTATCTTTGAATTTTTCGTAATTAAAGTAGGTAATTTCTTTTGTGGTTTCCGTTCTACATTTCTATATTTTCCATGTATTATAAATTGTCAGACAGTTAGTAAACAAGACTAAAGACAGGCAGTAATCTGAATAGACAGTCAATCACAGAGGCAAAGTAAGAACATACTATCTAATTTATAATTCAAGACTATGAATTAGTGCTGGTTCAATACTGACCTAAGTCAAAATTCAAGGCAGTTCCATTACTAATATTTCCAATCGGTGTCATCAGTAGCGTAATATTATGATAAAAGTATATTTAAATGTCTCTGGGCTCCTTATATAAGATATGCAAATAAGTACGTAAGCGGAAACAGACCGAAATAATGCAATGGATTTGTCAAATTTCTTCATTTTACATGAAAGGAGTAATTGGAAAGAAATTGGTTAATTTCAACTGAAATGAAGCGAGCATAAAACAATAGCTTAATGTAAAACCTGAGAAAACTTAGTGAGACATTTGGTAAACATAATAAATTGACCCAATGTATCTTGACATTTTTATCCTTGACAAAATTCCTGACTTGGTTGTACAATATCTTCAGTAACTTATGTTAGCGTCTCTTTACTCATCTGATATACTCTACTAAATTTGATATCATTACTCGTTGAATGAATTGTGAAGTTGTCACTTCACAACCTCATTTCCGTCAAGCATTGAGGTTACTTGCGTTTAGGAGCCAGACTGATCAAATAAAAAATGGTGCTTATGTCTGTCTTTATCCTGAATAACCTAAGTATGTACCATGGCTGAATTATATTAAACTGTTTATTCTTTCACCATTTCTCAAATATGAAGAAAATAATCAATGAAATAATCACCTAACTATTATCATGGGGTTTATATACATTCTCAGAAAGACATATTTATAAGTGCTGGTGCAATGAAATAGACATTTATATAAACATATAATGGCAATGTCTTTACCAACAAAAAGAACAGCTGAGAATGATAATCAGAATTGAATTTGAGCTAGTTTTTCATCACAGTTTCTCAATTTTTTCCTACCATTACTTGTTGATTGTATTCAATAATTTTGTAAATGCATTATATCAAACTGGGGTTAAGTATCACTTTAGTAAACTTGACACAAAGTTTTTTAAGTATGACTTTGTGTACCTCAGACTAATTTAAATGATTCTAGCAAGAATTGAACCTAGGGCTCCATAGTTTAAGGAGTTTACTACTTTTTAGTGGATTACCATAAGGTTACAGACTATTTCAAAGAGAGTTATGAGGAAATCTGAAAATGGGCGGCTAAGTGAGGAACCACAAAAACAAAAGCTGTCTTTGTGTCACCACATTTAGTTTTTGTGTCACTGTATAACCCACACACCTTCAAAACTAACTTTACCTCTATCAAGAATTGAACACCCGTTAGCTCTGACTGTGTTACGAGCAAGACCACTAAGCTATTTGAGGTCTTAATAAAGCCACTTGTAAGATGTGATTTACATCGCCAGTTATTATTTTGTCACGTGCTTATCATGTGTTTGTCACATGATTGATGACAGCATCTATTTGATTAATTTAATACTATGTTTAGTCTCAGAGAAGACTTTTGTTTTATGTCAGTCTGAAATAAGGCTATTTATTTTATGCTATGATTGTTATGATCATTAAGTTTTGAACAGACACGTCTACGTTTTCGGCCAACTTTAGTTAACGGTTGTGCAAAGCTGTGTGGAATTCTCGAGCGTTATCTACTAGTTTCTCCTAGTAAAGCCATACAGGTATTAGAGTGTTATGTTAGCATCAGACCAGATGGTCATGGAGAATGATGAATGATTTTATTATGTTATTATTAGCTTTGACTAATTGATTTTGAATTAACTCGAGAGGATAGACTCTCTATAATGATAGAAGAACTTATGACAATGTCTAAGCCTTCTACTAAATTAACGCAGTACTCAATTAGAGTCAATCACCACTTATAGTGAAAGCTATTAAGTTTTAAGAGTGAATTAGCGTACAACAAAGTAAGTGAATTCTAAAAATATATTATACTAACATTCCAAGAGGAGATAAATTGATAAGTAACATAAAGGATTGAACTATGGAAATAACTAGCTATGAGGAGATGAATCGAGGAGCAATAATAAGAGAATCAATAAGAGGAGAAAGTATGATGTTAAATTGAGGAGTTGTGTGAAAGAATTAGAAATAGTATGAAGAACTGAGGAGTTATTGGGAGTCTAAGAGGAGAATCCATAATAAAGAAATGAAAAGGAAAAGATATAAAAAGGTCTCAAGAATTGATTGATTTGAAGTAATTGAAATTGAGAATTATATATTATATTTTTATTATAGAACACCAAGCAATTATTTATTATACAATCTAATAAATATTATTATAAGTTTTATCCTCATAAATAGGACTTTACAATTTACTATTATTACTATTAAAAATCCGAGACCAATATCTTACAAAAAAATGGTTTCAACATGACCCCCTCTAGCTTAGCGGTTATTGGTACCTTATACACAGGAGCGGCGAGTGTTCAATTCTTGGTAGAGGTAGACTTTGGAACGAAGGTGTGTGGGTTATACAGTGACACAAAAACTAAATGTGGTGACACAAAGACAGCTTTTGTTTTTGTGGTTCCTCACTTAGCCGCCCATTTTCAGATTTCCTCATAACTCTCTTTGAAATAGTCTGTAACCTTATGGTAATCCACTAAAAAGTAGTAAACTCCTTAAACTATGGAGCCCTAGGTTCAATTCTTGCTTGAATCTTTTAAATTAGTCTTGAGGTACACAAAGTCATGATTAAAAGACTTTGTGTCAAGTTTAATAAAGTTGATACTTAACCCTAGTTTGATATAATGCATTAATAAGAATTTTGAATACACTTAAACAAGTTGAGATATGAAAAGTTGGGAAATATGCCTTTCAGAAAATGTATATACACCCAGAATTTAGGTTATTTCAATTATCATTCTCTTCCATATATCTGTATATAAACTTTAGGAACTTTGACAGAGCACATTAACTAGTTATTAACGATTACTTTTTGATTATTTTTCAATTTTTGTTGAATATTTTGAGATTTAATGTCATAAATAAAATTATTTGTTTTAAATTAATCTTTAATAACTTAATTTTGAGTATTTTACAATTGTACACTTTGGAACCTATGCTAGCTGCTGTCTTAATGGAATTAAAGTCCTAACGTATAATCAGCAACTACTTCAAGTAGTCTTAAGGGCCTTGTACAAAAAATTTTGGTTTTAAGCTTCTTGGCACCTTACAAAGTGACAATGGTATCCTAGACATAGTATCATTCTTGATCCCTACTATTGTTTTAATATGCTTTAACTCGTTTACGACTATTCTACCCCGCCTAGTAATAGAGTCGAACTATTTACAGCCCATGTTTCAGCATCTGTTGAGGATATTAACTTTATCCGAGAGAAGTGATATGAATTTACTATTCGATATTACAAAGCAACCAGCCTGAGGGTTATCATCTCCCCTGTTAATAAAGAGAGCATCAATAATAAAAGCCAGGGTATGTTTTATGCTTACGCCATATTTGTTTTTTGTCTTGATTAACCCTTGACAGCTTCACTTGAAACACCGTGTTTGTTGGGCTAGGATACTGACACAATGTGCAAAGTGTGTCAAAACAGTAATTGAAACCAATGTAAAAGTCAAACCAAGTATCTTTTGCAGCCATGCAACATCTCTGGCATAGCCATCTTCCTACGGTCTCCTTTCACAATGTAAAAAGCTGGTATGTCTGGAGCACTTATTCTTGTTAAGGCAATGTTAAGTTGTTGGAGTTTCATTTGTAATGACTTTTCAATCCCAAATTTCATCCTTTCACTAAAAATATGTATTCGACTTTTAAACGAAGAATATCGTAGTAAAAGGGTTCCATTGTATCATCTTCTCTAGGTAATCACTCTGATCGCAAACTCTTGCCTTAATAAGCCGATCAATTCTCTAGAGTCCATAATGTCCACATGTCGTCCATAAACAGGAAGACAATGGTATAATCATATTTGAATACACATGGTCATCCAAATTCATAAAAAATTATTTGCAGTCAGATATAAACCAAAGGTGGCACCACTTTGTTTCATACCATATAACGATATGTTCGCAGCGGCGACTTACCTTCAATTCGTTAGGAGGTTTGAGGTAAAGCTCTTGCTTCAGCTAGCCGTACAAATAAGCAAAAAAGCTAATAAATTAAGTGATGAACTTGTTCGTTTTTATAGCACCAGATAAGCACTTCATCAAGGCTTTATGATTCACAATACTTGAGCTAGCATCTTACTCATAAGCTCGTGGTTTCTGTTGATCACATCTTATTACATGCTGACATTGCTTGGTTCCGTCTCTCTAAGTAAACATCGTGTTAATTATTTGTCTTAAGCTTCCAGTAATTATAGCTTCATAAAGTGTATACATCCAAGTTGGTTCTCCAATTTCTTTCTCATAAGCTTCAAATGTTTCTCATTCTGGCCACTACTACAAGTAATTGCATCACTGCAGCTTAAGGCTCATAATATAAAGATTGTTATCTTTTCGATCTTGCTTCAAGCATTCGTATAATGTATTATGTGTTTCGTGCTTGATGGCTAGTCAATTGTGAAGAACTTTAGTAGGTCTTCAGTATATGCATTTTTCATGATTCGTAAGCATCGACAATGATGGAACTGGATCAATCAGCATCCGCTCTAATTTGTCAATGTTGTCCATACTGGAAGACTTGGTATTTGGCGAAATGTTTTCAATGATAATGGAACTAGGGCCCATAGTAGTATTAGCTGGTGATTGAAAAATAGTGCTTAGCAGTAGCATCATCGACTGAAGCATATGCAAGGTCGTCCTTGTCAATTGAGCTATTGTAGTTTGCTAAAGTAGGTCTCAAGACACCATTATTTCTGGATAAAGTAATCATATCGTTTTTGGGAACCCATTTATCGTCTTGGAGTTCATGTAGATTCAGCTTAATCAAATCAAAGAGATATCTACTTTCGGCTGGGTCATCAATATCAAAGAATCTTGGAATAACTGGTGCTTCATACGAGGTTTTGAATGCAAAGAAAACATATTTCTGAGAAGAAACATCGATGAATCGAAGGGCAAACATAACTGATTCAAATCATATACCAGCAGCAATAACTAGAAATTTGAGATCCTGGAATTCATCAGTGGTTTGACGAGTATTTTGGTCTTTCAAAAAACCTAACAAAAACAAGTACATAGCACAAGTGGATGTTACCAAGTAGTAGTCAACCATCACCAACAAGTACTAGCACATCACAGTGTCTTATTCAATGATGTATTCGTTATTATCTCAATAGCATCAGTAACTGAAAATTTTGAAAAATTTCAAATGTAAACAAACAGATATAAGCTTGAAGATTTATCAATAACGATCAATAAAAAAGGTATTCAGTGAACTCGATGGCTCCTAGACGTAGAGTCAAGGTTGAGACGTTACAGAAATATAATAATACTCATGCATCTAAACCTATTCGTAATTATTTTTGTTTGTTTAATAGAGAAGTGATTGAATTCTTCAAGATAGGATCTTTACCGGATTACCAACTTCGAGGTTCAAGGATCCATTCTGAGTCTAATGTTAGATATATAGAGAAATTATTAGTTGATGAGGATAATGATGTTATGATGAAAAGACAAATTGTTGATTTTGAAAGTTGGTATCAAAGAGATAAGCGATTTAGAGATAGAGTTAAATATGAAAAATTACCATATGAAATGGGTACATATTGGAGTGGTAAGGATAAAAGAATCTTTTTCAAATGTTTAGAACGATTTTCTATTCATAGAATGGATGAATGGTCTATTTTGTTACCAGAAAAGAGTAAGATGGAAATTTTGCATTATTATATGATATTAAAACGAAATCTAAATTATTTGAAGAATAGAAGATTTAAAGGTTTATTAACAAGGGTTGATATACCAATTGCATATGAAATGGATGAGAATTTTATTGAATTAGAAGAATATATGAGTAATAGATTACAATGGGGTAAATTAGAATCACAATTGCAAAAAAAATCAGTTAAAACTAATGAGGATACATTAATTGATATAAATAATTGGAATAAAAGATGGAATTCAATATATAAAAAGACAAATATTGAAGAATTACAAGATTTTGATAAAAGACGTGTATTAACCGTTGATAATAATATAGTTGATATCTTTGAATTAATGATAAAAAAATATTTAAAGAAACTTCTGTGGTATGTGATATTACCTAATATGGAACAAAGAAGTATATCGAAAAAGATGTTATTACGATTGAATAAAGATGTTGTAACAGATATTGTTGATGATAATATTTTACGAAAAGATATTGTCAATGATGAAATTAATGGAACAGTAACAATAAGACAATCACGTAAACTCAAGAATTTTTATCCACATGAGGTGACAAAAGAAAATATTGCAAAGAGTCTTGTTGTAATGAAACAACAGATACCACAAGCAAAGACACTTGGTGAAAGTATAATTGATATGATTAATAAATTTGAAATTGAATATAAACCATCTAGTGGTAATATTTTCAAGACAAAAGAAATTACAGAGACAATTATACCAAAACTAATTGAAATGAGTCTTACTAATGGTTCTCGAGGGTTTTGTATGTCAGCGCAACAACAAGATGATGATTACAGTGAAGAAATAGAATCATCAGATACAGAAATAAGAGTTAACGATGAAAGAAAGATGAAGACAACAGAAGAACAATATGCATCAAAATTAAGATTAATATATAAAGAACAACAAATGAAAGATATATCAAAGGATCAAGAATATGAATTACCATTTGTTGTTGAAAAGGAATCTGAATATCATATGATATCAAAATCATATCCACATAAGAAAAGACAACGTATTTCTTACAGATTAGATAATCCAATTGAATTTATTGTAATAGATTGGGAAACAGATATGTTAGACAAGATTGATATATCACGTTCACAAAGATATCAAGACTCCATAATTAATTGGATCTTTCGTGATAGAATACACAATAAATATACAGTTGAGAATAAAGAACCAAATATTGATGAATTTGAACCAAATTTAGAGAAAAGACTACCAAAGACATTGAAGAGTTGGTTTTTACGTAGTTAACAAACTATCTTATAGACTATATATATACATATACATAATGCTAATTGTATACTAAAACTTGTTTTTTTTTTCTATTTTCTCGGTATGAAAAGTAATTCGTTATTATTTCTTGCCACTTTGATGAACAAGTTTGTAAACTGATAGACAAGATAGAGAAGGTAAACGAACCATAAAGGACTCAATAAATGTCTATTTAAACTATACTTTAGTATAGGAAAGATGTCTAAAAGAAAGATATCGTGAATTCCAATTTTCACATTTACGCTGCTATTTCTTCATCTCCTTCGATGTTTCATCTCTTTATTTCTGTTTCTGTTTAACAGTTAATGAACCTGATATCACAAGGTCATAATACGCTCCTTTCAAGCTGCCAATCTCTGTTTATTGTGGTACCAAAACATGATTATTCTTATCGTTAACAGTCACACTGTGATTCATTCACTATGCGGGAAGCGAGATCCGCAGCGTGATTCTTTGATAAAGATATACGGCTGGACCGGAAAGCGAATTCCGGATCTTAAAGGCAAAGAAAGGGTATATAAAGAGAGGATACAGATGCTATGTCGGTTTTGGCTTTTAAGATGTACTCTTTAAAGGGAGAAAGTCAGAAGATTTTAATGAAACTATATTTGAATCAAACTGCTGCTTATAAAAATATTACTAGAAGGATCTTTATTAGAACTTATGTTTCTAGGACTAACACTAAAAAACAAACAGTCACTTTACAACCAACACTGACTACAAAGGGGAGTGATTCTAATGTCACATCATCTTTGTTACCTTTACCTTATGATACACCATCACCAAGTCCAGTACCATATTTAAAGACATTACCATTCAAACAACTATTTTCATTGTCAATGATAGGGATTGTTACACTCAATAAATTTTTCTTAGATTCATGTATTAAGATCTTTCCATATGTGCCTGTTTCTATGATCAAATTACTTATTTCAGATGTATATTGTGGTGGTGAAACTCCCTCAGAAGTAAGAAAATGTGGCAAAGATTTACAAAATAGAGGTATATCGAATATGATGTTATCATTAACAATAGAAGATGCAGAGGGTACCAAAAATATTAATATTGATTATATCGTCAATGAAACAATCAAATCAATTCATGAGATTTTGAAACCAAACTTTTCAAATCAACTAGATTCTACTGCCTCAAATATTAATGATATTGCACCTGGTTATATTGCATTAAAACCAAGTGCTTTAGTTAAAAATCCAGCTGAAGTTTTACGTAATTTTAACAATCCTGATCCTGTATGGAAAGAACAAAGAAATATTCTTATCAAGAATTGTGAACGTATTACAAATGAAATCTTCAGACTAAATAAGGAATTAAGTGAAGTTTATCCAAATCGTAAGTCACCATTCTTTGTTTCAACTATAGATGCTGAAAAATATGATTTACAAACAAAGGGTGTTTACGATTTACAAAGGTCATTATTCAAAAAATTCAACCCTATTGACTCCAAATTTGTTTCTGTCATTGGTACTTGGCAATTATATTTACGTGATTCATTAACCGAATTACAAACTGAATCACAATTAGCTTTTCAACTAGGTTATAAATTAGGTGTAAAATTAGTTAGAGGTGCTTATATTCATTCAGAATCAAATCGTCAAGAGATTATCCATGAAACTAAAAATGATACAGATATTCACTATAATAAAGTCATGACTCTCATTATGCAAGATATGCTTGCAAAAGGACCACAATCTGTCTATGGTCATCTCGTTATTGCCTCTCATAACTACCATTCGCAATTAATCGCAACCAATATTCTTGAAAATTCAACTTCACAATACAAAGATTATGTTAAAGCAAACGTAACATTAGGTCAATTATTAGGAATGGCTGATAATGTCACATTTGAATTAGTCAAGAGACATGGTGTCAAGAATATAATTAAATACGTTCCTTGGGGTCCTGCTATTGAAACGAAAGATTATTTAAGAAGAAGATTAGAAGAAAATGGTGATGCTGTTAGAGGTGATAATGGTTGGAGATTATTAAAGGGTATTTTTTCAAGTTTAAGAGCTTAGAATACCAACATATATTTATATACTCTTCTATTTGTATGATTATTAATAGATATTTGATGTTTAACAAATCAGTAAACATGAACATCTGATCAGAAAAGTTCATAACACTCATGGTGAATATAAAACTCCAACATGTCAATCTCACTTCACGTTGATTTTCACCTTTGTTTAATCATTACAAGAAACGTACAAGCATTCCTTCATTCATATATCACTGATTTGTTCATTATTTATTTTATATATATTCCATCATTTTCTTAATAGATGCATAACCATTAATCAAGGGAATAGATTTTTGGCTGGTTTTATCTGGGTTTAGTAAACATTCTTTAACGAATAATGCAACGTCTTCTCTATCAATATAGACGAAACTTCTGATTTTAAGATCAATATCACTCACTAATGTAAACTTCCCAGTAGGTTCATTATCGGTCATCCAACCTGGTTGAAGTATTGTATAATTTAAACCTGAACGCATTACTTCCCTTTCAGCTTGTCTCTTAACAATATAATAAATCTTTAACGATCGCATTGATTCAGAAAATTTACGATCCTGTGCTTTTAATGAAGATAATAAAATGAATCTATCCACACCTGCCAATTTGCATGCTTCTACAGTCTTCACACAACCATCTAAGTCAACTGTGAATGCTTTACAAACATCAGTAATACCACCAAATCCCGCAGTGAAAACTACTGCGTCACAGTTTGTAATAACAGAACTGATTTGCTCAATAGAGAATTTTTCTACATCACAAATCTCAGAATCAATACTGTATTGAGTCTCCCATTTCGATTTCTGATTTTTATTTCTAACTAATGCCAAGGGAGTCTGAAAATGTTTAGTATCGTTTCTCAATTGATCAACAATTGCACGACCGCAACCTCCTGTAGATCCGATAATTGCTACTCTTAGCTTAGCAGGTGGCATTAAGAATCAATTTTTAGGCATAAATCTATAAGGCAGCTTAATGTGATATATACATGTATATACATATTTCAGTTTATATTACATGATTGTGAAAAATTATATGTAAGCGAAGATGAAAAATTTCTCATCTCTTAAAGTTGTGCAACCGATTGATGAAGTTCATTGTAGAGTCTTATCCATGAAATGTTGGGATTGATTGCTCTATTATTTTATCTTTTTTGATCATGGTGGTCCGCATCCTTCACTCAATCAACCTCTGCTGATCGTCGGGTTAACAAGTTAGGTTGAGGTCTAGTTATAATCCAGAGTATTCATATCAGATAAGGGTCTGGAGACCATATTGTTCTCAGAAAATGGCCTTGACGATGTTTAGCCAAAATAAACCGATAAAGCTTTTTTCTATCTCCATAGCATCCATAAAGCTTGATACATCTAATTATGTCAACTCGATATATCTAGAATCACCCAATACTAAACAGTCTCAACAACAAAAGATAATATTGTCACAGTTCTTGATTACAGTTTGAGAGAATGTCTGTACTTTACAATTACTTGGGAATTCATATCATGTTTAATTGTTCGAAAAACGTTTGTCCTTACTGAGTGAGCCAATGGTAGTGCGAAATGAGTCGTAGCTTTGGCCAATCAGTATATCCAGTACCGCAACTATTGATTTAGTGCAAAGACTAGTTTCATTACTACATACAGACGGAACCTTCGAGAGTCCATACAACCTTTGGGGCTCTTTCATCCTTCAGATAAAATGATATAAGTTGAATTTTCATCATTCATTCGGCCCAGACATTCGGCCGAATGAGATATCTTTTAACACCGTCTTTCTGCTCGGCCGAATGTGAATGTTTTTCCCTTAAAAATTTAAGGAAACTTCTAGAAAAACAAGGATGAGATTTGGTTTTTGCCTACAGAAAAAGTTATTATTAGCTAAGTTTTCCTATATAGTAAAAACAAGAAAAAATAAAAAAAAAAAAGAGTTGTAATACGATAATGGTTCATGAAACATAGAATTGCTTCGTACCTAGTTAAGATGATCAATTATTTCCTTAGCAGAATGCGTACCAGTGACTAGTGAGATTGTCTTTCTGGACGTTTCTTTTGGATATAATAATGCTTCCTTGACGAATAAAGCAACATCAGCTCTTGGAACACTCTTGTCAGTCTTAATTTTTTCGTCGATATCCTTTTCTAATGTAAATTTACCAGTACCTTCACTGTCAAGTAACCAACCTGGTTGTAAAATGGTATAATCTAAATCAGAAGCTCTTACTTCATGATCAGCAGATCTCTTCGCAATGTAATAGTTTCTTAACTCTTTGATTGGATTCCAGAAACTACGATCTTCCGCTTTGATGGCAGATATTAAGACAAACCTCTTGATATTAGCCATATCACATGCTTCGAGTGTCTTTAAACAACCATCCAAGTCCACTGCGAAAATTCTGGCATCACCACCTTTCCCACCTGCACCAGCAGTAAATACAACAGCATCACAACCTTCAAGAGCCCTTGAGATCTTTTCTGGAGTATCACTTTCAATAGATGTCAAAGAAGCATCAATACCGACTTCATTAATCCACCAACTTTTTTGATCTTGTGTTCTAACAATTGCTAATGGTGTAGCAAAATGTTCGGTATCATTTTTAATTTGATCAATAATTTGTCTACCAACTTTACCAGATGCACCAATAACTGCGACTCTCAATTTTTCATTTGCCATTTTCTTCATTTATATTTAAACACTTGTTTGTTTCGTTTGCATTCTCCAAGACAATGAAAGAGAAAAACCAGCAATGATATTTGTTATTGTAACCTCTCTTCCTGGGTATTTATATGTGAGATCTGTTCTGCCGAGAACTTTAAGTTTCGAGAGATAGGACGGGATTATGTAAGATCAGGATCAAGGGATGAGAGAGCGTCGTTCCTTTTCAATTACGGAACAAGTTCTTGTTAGCAATAATGAGCCCAATGAAAAACCATATTTTCTTGAGGAACCAAACAATCTTTTTGTCTGATTCTGAATATATTATCTGAGTTTAGATAGTCTTGTAAACAAATGCTATATCCCTTACTCAACCTTGGACAATGAAAACCTTACATACTACATACTTTATTATTCACATAAGTCTTAAAAAATATTAACTAAAATGTATCAAATCGACCAAAAGGGAGTTAGCCTGTAAATATTATCATATGCAAAGACTTGGATAGATTGTATATGGCATGATTGTGATTCGTTCAACGCAATTGTGTCATTTTTCCTTATACAGTAATCTCCACAGATGAAATATATCAACAAACCCAGTTTTGAAAACTCTTTGCAAACCCATGATCTAAAGGTGTTCTGAAATTCACTTAGATATCATTCAAATAAAAGAGGAAAACACTAACGGGTTTGTAGCTTTGTTAATAAAGCTGCTTACGAGTAATTTATTTACTACCAAAAGGTACTTATCCATATATATATTGATAATATCCGAGTATGTCTGTTATGTTGGAACCATGTGATGTACACTTGTGATTCCCAACTCAGCTGACTTCTGAAACCCGATTGGACCACTCCACTTATCAATAATAGCTGTAATAACAATTGCAAACTAAGATTAATAGGTATCTATCAATTTGTGTCATTTTCGCCATATATTTTGTTTTAATGTGATTCTCTCTTTAGCGTCATGTTAGATCAATTAGCACAGTAATGATTGAAGAGTTTGTCAGTATGTAACTCTTAATTTGCAGCTACGACTTAAATGTTGATTCAGCTACTAAAGTATTATGGATTATTTCTTGAATCACACAGTCATATAAAGGCTAACATACAGGATATCATAAAATGTTCCAAAAACATTGTAATGTCTTTTTTTATATATGGTTCACGAAACTTGTTGCAAAATTTGTCAGTGGGTACTTGGATTAGATGACTCAAATGTGCAAGAGTGGACCATTCTATTATTTGCGATTGCCACGTAGTACCATGTAACGCTTGGGAGCCAACAGAATTTTTCATTGTCTAGAACAGTTGAAGTAGCATTGATTTGAGCTAGTCATTGTTTCCTCCCTGTATATAGTTAGAAGCTAAAGTAGAAATATCAAAATGAAGGATAGTTGAGAAACGATCATGGGTTTAAATACTTTTCTAAACAGCTGATTTTAACTTGAAACGAATTGTATAACGCTGTAGTGACCAAAACTCAAAAAAATAGATACTGAACTAGTCATACTACAATTTCATTCTCAACAAGTAAGACTGTGTTGTTATAAGGTAAGATCATCTATAGTTCTTTATGAAGGCGGTGATGGAATTTGAGTAACCCAGTTTCCCTCCAGACTAATGATATTCAAAATTGATCTACTCAAAGTAAAACTAAACTACAACTAAAAAAATGTGATCAAGGCTTCTAAGGTTAAAGAGTTAATCAATCGTTTTTGCCTGATAGAATTAAGTGTTGTTCTTTTTGAATAAACATATATAAGAAGTCCGGTTAGAAAAAGGAGACCAGTATGACGGGTTACTACAACTAGACAGTCATTGGTGATACAAGTGTTGTAGGCACTTGAAGTTGATTAGTGACAGTGTGACTTCACTTTTTTACGAATGTGGTAATATACAACTGGAACCTTTGGATCGTTGAAGACAGATAGAATGTACTCTTCATCACTTAATTTCCACTATTTAAAACCATATAATATATAAAAGATAACTGACGGAAAAATCTCGACTTAGCTGGAATAATGGGTTTTTAGATATGCAAGGACCCAATTATCTGTTAAACATTTCACATGATGGTTCATTAAGCATGAATGTGTCATTCATTATTTACTATCTCTTGTAGACCTGTAACCGAGGATATACCTTTCCTACTTATTTCCATTTATCCCATCAGTAACAACATCGTTACTTTTCCAGTTGCATGGTCTTGGCCAGTAGTATTCATTGAATGTTATGACATATTATAGCAAGTTTAAGATAAAGTCTGTGAAATTTGTCTTCAGTATAACAGTCTCAATGAGTTTGATGATATTCAAACATGATACCACCGATGAGGTATATGACAGTGATGACAAAAATGAGATTCCGTTAAAGTTAAAGGAGCAAACAAGATACGGACTGGCTTCAATTAATATGGACATGAGCCCTATTTCTAAAAGAACCAGAAATCATAAAAAACTGCGAATTAGGCAAATCAAGGAAAATAGAGTAATTGACGACAGAAAGATAAGGGCCCTTTATTATAAAGAGGCCATTACAAACAATGACGATATTAACACCAAAATAAAATTTCAGGAGGCACTACAGAAAGAGATGCAAAACCTGATCAAGATGAAAGTATTCAATCCTGAGATCAAAATTCCAAAGGAAAAGATTGCTAGAGAGAAGGTGATTCCAATCAATACAATTTTCAATGTTAAGAGAGATGGAACATACAAGGCAAGAATAGTGGCCAGGGGAGATCTACAAGAAGAGGACAGCTATCATGATACGAATGCAGCACTTCTTAATACGGAAAATTTGTAACTGTTTCTGATCATGATAACTATGTTCGTCTTGTTAATCTTCTCTTGTCACAACTTTTGCACTTTCTCTCTAACAATTTTCTCCTTTGGATTTTAGTAACAGGATTGACTACTTTCATTTTAGCCAAATTTTTCAATTCTTCCAGACAGGCTTCTTGTAATTTGATTCGGGTGTTTATGTCCTCGTTATTTGTAGTGGGCTCTTTATAACAAAGAGCTCTATTTTCTTGTCATCTATCATTTTGTTTTCTTCAATTCCTCTAACACGAATTTTCTTGCAATACTTGCTCTCCTAACTATAGGATGTCTGTCATTTGTTATTAATTCCAGGCTGCAGTTCGTTCTTTGTCTTACGTTTGAGGAAATGTCACTTTCCTCATCGTTATCATATTCATCATCAGTAGTAACACTGTCTTCTTTTTCTGATTCAGTTAAGTCTTCTACAGTAAGTACCCTTTTTCTGTTACCCTTTACCTTAAGCTCAACCAGTTGTTGTTCTGGTCTTAAAACTTGATTATCATTTTCTATTAGCTCGAGCTTGTCTTTGGCTTTTTCGATGACATTGTTTTTGCCCACTTTGCTGCTATTGGAATTGTTCTCGTCATATGTTTCTGCACCTTCATCGTTTGTATAGTTTTTTGTTGTGTCAATGCCAGTAGAAGTTGAGCTCACTCTTTGGCTCTCATTCCTTTCGTTTCTTGACTTCTAGTCGGAAGACTCTGGTATCAACCCCCAGGTTGGGCGCCACGTGTGTGTAACTTTTTAATAAATCAGAGATGTGGTCAGTTGTTTTATACCAAACCTAAACTGCTCTTTCCTTGTCATGAAAGATATATATAATATCATACAATCTATTGATATTATCTTTTCAATATCGAAAATTATCACTTCTCGATGTTTCCGTTTTCCATCTCTGGGCATATTGCCTTCCACACGGTCCCCAGTTACACTTGGTAGCGTTGTCAATAAATAGCAAAATGTCTCATATTCTTAGCTCTATTATTCCAGATTACTTTGATGTTCGTAAAAATGTCAAGTTTGAAGGTCCCATTTTTTCTTATGGTTTCAACTGTAGGATTGATATGCACTACCATGATGCTCACTCCTCTCGCAACAAAGTTTGTCCAAATGCCACGATGACCAATTCGGTCTCCTTTTTAGCCAAATATATGGCAATCATTATTGCTGACCATTTTATAACTGATGGTATCAGAAAGGATGCTTTTGATACTGACGGTGACCCATCTTATGACAAGATCGCCGAGATTGTCAAATCAGAAAGTTATCATGTCGCTGCCCAAATTGATGAAGTCATTCACCAGAAAAACCTGGTCTCGTTGTTTTACAATTTGATTAGGATGTATTTTGCTGCAGTCCTCAAGGACCTTGAATATGACCCAGATGCAATATTCTACAGTGACAATCATGTAAAGATCATTAATCGCCAAGTGTTCCAAAACTTTCCAATTGCCAAAAAGGTAAGTGAGTCCATTAGTCATAATGCTGTCTCTTTCTCTAAGTTTGAGAAACACGAAAATGTGGAACTTGAACAATTCCACCTTGTGTGGGACGGGACAATTACAGGCCCCCAGTTCGGTGTTATTCTTCACGCTTTGGGTAGATTTACTTGCAATGCCCCATTCACATTTGCACATGAATCACCTGAGCTTACACCATCAGTTAAGATCGTGACTCGGTCTTTAGTCAACCCTGTTTTCAAGTATAATGCAGACCATATTATGTCTGTTATCACACAGATTGCTAAGGATAATGGGGGTGAGACAGATTTCGTGTATGCTTACTTAATGGCTGCACAAATGTTAGTTTCACCTTCTCCAAGAACCGCGGAGGGAATTATGTGATTGGTCAGTGATAGAACCATTGCAATGCCCCGCCTATACAATTCTCCTGCTATATTCCCGATTATGTACCAAGGTGAAGGATATTGTCGTGACTTGGCCTTTAAAAGGACACTATCAAGGTTTAGAGCAACACCGATGCAGCTTATTTTTGAAAGTATTGCTTTAGTTGAGTGTGCTTACGTGGAACTCGGTATCCAGCTCAGAGATGACCCTGACTCAGAAGTCAATCACTCCAACATATTAGAGGTTTTCTCAGAAGGTATTATGTTAAATTTAACGGGACTAGAGGCTGACTTGATGTTAGTGGCTACACGTACTGGTAATAGGAATGTGTTACCTTATGCCACTGGTGCAGGCCTATCAAGGCTCGGTGGATTTATTCAAGTGACTGACATAAATATCAAAGCATTAGTCACTGACAGAGAAGTTAAACATTTTCATGTTATAGAGGAGCAGGATGAGGACCTTGATATTGATGACGAGGTGACCATTAGGTTTAAGCAGCATGTGCCACCAATGTATCCTATATTAACTTATGGTGCTAATCCATCAGACTTTTACTCCGATTATTTAGATTTGAAAGTTATGATCTACTGCAACCCAATGAAGCCAGGAATCCTTACGTTCAATGATCCAAAAATGTTCACACACTTCATGTCTATGACTCATATGTTTGGTTACGATGTTATAGCTCGAGATATGGTGGCCAAAAGATACGTAACAAACTGGGCGGATAAAGGCCGAACAGGACTATTTACAATGTTTGACATCTCATCGGAAGGTCCATGGGCGTTTATGTTGGACTGGAAACGGGCTAAGAAACATGCTGCTCATTGTTTAGACTTGCCAGACTTTGCAAATAATGTGACGCTGTCTTATAAATTATCCATGTTTAAAATGGCGTTACAATCCAATTGCGAGAAATAAGTAAGCAAGACTAGTACAATTATTACGCTCATACAGAATAATAGATTTTCTACTAATATCCCTGAGCTAGAACACCGTATGTTTTGATAGACTAAATAAAGGTAGGAGAGCTAGATCTCCTAAATGACTATTCTGAACCTTTATAATATTCGTTTCGAATTTCGGGACACCTTCTAAAATAATAATGATCACGTCTTTTACGATATATTTATTTACTTAGCTTTTATGTTTCTCTGTCGTAAATATTTTGAGTTCATCTTTATTTTCTTCAATACCTTTCCATTATTTTTTTATATATGGGAAAAGCATCTCATAATCAGTGTAATAAGGTTTGTCTTTGTATATTGAGTATGATATTCTGCTGAAATTGTAAACAACATTAGAAGATACTATTGCATTACAGTTTATCCTAGGAAATCAAGTTTGTTACATGTGGTTTACAGAAACGCGGAAGATGTAATAAAACTAGATATATTTGATTACCTACAAAACAGTGTGAATTGTTACAAATGATGCAGAATGAAATAATAATTTGCTGAAACTGTGAATGACAGAAGGTACTGTTGTTTTACAGTTTATTCTAAGAATTCAAGTCTGTTACATGTGATTTACAAAAACCCGAAAGCTATGATAATATTGGATATATTGAAAAACCTGAAAATAACACAAATCAATTTTTGTGATACCTTTTATGACGTGTCCAACATATCAAATGAATGAAGCTGTGATATAAGTAGACCTATAATCTAGATGATTAGAACAGGTAAAAATTGAGTTTATATTTATCTTATGTAATTTTTAGGAAACCGGAATCGTTTTAACTATTAATTAATAAGACGTATAAAATAAAGTTGGCCGGAACGTAAACGTGTCTGCTCAAAACATAATAATCATAACGATCATAACGTAAATTAAAAGCCTTATTTCAGACTAAACAGAAATTACAAGTCTTCATTTCAGACTAAACGTTAAATCAGAAGCCTTCCCTCAGACCACATATGAATTACAAGTCTTTATTTCACACTAAAACATAAAATCAAATCAATCAAATAAATGCTGTCATCAAGCATGTGATAAACACATGATAAGCACGTGACAAAATAATTATTTCTGACGTAAATCACATATCTTAAAATTTGGCTTTAATAAGAGCCCATATAGCTTAGTGGTTGCTAACGTGGCCACTAAGTGCAAACCAGTGTTCAAAGCTTGGTGGAGGTAGAATTCGGAATGAAGGTGTGTGGGTTAATACAGTGACACAAAAACTGAATTTGGTGACACAAAGACAAATTTTGTTTTTGTGGTTCCTCACTTAGCTACCCGTTTTCAGGTCACCTCATTCTTTTCCCCTCAGAGGGCCTGTAACCTAATGGTAGTCAATTAAAAAGTAGTAAACTCCTTAAACTATGAAGGCATAGGTTCAATTCTTGCTAAAATCATTAAATAATCTTGAGGTACACAAAGTCATAATTAAGAGTCTTTGTGTCATGTTTGATCATGTGATACTTAACTCAGCTTGATATAATCGATTAATAAGAATATTGATCACACTATAGCAAGTTAATATAAGAAAAATCTTCGAATAAGGTTGGCAAAAAATGTTTATAAACCAATGAAAGTTGTTAGGTTCTTTTGAGATGTCATTCCATTTATATTTGAGAATATATCTAATGTATAGGGTTGGCAGGTGAAGGCCTACATAGTTCAATATAGCTCGGCTTCGGTATATACATAGTATTAACCAGAACTGATTTATTAGCTCAAACTGAAGAGTATCCTGTCTGACTTGAGTCTCAATGATATATCTCCTTACTATCTATATTATATAGAACATGTAGAATATAAAAGAGAGTGATAATTCGAATAAACTAGCAGGTAACGTGGTTTATTTGCTTCTCTTAAGCAACTTGTTCTTGACTTGAAGTCATTGGTAACACGGATGGTCTAATCAATCTCTTGATATCACTTAGGGGCTTTGCATGAGTGTATCACTCATGTTTCAAACACCGTTGGACATATGTGTGTAACATTTATTCAAGTCCATTGTTGTTGCATGGTTAGTATTAAGTAATACCAAAAGACTAAAATCAACCACCAAATGAAACCCAATCACAAAAACAGTGTGATATAATATCCTGAGGTTGATTAGTGAATTAACCATCTTTCAGTTAATAAATAAACTGTTGTTCTTTTTGAAGTAAATATATATAAGAAGTATCCAAACATACAAAGTAGAAGCACATATAAAGGACCTCCCCTTTATATTAGAAGCTCAACTAAGACTATTAATACGATACTTTACGATAAGACAGTCCCTGGTGATAAAAGTTTGTAATCACGTGACATTAATATCTGACAGGAGTGAATCACTCTGCCCCAACTGGCTTCAGCAAGACCCCCTCTAGCTTAGCGGTTATTGGTACCTCATACACAGGAGCGGCGAGTGTTCAATTCTTGATAGATGTAGAGTTTGGAATGAAGGTGTGTGGGTTAATACAGTGACACAAATGCTAAATTTGGTGACACAAAAAGTAAATTGGTTTTTGTGGCTCCTCCTTAGCTACCCATTTTTAAATCTTGTCATTTTTCTTCATTGATATAGTCTGTAACCTGATGGTAATGGAGTATAAAGTAGTAAACTCCTTAAACTATGGAGGCCTAGGTTCAACTCTTGCTAAAATCTTTCAAATCAATCCTGTGGTACACAAAGTCTTGAAAGATTTTGTGTCAACTCCAATCAAGTCATAATTAGAATAATTAACCGCAATATGATAATGTGCCAATATAAATATCGAATACAATCAAGCAAAATATGATATTTCTAGATACGGTTTATATGGGTTAGGCAGGTGCAAGCCTAAATAGTTTAATATCATTGGCCTTTGGCATACACATAATATAATGCAGCGCTAATTTATTATCATGAAGAGTAATCAGTCTGACTTAAGTCTCTGGGATAGACTCTCTGACGATCTGTATTATATAGAACATAGGGAAATACAAACGAGAGTGATAATTTAGATAAACTAGCAATCATTCTGGTTTATATACTTTTCTCAAACAATTTGTTTTTTACTTGGCCCTATTGGATAACACTGATGTTCCACTTAATAATGCTTGTACAAATATCATTCAGGTATTCTGACACGGTTGAAGGTCTTCATGTAACATTTATTCGAGTCCATTATTGTCACATGAATAGTAATGTGAATGTTGAGAAATGTTGGAAATAATGTGTATTGAAACACAGTATATCGTGTAAAAGCACATTTAGATATCATTTGTGTTCTCTGACACGTTAAACGGAAGACGTCGAGAAATGAAAATTTTCGACATAAGAAAAATAATATTGATAAGTTGTATAACTTTACATATCTTTTGTAGTTTAAAAAACCAATCAGGTACTAAGTAAAAATGACTGATCACATCTCTGATAGATCTTAAGTTCTTCAAGAAACAATTAAATAGCCACGTTTATTAGTAGACCTTTCTAAACTTTTCCAAGATTTTTATAGACTGTCAGAGATTTATTATAATGATAATTGCTCGTACAGTATATAAACTATGAACTAAGTTAACCTTAATCAAACATCTTTCAATTTGTTGCTTCTTAATATTTGGAAGTCAAACTATATTGTAAAGACGGCTTTATTACATTGAATATGAGACACTTTTCAAAATAGGAACTAGCGACATAAATAAATTGATGTACTGGATAGCATACATATCAGGATTGGACATATAAGTGTCAGAAATATAAGGATCATATTTCATATTGTAAAGACAGACTTTATTACATTCATTATGAGATGCTTTTCCAAAATAGGAAATAGTGACAGAAAAGTTTTGATGAAAAATTTTCATGAAAAATAAAGTTGATGTCGAGATATTTAAAACGCAGAAAAATGAATGATAAGTAAATAAATTTACTTAGTGTATATTTTATATTGTATAAAATAACCGATCAATTATCATTACAAAAGATGTCCGAAAGTATTTACAAATCTTATAAAAATTCAGAAGAGACTACAAAGAAACCTAGCTCTTCTATAGTTTCTCAACAATAAGTTCTTTTAATAATAAGTTACTGGATTGGTTTTATTATATAATATTATACAAACCATACTAAATATTTTCACTTTTCTTTAAACTAAATTTTCGTCTCTTTGAGGATTTTCACCTTTGCGTGTGACAAATTTGTCTGGCACAAGGCAGAAAATATTCTTTATACTAAAAAACGGACAATTACTCTGTAATTTCCAGCATGATGAAAAATTTTCATGAAGAATTAAGATGATCTAGAAACAGTTGGGACGCAGGAACTTGAATTACGTCTGAAATTCCAAACAAGTCTACTACAAGTTCAGAAGAGTCTACAAAAAAATCTATCTCTTCTCTAGTTTTTTAACACCTTTATAATTGAAGATCAATAGAGACCTAATACGTACTTAAAGTCACGTGATATATTTTAGTTAAAGGACAAAATATTTTTGCCACTGAATGTAACAGGGAGCTATGGGTAAAGTGACTGGGTAACGTGTTCGTATTTCAAGGGTATTAGCCGTTAAATTACTAATATGCGTGTCGTGTATTACTTGTATATCGAGTTACTTACTTGTTACTTATGTGTTAATTAAATGTCTTGAGTTCGACGTTGTTTTTCATGAAAAGTTTTCATCGACTTTTCTGATCTTCATAATTTCCTATTTAGGAAATTATCTTACGATTAAGGTAATAAAGGTTATCTTTGGATTATGAGATCTGATTCTCAGATCTCTGACAGTGTAATATTCTTCTAAGTGATTGTCAACATGTTGTTCTAGAATATTCTTCAATTATAAGTTCCTCATGAACTTTCCATATTATTACACTGAAACAAAGAGTATTCCGGGATAGTTTAATGGTCAGAATTGGCGCTTGTCGCGTGCTAGATCGGGGTTCAATTCCCCGTTCCGGAGGAACATTTTTTTTTTTTTTTATAGTTGAAAAGTCGAAATATTTTCAGTGTAGTTGAATTATGTACTCATCGCCATCAGAAACTCATATTCTTGTCTTTTAAGTAAAGTTAACAATCGAAATAAATTCTCAAAACTATGAAATTTGTTGCTTTGGTTTCTGGTGGTAAGGATTCATGCTTTAATATCTTACATTGTTTGAAACAAGGGCATCAGTTAGTTGCCTTCGGTAATCTGTATCCATCTGAATTGCAACAAGAAATCGATAGTTTTATGTTCCAGACTGTCGGTTTTGACATTGTATCCGAATACCCCAAATGTGTAGCAAATGTACCCTTGTTTAGACAGCCCATTAAGATAAATTCCTCGAAGAATGTCGATTTGAATTACACTGAGACCGATAGTGATGAAATCGAAGAGTTATACAAATTGTTGAGTACAATTAAGGCACACATCCCAGACTTGGAAGCTGTTAGTGTAGGTGCGATACTTTCATCTTATCAACGAACAAGAGTTGAAAATGTCTGTAATAGACTCAATCTGTCAGTTTTAAGTTACTTATGGCAAAGGTCGCAGAGAGAGTTGATGAGCGAAATGTGCCTGATGTCAAAACAAGATCCTGAATTAAAATTAGCAGATTGTGCAAAATTGGATGCAAGGATCATCAAGGTTGCTGCAATTGGGTTAGATGAATCTCATTTAGGGAAATCACTACCTCAAATAATGCCAATAATGGAAAAATTGAACAGAAAGTATGAGGTTAATATCTGTGGTGAGGGTGGTGAGTTTGAGTCTATGGTAATTGATGCACCATTTTTTGATAAAGGTCACCTAGAGTTAAGAGCTGTAAATATTTCACCTAATGATAATGATGGTGTTTATAATTGTAGATTAGATGTTAAGTTTACAGAAAGATCATTACCAGAAGATTATTTAAAGTTGCAACTGGAGTTATTACCTGAACCTCCACTTTTAGACGAGAGATGGTCGGAGCTTCTAAATGAACTTAAGAAAATTGAAGACTCACATGAGATATCTGAACAAGAAAGTACAACAGTTTCAGAAAATGATATAAATGATATGCCAACCTCAATCAATCATATAAATGGTATATTGTTTGTTTCAAACTTAAGACCAAATAGTGATATATCCTCCATAGAAGAACAAACGCAGGACGTATTTGATAAGTTGGATGTTATAATGAAGAAAAACAGTTTGAGCCCTTCTCAAATTCTTCACTCATCTTTGCTGCTATCAGAAATGGGAAATTTTGGCATTGTAAACAAAATCTACAATGTATACTTCGATGTTTCAAAACATGGTCCTTTACCACCGTCAAGGGCTTGTGTTGGTTCCAATTTACTTGGTGGAAACGTAATGGTGCAACTTTCTGTAACAATCGATACTGTTGGTCCATTGAAAGAAGTTTCAAAATCTGATAAAAAAATCAATCTTGATTCAAATAAGAATGGTTTACATGTTCAAGGGAAATCGTACTGGGCCCCTTGCAATATTGGGCCTTATTCTCAAGCAATCTGGACTGATGATGATCGTAACAAAGTAACATATTTATCAGGTCAAATTGCTCTAATACCAAGTTCGATGGAACTAGTAAACCACGATGATATGTTATTACAATGCGTATTGTCTTTAAAACATTTTGATACTTTAAAGCAGACCGTAGATTCTAAGAAACAACTATCAATGACGTGTTTCATCTCTGATATCAATATGGTTAGTTTGGTGACAGAAACATGGAATTTATATTGTTCTGGAATGACCAATAAATCCGAACTTTGGATAAATAAAGACGATGATCCGTCTGGATGTTTGATTGTTGTCAAAGTATCACAATTGCCAAGGGATGCATTGTGTGAATGGGGTGGGGTTGCATGCAAAAACATGGACATAGAGTATGTGTCTTCTGATGAAGAAGCTGAAGGTCTAGAAAGTGTAGATTTAAGTATTAACTCACTGAATATCGCAGGTGATTTCGACGCTTTTTTGAGTGTAACAAATGGTAAAAGCAAGAGACATTTTATCACCGGATTTTGCAATGATCCTGATCATATCATGAGTATTACCGCAAGATGGTCCAATAAAGCTCAAATCACACTTTTTTATAACCCAAAATCTTCAAGAAATATCCAGAAGAAATTAAGCCAACTAGGGAAGGGGATAGAATATTATCCAGTAGAACAAGTGTTCAATGATAAGGGAAAGGAATACAAGTTTGGTTTCCATATGCGTACATAGACATTTAAGTCCCAACTCATTGTATATTGTAGATTTGTATTTATATAGTGTACTGAACATATCATGTTCGCTTATTTTAGCGCATCTTCAAATTTTTTCATGATACAGTCCGCCATATCAAAAATATTGCAACTCGAAGCTAAGCGATGCATTAAAGTATAGTACTTCAATAACCCAATACTACTTGGTAGATAGCTGATATAATAGATTTTGGCTCTTCCCAATCATAACAGGAAGAATTATTTTACCTTAGAAGAAATGAATGAAAAAAATTCAAGTTTTAAAGATTCAGATTATCGCAGGAATGCAGAAAGGTTGATCAAACTATCCAATAAGGTTGCACTTAAAGGGCCACCAGACAGTCCCGTCAAGATTAGAATGATGCTGGAACGTCAACTTCGAGAAGAGTATAGGACTGAAGCTGAACAGAAAAGGAATCATGAGGTAACCTATAGTAAAATGATACCAAACATAACCAATGACAGCTATACCCAGGAATACGAAGATGTGGCGTATTTTTATTCTTCGATATATGACCAGAATGTTAATAAAAGAGAAAATGCTAATTTCAGGAATGCTAGAATACAATTAGCTCGTGCCAGAGACACCATTCAACTTTTAAACCAAAACAAAATTCTTCCATCCGAATTACTAAATAAATTCAGTAGGTTATATTCAAGTTCAATCCTACATCCAGATGATGATGGTGACCGTGGAGAATATGTGAATAATACAATGAGCCTTTACAATAATATTGAAAGGGAAAATGTCAGTCATACTAATGTATCTACAAACAACAAGAGACGATCTCAAAATGATTCTCAAAAAAAAGATAGCATGAAAAGGGCATGTATTTACCAGATTGCGGAATTAACTAGTTCAAAAATCAAAGACATAAAACCTGTTAAAGAGTTTAATGTGGATTCGGAGAGTGTAGGATCGAGCCAGGATACAAGAAGCTCAGAAATATCCAAATCATTGGATGAGAATACTAATATAACTACTGATACAACAAACAATCCGGCAGTTGAACAGAACTCTAACATCTTTTCAACCATATCTAACGATAAAACTAAGATAAACAGTGAAAAATCTGGTCAAACTCCAAGTAAAGATGAACTTGCTTTGGTTGAAGTGAACGAAAATTATTTTCTCACTGCAGGAACATCATCAAACCATAAAATGGCAGATGAAAATAGCGGAAAAGCTTCAGTAGCTGCAGTAGAAGCAGATGAAGAAAAAACACTTCTTGGGCCAGAAACAGAAAACGCCAGCTCCATTAAAGACATGTCGTCAGAATCTGAACTGACTAATGTAAGTACTCGACCATTATTACCAGTAGATGGTCATGAAGAGAGTGTCGTACCTGATAAAAGTGAAGAAAAAACTGTTGATTCATTGAAACAAACTTCTCCTAACCGTAAAACAATAAAATTTGATTCATCTAACTTATCTGAGGGAGTAAATGACAAGAAAGCATCAAAAAAAATTGATTCTATACTCCTTCCTAGTGGACCTGCAAAGAAGAAAATCTTGCTCTCTAGTTACAATAAGTTAAAGTCCCTTAAAAGTGTTAGGTTTTCAGATAGTGGTGTTGGTGAACTTAAAGATCAAAAAAATATCCACAATGACAAGATTGGGTCCAGTAACTATCCAAGGCTCAGCGCAGACATAGATATATCAAAAATTCCAACGGCGCCATCATCTAACTCTTATCAAGCGTCTAGATTTAGCACAGGTCAAGAAAGGAATGTATCTCCCTTATCAAGGTATACGAGATCTTCCACTATGCCACCAAGAACTGAAGCTCAACAGCCACCGGAGTACATTGAGAATCCAAGTTTCAATTCTACATGTACCAATATTTCAAGTCCTGATATTAGCACAAACGCGGATAAAGAAGTGGATACTAGTACTAGCGAAAAAGCTCCCTCCATTAATAATGAAATGAATGCTAAAAAGATGCCTAAAACGCTAAAAAAAATGAATGATATAGCCAACAGGTATAATTTAACATGAACTGTAAATGGAAGTATCGGATTCATAAAAAGGATATGTAGACAGCTAATCAGCCCATATTCAGAGCATCCTAACTGGCTGTTATATATTGAGCCATCTAGTTATAAGTACCTTTCAGTTTTCTGAGGAACACGATAATGTGCGTAGTGGTTATTGCCAGCATTAGCCAATTATCAATGCTCCAATTACAGATATCATAAATAGATTAATTGTTAATGGACATATAAATATATACATTTTAATGATGAGCCGATACCAATACTGAGAAACCTAAGTGAATGCTCCAGAATAGGCGAGTGACCATGTTAAGCTTTGCCCAGGGTCTAAGAACTTCCTATCGAAGTTTTCATCGCTAAAGAAATCGTAGGATGTTTGTGGATCATATAGTGCAACATTTAGCATGATCATACCTTTCCAGCCATCATTCACTGTTGGAAGAATAGATCTCAACTTTTGCTCAAACTCTTGCTGAACAAACCGTGGTGTTCTGATAAATGATGATGGGGGAATGATTGGAATAGCATGTATCATCTGAATATACTCCAACTTGTTACCAAAATAAGTCGTGTGATCGATCTTATTTTCAAATAAGATTCCACTGACCTTATTTGAAGCGAATTCCGGAGGGACTATTGTATTACTATCATCGTATAGGAAGTAACTGTTCAGTGAGGTCCTCAATATACCTAATTGTAGATTGGCGATTTTTATCAAATTTTGATTGTTTGTGACTAAGCCCCATAACTTCAAAGCATACGAAGCATTGACATCTTCTGAACTAGACTCCTCATCTTTGCCGTCACCACTTTCAAACAATCCTTTAGCCCACGAATGACCATTGAACCAATCGAACGATCTGAATACAGGGAAGTATGTATCTAACGGGGAATTATTTGCATAATCTCTTAGTAGGCATTCAACCCATACTCTATTCTTAATTAGCCATTCGTTTGAATTCGATATTTCCTGATCAACTTTTACAACAATTGCAGCCGCGATGATGTGATAACTATAATGAAAATGGTGATCATTGTAGTAAGAATTACCGAAATCTCTGGACGCATCACCAGAGGAGATAATCCCTTTCCATGTTGTATCATATACTAGCGGTAATTTTTGTTTATTGTCGATGAATCTTTGTAATGCCATTTTTAGTTTATTTAGCAAGGTTTTGGTTAATTTGAAATCCAAGATAATATAGTGACAACAATATAATATCCAAGCATATTTGGCTAAGACTTTCCCTGCGAAATACATCGAATCTAAATCAGATTCAGCCATCACATCTCCCTCTGCTTCAAATAATGCCGCTTTTCTGATAGCTTCAATTACCTGCGGTTTGTAGTTCAAACTTTTTCCTATTATTGATGTCCAAGGATTGAATGTTAATTCCTGGTTTGGTACATCAATCTCCATGGTGAGATCCTTTGTGACAAAACCTTGCATGACACCATATACAGTAGAATCTAATTTTGATGAGATTTGTTTGGTTTTTGTAATATCTGTCAAATGCTCAACGTGATGCGGTAAGGCATATATTAACGTACTTCCAGATTTTGAAATCCCTACTCTTTTATAATGAAAATTGTACTCCGCTCTTCTGTCATTATCAGCCTTTAAAGAGGCAGATATTTCAACATCCACAGGAAAGCAGCTTACAGCATTGTCTATTGCCGGGTCAGTGTCAGCTACTAATTGTAAAACACAGATTGATACACTTTGGTCTGCAGAAATAGTGTTCCCATTGGTCATAGTTAGTGTCAATGGAACGGATGATATTGTGTATAATGTCCATGTAACGTTATCTTGTAATAGAATCTGATATTTTGTGATGTTGCTGGATAAGACAGCTATTTTTGTCATAGACTTAAATCCAACAGCACTCTGTAACATCGGAGTTAAATTATAGTATATTGAGCTAATAAATCCCATACCTTGTACCAGAGGAAATCTAATATATTGTTTGGAATTGATTAAACATTGCATCATAGCAGACATATGTTTTAAGTCTGAGAATCCTAGTGAAACATTATCACGGTTGTTATCAAATTCTAAGGAGCTAAATATGAATGACCTTATATTAGTAGGGGAAAAGAAGAACTGCGGTGGGTTCGATTTAGTATCTAGTACTCTCTGATTTTTTCTTATATGAGTTGCTGCGATTCCGATAAATGGTGAATCTTTAGTAAACCATAGAGAATACGGATGTGTCCAAATTGGACATTTTTGTTGACCCAATAACATATTGCCATAAAACTTGTTTGTCTCTGTTGCTTGAGTATGACTTGATCTGATAAGGTTAGGTGGTAAAGGAATTTTATGAACTACTTGAGGGAATGGAGGTGGTACTAATGATATAGGTGAATCAAAATCGATGTTAAGTGTTGATGGATCACTGATCTCAATTCGAGGTGTTTTAGCTGACGTAATATCTGCTACTTGAAATATTGGAGTCACTGGAGTCATTGGTAACTGTGGAATATTCGGTACAAGTGGTTTCATTTGGACATTCACATTATCTTTGTTTATTTTAGACATCGGAGAGAAACTATCTATATGATCTTCCGTACTTGCCGTGGGTATGGCGTTATTTGCAGTATTGATGACAGGGATGGGTAAAGCAGAGTTACCTGTCACGTTTGGTGAGAGTTTTGGTAAACTTTGGTTCTCGGTTGACATTGAATCATTATCTTTCAGAGAATCAGCAATATCTGTATTAGCAAAATCATGGGTCAACTGACTCAACATCTCACCATCGGCATGAACAAGTTGGTTTTGTTTATATAATCTAGGTGGAAGCATTGGAACTGGCGAAGTTTCAGTATTAGTAGACTTTCTTCTTGATGGAATTTTTGGAGGCAAAGTTGTTTCATTTGATGTATGTGAAGTCATTGAATGAAGTGAATTTCTTGAAGGTATTCTTGGTGGAACTTGTAATGTAACTTCTGAATTCATGGAACCATGTTTTGGGGGAACAGGAAAAATTTCATCGTTTGTTGATGTTGTCCTAGGGGGGATTCTTGGTGGAACTCTTGGTGAAGCCTGTTGTGAATGTGTAGAGTTAGCATTGCTGAGTCTGGGAGGTAATGCTGGAATATCAATGGATCCAGAAGGGGTCCTCAGATTGGGTCTAGCTGGAAGATTTGGTGCTTTCCCAATGGGATCTACTTCACTGTATGGTGGTGGACTTGGTTCCATTTGATTATCAAAAGTCTCTGAAACGTTTTCCTTGAATTGGTTTTTGAGCAATCTCGATTGTATAGACAGCTTATGTCTGCAAATTGTCAAGGCTTAGTCTTTGTAAATCGAGGTTTCGGATTATTCATCACCTTATAAAAATCGTTTTTCCTTCATTCTTTGACTAAAATGAAAGTATTTCACTGTTTATGAGACCCACAAAGCCTGATAAGAGATAGAGGTTACAATTATCTTCAGAAAGGTGTTTAAATACTCTTGATTTACTCAAAATCCAAGATGTAAGAGCTGGCAATTCTTTGCAACAAGATTGCTTATCTAAACACATATTTCAAACCGATTCTTCTGAAACTTACAAACAAGCATTTGTTAAACAGACTAAACTCTCTTTCCTGATTATAACATAACCACATTTCCATTCAAGTTCTCTGAACTCATCTCTTTCATGTTGATTACAACATGAATTTTTTCAAGCGATGAGGTGAAAAATAAAATAATCATGGAAGATCATATCAAACATATCAAAGTTGATCGTAGAGTAGAGTAGAGTACTTGTACTTGACGAAGGAAACTGACATGATTGAGAGGATACCGAATACGTTACTGCAGTCTTTATTGCAAGAACAAAGACTTGTTCAGCTACTCTATCACAGAAATAAGAATCAGCATCGAATGACAAAATGGTGGAAACTATTTAATATACTCAAGAGAACAATCTCAAAGATGGTATATGCAATACAAAATATAAATTCACGTAATATTACACTAGTATATAACTTAGTTCACAAGTTTTCAAAGAACTACTTGAAAAAAATGTATTTTGATTTCAATGGCATCATTCAATTAGGACAATTTGTAACTTTGGGAGTTGTATTAGTCGGTCATCTAAGTAAAATATACTCACTCTTTAACGAAATAATGGATTTTTACTCTGAAAACTTCAAAGATTTTACAGACATAACTGTTTCTCAGGTAACTTCAATTGAGCAAACATTACCCAATAATAACCATGAGCCTAACGAAGAAATTGGTGAAGAAATCGTTATCGATAATTTGGAATTAAATAGCAGTGCACAGGAGGTCAAACAAGTAGAGAGTTCAATGGTAAAGAAAAAGATCAAAAAGAAGAAATCGAAAAAGAAACCAAAATCGGTAATTGATAGTATATTTGATTAAATTATAGTACATATAAAATAAAGTAATTCTATTTTTTCATTCCATTGATTATAGAGTTTGCCCATTGAGGTAAAACAAATGAAGCCGTATGAATGTCTTTGTTATAATATTTAAATTGAGATTGTTCTTTATCAGTAGGTGTTCGTTGAGGTTTAGTGAGATTTATTTCTTCATTTTCACAACATATTAGAAGTCCCAACTGCCCAGATGTATATGTTGGAACCATAGTATAACAATATTCAGAATTTGGAAACACTCTTTTAGCAGTTTGAATCAAACTGGTTAAATAGTCTAAATTTAACCAAACATTCTCAGAAGTCTGAGCAATTATAACACTATTCTTATCATTAAGAGCCCTTTTCAACAATCTGAAATAATTTTCTTGGAAAAATGCTTCAGCTGGACCCTCTGGATCAGAACTATCTGTTATAATAATATCAAATTTTTTGCTCTGATCATTGTCAATCTCATTCAAAAATTTAAAACCATCACATAATTTTATTTCAACTCTAGGGTCATCTAATCCCTTTGACATCTGTGGAAGATATTTTCGAGCTAATTGAATAACAGTTTCATCTATTTCAACCAAAATGATTCTTTCAAGAGTTTCATGTTTCAATAATTCTCTAATGACACCACCGTCACCACCTCCAATAACTAATGCACTCTTTGGATCTTTATGAAGATACAATGGAATATGAGTTATCATTTCTTGATATGCAAATTCATCTCTCTCTGAGCATTGAATAATACCATCAAGAACCAAGACATTACCATATGTTACACTTTTAAACACAAGGATATCCTGAAATTCACTATGTGAATGATGTAAAATTTTGTCCACTTTTAAAGTAAAGCCCTGACCTGGAAAAGATTCGTTATTAATTTCTCTAAACCAACCATCCACAATACAGGGATGTGATAACAAGCTATTATCAGTTTCTGACATTTAATAGCAATCTGTTTTACTAACTATTGGGATACTTTTCATTCGATGAGTTCAAACTGAAAATTTTTCATTTGTGAATCTTGTTTTTCCATGTGATTTTAGTTTGAGATCTCATTGAAAATATCGACTCTCGAAGCTTTTCCAAGAACCAGTTCGTAATATACAGCCTGGTAATCGAGATAGATGGATAAGATTGTCCACGACCATAATGGGGAGGATGGGGATAGTGCTGCTGGTCATAACGAAGTCATAATCAACCTTATACGTCAGTCGCAACAGTTGCAACAAGAGATTAATTCAACATTCACAAAGTTCAGAAATATCAATAGAAAGATAAGAATTGATATTGATGATTTCTGTAATATTTATGAAAACAGCATGATAAATATGACAACTAATGATAACGATGAATAAATATATTAGTATATACTATATACATATATGGCATGGTCTTCTATAGTGCATTATGATCTCAATATTACCTTTTACTGTTAAACTGATTACCACCACTTCTCCTAGGACCACGGATAGGTGGTGTAGGTCTCGATTCATTACCTTTCTTGAATAATGGTGCATTTTTCAGTAGATCTGGAACCACCAAAAATCTAATATGGGATCCTCTGACAAACACTTGATCCATCCTAGTAACTTGATTAGTCTTATCGCCAGTGCCTCCTGTTATTGTAACATCTCTCAATTGTACATTCATATTATCTTCGCTTTCAACAAGTTTACCTCTATATGTCTCACCAGAACTCAACTCTAACGATACAACATGTCCCTGTGCTTCATTTAACAGTTTAAGAGGTATGTTATTGCTCATGGTTTGCTTCTACTTGTTGTTATTTCTATGTTCTTTCTGATCTTGGTTGACCTTATGTATGGTAACATTGAAAAGTTTTAAATTTTGAAAAATCCATAAGGGCCATATGAAAATTATCATCTTCATCACTACTAATTCAAAACGAGATATATCCGTAAAAGTTGTATCGGATAGCTGGTGATGGATGTGCTTATTGAACATGTACAATTGGAGACCATTAAACGAATAAATAATAATATATGCAGTTTACAAGTAAATGATAACTTGTTTGTGTTTTCATTGAAGAATGGTGAATTATTCATGATAAACCTGGATAAACCATCTGTAATTGACAACGTCAAAATCCCACTTTTAAATGATACTGATGATAGTACTTCTTTTGAGAAGATACTATCATTATGGTTGAACGTCAATAGTACAAAGCTTTTAGTAAAGACTAACTTTGCTAATTATTATATCTTGGATATTGAACTATACAAACAAACAAACCAAGGACAAGGAACTAATAATAAAAACAATTATTTATTCGTACTCAAGAAATTTATGAAAAAAAATTATGATATTAGATTTGTTCAATGGTACTCTGCTACAACTTTATTATGTGCAGCAACTACAGGTGCTGTCTTTAATATTGAATTCCAAAATGGAGCTACAAATAATCCTAAAATAGTCAATTGTTGGAACTCATCAAAAGATACAATGATTGATGGGATTTTATACAATAAAGATGTTGGAAATTTATTGATTGCAACAAGAAACAAACTCTTATTGTGGAAAAGTTCTGCAAATGATATAGAATCACCTCTTCAATTGCTAAAGAGAGAACCGTCCGAGATTGAAGACTGTACACATTTGACTGATACTAAAAGTTCATATACGCAAACTGATTCAAGACGAAGGTTTGCATCAATTAATGATAGTATATTTGCGTGGGTTGGAACATCTGGTATAGTTTATGGTGATATCTCGTCTACGACAGAAAAGAACATTCTCATGAATGCTAAAATTTTGCTCAATATAGAGTTACCTAAAATAATAACAAACGATAGCAATAATCAACAGGCAGAATCTGACAATATTGTTATTAAGGATGTTATATTAACAGATTTTCATATTGTTGTACTAAGAGACACCACTATAACAATCATAAATCAACTCAACAATGAAATTGTATTCCAAGAATCAATTTCAACATCACCAATTAAGGAGAAGTTTATTGGATTAACAATAGATAACATTAAAAAAACATTTTGGAGTTTTTCAAATGCAAATATATATGAGATTATCATTAATAATGAACCAAAGTCTATTTGGAAATTACTGTGTGATCAACATCAATTTGAAAAGGCTTCAAATTTGACAGGTTTGAATTCTTGGGAGAAAAGTTTGATAGACTATTATAGAGGTAACTACTATATGACGGATGGCAAACAAGCAAATCTCCTCAAAGCAGCAGAATATTATGCCAAAACCAATGCTATAAATATAGGATCAGTGGCTTTAAAGTTTATGGATTACAAAGAAGAAACATTCGACAAACAATCATCGCTAAATAGTTTACAAGAATATTTGATAGAGAAGTTACGGAACTTGAAAGAAGATACATCTACTGAAATGACAAAAATCCTACTGTCCAGTTGGATTGTATGGAATTTCATGAAACAATTAAATAATATTGATGAGTTAATAGCTTCAAATATAAGCCATGAACCAGAAAAGGAAGCAATGCTCAATTCGGAAAAGAATCAAACCCAGTCAAAATTTGATGAATTTTTGACGTTGAATTTAACATCTTTAGATTCCAAGACTGTGTATCAAATTATATCAAGTCAAAACAGGAAATCAGATTTATTGTTTTTTGCAAATTTAGTCAACGATTATGGATACGTAATATCATATTGGATCAAACAAGAAAATTGGTATGAATCTCTGAAGGTATTACTGAAATTTCAAGATTTGCAGACTGTTTATCAGTACTCTACGATACTACTACTAAATTCTCCAGATGCCACAATTAATACATGGATGAAGATAAAGGATATATCACCAACAAATTTATTACCAGCTATATTAACATTTTTCACAAATTTTCAAAAGACCATGGCAAGTAGCAAATCTAGTGGTAAAAACTTTGCCTTGATTTATTTAGTTTGGTATGTTGAAGAACATAATGCTCTTTTATTCCAAGGTAAACCACCACCTTCAATCATATACAACACAATACTATATATGATGATTACTGACCAAAGTAATAATAGAGATAATGATAATGGAGTTAATAACGAAGAGAACACGATAATAGAATTTTTACAAAAATATGAAAACAAATATGGTCTAGACTTCATTCTAAGATTAAGCTTCAAATACAAAAAGATTAAAGTTTCAGTTTTCCTTTTATCTCAACTAAAGCTTTATGAAGATGCTATTGACCTTGCTATTACTAACAATATGACAGAAGATGCTAAATTTGTTGTGACACAGATTGAGGAAATGAATTCCATTGATGATAAGAATAATTTAAAGTTGAAGAAAAAATTGTGGTTGAAAATATCTGAATATCTTTTGACTAGAACGACGCCTCAAGAAACTCTAGATATCAAACAGACTATCGGTTCGATTATCCTAGATTCTAATGGAATCATAGAGATTAAAGATTTACTACCTCTTTTCAACAAATACACTACGATAGCCAAGTTGAAAGATGAATTAATCAAAAACCTTGAGAATCATAGTCATAAAATGAAGATGGTATCTAAAGATATCGTTGATTCAACCAAATTGAAGGAGAAAATTAAAATAGATATTGGAAATTTTGACAAAAGGTTTGATATCGTTGAGCCAGGATCCTCTTGTGATCATTGTCACAAATTCTTACAAAATAGGAAATTTTTGGTTTTTCCATGCGACCATTGCTATCATAAAGATTGTCTTATCAAGTTGATCTTAAACTCAAATGATTACAATTTAATAAGTCAAATTGAAAAATTAACCAAGAAAGCTAAAAAGTTAATTTCAACACCAGACGATAATGCTGAATTAGACAAACTTATTGTGACGAAGTGTTATCTTTGTAGTGATATGAATATCAATAAAATTGATGATCCATTACCTATGGTCGAAACAGATCTACAAAAGTGGAACATATAGTTGAAAGTTTTGGAGTTTTGGATTAGAATATGATTATTATATAATTTATATATATATACCAAAAAAAAAAGTAAATGAATATAGAAACAATGATGAATAAACTTTTTCTTTTCAGCAAAAGTCATAACTTGCAAAACTACGTCTTGCCCAGGAGTTAATTTTCCATTTCATGATACCATAATCTGTACCAATAATCAAAGAACTTCCATCATTATCATTTACCCAATCAATACCAGAGATGTCATTTTCTTCTGATAGATTACTAATTCTATTTGTATAATCGAAGTTATGGTTAATCGGAGTTCTTTCAAACCCTGATGAAGTTCCATTAAATAAATTATTATGAACTATATTGCCATAATATAAATCTTCATCGATACCAGCGATATTTGGTTCATTATCAGAGTATCGCGAACCACCATAAATATCGGAACGTAATGAATTCAATCTTCTGGATGGCATTGTAGCTGCGGATAAATCAGAGGGTATTGTAATATCTGGATCAATCAAGGATTCATATTCTGTAAAATCGTCTTTACTAGCTGACGAAGTTGATATTCTCCTTATAGTAAATGAAGGTCTCCTTCTGTTAGTCGATGAATTACGACGAGTAGTATGACGAGCAGTTTGAGTTTCATTTTGATGAGTTGAAAATGGAATTGGCGTACTTGATTCAGATTCATTAGAAGAAGAGGATAAAAGAAATGTTGATGATGATAGTGATGTTGTTGATGATGATGGAGAGGTAGATATTGATGAAGAATTACCATTTGAGAAGTTACTTGAAACTTTATTGATAGCTTTTGGATAAGGTATTATCTTTGGTTCTAAATATTTTAGTGGTAATTTATTAGCAGATGTTATCCATGGTTCATTGTGTGAATTCATTGTTCTTGTCTCATCGTCTCTTGATGATTCTAAAGATCTTGGTGATCTACCAATATGATACGTTGATTCTTCGTTCATTGTAAATGCATTGTTTGATTCTGAATCATTTGGTAATTTGTTTGGTAAAAAGATTACTTGATGATTCATAAAATTTCTTGTATCAACAACATGAACTCTACCTTGATGTTCAGAAATAAATAATAAATCATCTAAACCATAACTAAATCTGCAGACTCTAAATGCACCGTTACGAGAATGTGGTCTTGTTGATTGAATTTCTGTTAATGGATTTGATGTATTTCTAATATCATAAACTAAACATAAACCATTTTGAAATAAAGTTGCAAACTGTAAATCATTTTCTGAAAAACAATTATAAAATCCATTAGCACCATTTGGTGTATCTAAAATATTATTATCAATGTAATTTGTTGAATCATCTTTATCAAATCTTGGTAATCTTTTAATTTTGTTATATTTTGAATTTCCCCAATCTAATTGATTATCATAATTAAGTGAAAATTGATTAATCAAATCATTTTGTCTATAAATGGCAAATTTATTTGAATCACCTGAAACAATCATTGTTTTGCCATCATGTGATAATGCAGAATTATTCAATGGGAAATTTAAATCAGAGTATCTTTTAACCAATTCTATAGATCTATTACTTACATTGCATTGATAAATATGCTTATCATTATTACAAGTGTAAAGATTATAATCATTATTGGATCTGTTGAACAATGTAACACAATTATTGATAAATTGTCCTAATATCACTGAAGTTGAAAATTTTGTCTCCTCATTATAAATTGATAAAACACCTTTCCAAATTTTGGGATTTGAATAACCGCTACTTTCTGATAAAATATTTCTTGTTGCTAGTGTGATTGGTTTTGCTGGTATAGCACCTGGATTTGTATGCATCAATCTATTCCAATTTGTTGAAAATCCTTTATCATCTGAACCAACTAAACCACCACATGCTGTCAAACCATTTAATTCTGTAAAACATCTTGGTTTGAAATTAAATTCTACAACTTTTTCTGATGGAACACTATATGTATCTGTTGTAAGACCTATTCTTCTTGTATTCTTATCATTATTGAATCCTATTGATGATGATGATGATATACTGGTTAACGAAGAAGATGATGCTGCTTTAGTCAAATATTTTTTATGATAATTATGATGCAAGGATAATTTTGATCTCTTCGGATTGACTTCTGGTGGTGAATCATCATGTGTTAGTCTTAATGCGTTAGACTCTGTATTCAAAGATCGAATGGAATGATCAAAGATGTAATATAATTTACTTCCATTTTTAGAATAAGGTTTAATACAATCTCGTAATTGCCAATGATTTATAGTCACTTTTGCATCAAACAATTCTAATCCAGGCATCAAATAACTTTGATATATCTTATCAAAATTCGAATTCAATGTTTCATCATCTATATCATTAGGACTTGATCCTGTTCTTAATATTGTCATATTGTCGTCGTCTTCGTCGTCCTCTTATTCTTTTTATATGTGATCTATCCAGTTCTATTCACCAATTTAGGATGCGATGGTTGTTTGATTCATCTCTTATATATCAAATTGCCACCCCTCTTGTTAAGAAAAAGATATCAACTCCGAAATTCTTAGAAGATGACGACCCCTTAAGGAAATCAACAAAAACGTGATAGTCACGTGAAAGTCATGTGAAAGTCACGTTTTACTTGAGACTTAATAGTAATCGAGCAGCATCATTAGTATCTGTATCTGGTTGTTGTTGTTGTTGTTCACTCATTGTTCTAAGTGATTCTGCTCCAATTTGAGCCCAATCTTCTTCATCTGTATCTGATGGAGTCACTTTACCTAAACGTTTTTCATCATCAAGATCTATATCGTCGAGATTTGATGTAGAGATATCTGGATTTGTCAGTATAGGTGAATTATCTATAGATTGTGAATGAATTAATGGAGATTGAATTATTGGTGTATTTGTTAGAGGTGATAAAGTTGATCTAAGACCAGATTCTTTTGATATTGAAAGTCTTGCAGATGATCGTCTAGATTTATCTTTATTGAAATCATTATTATTGGCTTTTTCAATTGCATCGGTAGAATTTGTAGTGTAAAGAATATTTGGTAATGGTGGTATTATGGAACCATCAGGAATGGTGCCAGTAGTTTGACGACTCTTTGAACTTGATCTACGACTTCTATTTTTCAACAACGGTCTTATTCTTTGCGCTAATAATTCATGTTCTAATGCCTCTGGAGATGAATCGTCATAAACAACTGTAGATTTTCTTCTTCTATTGAATGTAAAGATACCATTTGGTTTGATAAAATCTCGTGTATCATTTGTTGCAACATCGTCATCTTCTTCAAATATATCATTATCTTCATCATCAGTTTGTAAGGCATTTTCATCAATATACATTATTGAATTTGGTTGTTCCGGTTCTTCTAGTTTAATCTGTGGTTTATTTGATGATTGAACATCTAAAAATCTTTTCCCTGTATTGTTAGTATTAACATTACTACTAAGCCTTCTTCTTGTTGGATCTGTTGTTACAATAGTATTATTACTATTATCTCTTACTTTTGAATTTAATTTGTTTGTTATATCACGTTGTTTGATAAATTCAGATGATTCTACTTTTTTAACCGTCCAAAGACCCCAACCAATCTTTTCAAATATTAAAGAATTGACTTCATCTCCTGTCTCCATAACATTCATGATCAATCTTCTTTGTTTTGAAGTTGATAAGTTTTTGAAATGTGGAATCTCTTCACAAAGAGAATTGGTAATAAATCTAATTGCAAGTGGACCTCTTGAACCCAACATCGTTGAAATACGTGTAGGTGTTACCATTTGAGCAGCAGTTTGAGCCTCAAGAGAACTTATAGGTAAAGGTTTGTTGTTAGACTCCGAATTTGTACCACCACCACCAGTATGTTCGTTTGAACTGCTTCTTTTGGAAATCTTAACTTGTTCGTTAATCATTATATCTATATAAGATGTGATATGAGTAATTCAATGCGTAATTGTATCTCTATGTTGTATTCTTGTGGTTGTTGTTTTATTTGTGTCTTCTAACAATTTCACTTTTCCTTTTAAAACTTCAAATTTCATGACTCCGAGCGAAACAAACCCTATCACTAGGGCTATTGATAGACTATGGGAAGGTGATAGTCTTGAGCATATTGGTATAGATATTGACTATATATATTTGTACTTGGATGATCGTTCGTGATCGTTTGTGTTAGAAATGGGATTTACTTCGAAGGTAATCCATATAAAATGCTGGAATGATATCATCGAAGGAGACAGAAGGATCGCCTTTAATTAATTTATGTTCCCAGGAAGTTCTTTTACCTGGCCTCATTTGACCACCATATTTATATAGACCATAGATTAAGTCATCATGATTGAATTGAACATGACTATCTTGTTTGGAAATCTTGGAAATATCTGTAAGTATCTTTGCAGTAAGTCCCCATACATCTCTTGTCTTACCAATACCTTTAGTCTCTTCATCAGAACTTAAATCTTTGATACAATTTAACCAACTCACTTCATATGGGTTTTCAACAGGATAAATAAGATGACGAATATCCCATAAGAGACCTCCCCAATTCACAGTTGTTTCCCTTTCATTTACAAATTCAGCTTTATAATTTGAATCTTGATTACTTGTCATATCATTCAAAGGAATAGAAAATATTGATGAAGTCTCACCAGGATTCAATTTACCAAAACATGACTGAACATTCAATGGAGTCTCATAAATATTACCTGTAGTCAAATTACAATTGTATAAAAATCCAATAGTTGGTTTAACACTTAGTAATGTTCTTGAAAGATAACAAGGAATTTGATCGCTAATATTTTCAATCTTCATATCAAACTTCTTCTCCAATATAAGTGGATCACTTGGAAGTCCAATCTCTTCTTCTGTCTCACGTCTAGCAACTTCTTCAAATGTTTCTGAATCGTTCTCTGCTTTACCACCTGGGAAAGATACATGACCTGAGAAACTTCTCAAACTTCTCGAACGTTTTGTCAGCAAAACACGAAGTTCTCCTTTAGATCCAATAAATAATAGAATCATAACAGCTGATCTTCTTTCACTAAGCCATACTTGATCTAAACTGTATTGTCCATTGTACTTGAAATTTCGTAAATTCTCAAGCAAGTGTTGTGCCCTGAACATTGGCTTACTCTCTGACTGTCACTATACTTGTTTGCTTTTACTAGTAATGCACTAATATGTATGTAGATATGATTATAGCTCTTGCGTTTCTCGAGAAAAATAACGATGACCCATATGAATCGCTTAGTACTGCGAAACAAGATATAGATAAACTGGATACAAAGTAGGTGTATTGTTATTTGAAAAAGAATGATTGTATTATGTTTGAATAGTAATATACATGATTTTTTGTTTATACCTTCAAATCAACCTTTAAAGTATATGTGATAATGAAGGAAAGAGTGATGAAAAGAATAGAATATTGAACAACAAAGAAAACAGAAAGACAATCCATTTGTGTATGTCCACCAACAACTGGTGTATAAAATGCAGTAAAATAAACTTGTGAAGTTGAACATGGCATTGACCAAGTTAATATCATAACAAATTTACCAATTCTTGAATTTAACCAATTCATTCTATAAAGTTTATTAGCCCAAATAACACCAATAATTGGTGAAATAATCAATCTCATACATGTCATCAAGATGGCTGACCTAATAAACCCCTTTGGTAAAGTATTTATTTGTAACCTCGCTAAAGTCCCACCCAATAATAGTAGTCCTAAGGGAATACATGCATTACCAATATATTGTGTAAAATCCATCAAAAAATTTAATACAGGCTCACCATCTGGTGCTTTATGAACATGCACATATGTTGGAACAAATAATGCTTTGACCCAAGGAATCAATGCACATATTATACCAAGTAAAGCTCCTAGTGAGGCAGGTCTAATAAAATTAATAGCAAAATACTGAATAAAACCTAGATTATGATCTTTAATAAACTGTGATGCTTTTGCTTTAAACTTATTGAACTTACCAACTTTTTTTATAGAGTATAGAATCTCAGCGCTGTGACGTGACGATGAAGTTTCTGAAATTTCATCGTCAACAAGCAAACTACCGATAGCTGTATTAGATTGGCCAACTTCTTCTCTTAATGTCAGTGGTTTGTTTAGATCCAATTCACCAGTTTTAATCTTTTTTACTGCACTATATGTTGAAATAAGGTCTTGAATGGACGTTTCCTTTTTGCAACGATTTGCTAACTTCCTATTTTGTAACATTTGTTGTGGTCCATAGACATATTGTGAACGTTCTAAAACAGCTGGACTTGATAAAACTGATGTAGTTCTATATGCATCTGTAGCAGTTGTCAAATGCACGGGATCTGGTAAATTCAAATTTCCATTATTCTCATTATATTTTGAGTTAAAGTTTTTGCCAATAATAGAATCATCATCAATGACCTCACTATTCAAACTACTTAAAACACTATGAAAGCTGTTAATATCATAATGTTCCTCTTGATTGGAATGGGCAAGTGTTGTTGATAAACAATTTTTCTCAGAGTCCTGTTGCAAATGATATTCTGACCTCAATGATGATACTCCTTTCCCTTCACTCTCAATTACATCTGATTCTAAGTCTGGATTTTCAGTATCGTTATTTTTCCCTCTAAAATCAAGACCAACCATTCTCCACATACCAAAATTCATCATTAAGAAACTTTGAGTGAATAAAAAGATACATGAATAAGCAACACCTTTATCTGCATCAGCTGTACTGAAAATTTTACCATTACCCATGCTTTGAACATACGCAATTGGTAAATCTGATATATTTGGAAATAGTCCAGCAAAAATCATACTCCAATAAAACTTTTTTGGTACTGGCGTTGTATGATTTGTTATTAATGCACAAACGGCACCAAATGAGAATAAAATAATTGCAGAAAGAATAATTACACCTACTTCCTTTATATCATGCCATGAAATATTACTTACAATTTTATTAAACGTTAAACATGGTAAAATAGCATTCACAACCATATTGGAGATACCCTTTGCATTTTCCATGGATACAATATTGAATTTTGCTAATAAGAAACCAACTAAAATAATCGTATAAATCTTAAGCACCGGTTTTAAAGCAATATAAATTGCAGCACCTAAACTAATTGACATTATTTCAAATCTTGAAATCTTGCAAATCGTTACTGTCAAAAGTGTATAAATATTTCAGATATGACACACGCACTTTTGGCACTCAAATTGTACATTGAGCAACTGAGAAAGTACAGTTTATAAAAAAAAACCAAGACAAAAGAAATATGATAGTAAATTAGCAAACATTGAATCAATATATGTGAGGATCAATATCTCAACATTATGGGGTACTTATCCTTTCTTGATTCTTTACATATTTTATTTATTAACTTGGTTTACTAAGCAACAGGAAACTGTGCGAAGGTGATAAACTGTGTTGCCGAAATAGGAAACTTTCGGGCCGAGATGGTTAAGTATCTCGGAAATCTATGGTCCGATCTTTTTTTTGTTGATTATTTATTTTTTTCCGGACGCGTAACGAACAGCTATAACACCGCCAAGCCAAAATGCGACAGATCTGAAGATCGGATTAAAGTTGTTGCCTACATGTAAATCCATTTGTCTACACAATAGTTGAATAGAAGGAAATGAGCATAGTTTTCTCGAAAATTTTTGGTAAACAAATTGAATATAAAGTTTAACTATGACAGTTTTTGTGGGCAATTAAGCACAAAAGAAAACAAGCTTTTGTTGAGAAGTGGTTTGTTCATAAATATTTTTGATTAGTCACTGAACAGATTATTTGAGAATTTCTCATATCTGTTGTGGTCGGTCCTGTATATGAGCTATTCACTAGACATTTTCTTTCAACTAATTTTTTCGAATAAATTAGTTGAAAGAAAATGTCTAATATAAGACTATTATTGCAATTTTAATGTCCGTAATTCAGCTAGAGTCACAATTTTTATTTAATACAAGTATCCGGAATTTTGACCAACGATTTCAGAAAGTCTCTTTTAGATATAGTTCCCCATAGTAGATTTTTCTAAATCTTGCAAAAGCTGATACATTCCACAGTAATGCATTTGCGTCCTCAAACATTATCCTCTTTGTTGGATCAGATTTAAAAAAATTGACGTTCAACATTATTAAGCTTCAAAATTGGATCTGTGGTATCTTTCTTTGGTTCTTGTTCTCTATTTTCTATTGCGAAAGAATTTGCCTCATTCAAAATTGGACTAACTGTATAAATTTGCTAAATTCTTAATAACGTTAGTCGTTTGTAGTGGTACTAATAATGACAACCCACTATTACAATTTCAATTCTACTAGAAGATTATTATTATCTTTAGATAAGCTCAAAACTAGTGAATGCAAAATTTGAAATACCTGTATCAATTGAACTTAAGGTAATACATCCATTTCTCAAATCTTCAAATAATTATGAAAGATTCACTATTAGTTATATTAATTATCATATGTTGTAACTTTGTTATACCAATTGGAAAACCAACTAAGAAAGCTGAATTGGCTAAAATCTTGAGTTCACTGATTGTATAGTAGTTAATCGGTCGTATGTGATTGATTGAACTTGTTTTTTTATATAACGAGTCATACATGAAACGTCTAATAAACATTATATATATTAAAGAATTATTGTATTAAAGATGGTGTAACTGTGTCGCTTATTCAGCCTTTTCAGCTTTAACATATTTTGAATAATCTAACCATTGCAATAATTGCCAAATTGACCAAGCTAATATCGAGCCTAATAATGGACCAATCCAATAAATCCAATGATATCCAGGAAAATGTTTACCAGCAACAGCTGCACCTAAAGATCTTGCTGGATTAACACCAGTACCTGTATAACCAGTTAAAGCTAATTGTGCACAAAATAATGAGATACCAATTGGTAAACCAGCTAAGAAATTTGTTTCACGTTTTTCAACAGCTGTCATCAATACAGTTAGACAAAGCATTGTTGTACCAAACATTTCTAGGAATAAACCTCTTGTCCTTGAACAACCTAAACCTAAAGCATTCATAAACATAACACCACCAGGTGTCATACCAGAAGCAGCACCGCCAGCAGCTAAACCAGCAGTAATTTGTGCTAACCACATAACAACACATCTTGTTGGTGTAATAGCTCTTGCTAAACATAAAGATAATGAAACAGCAGGATTTAAAGCGGCACCACTTACATCAGCAAAACAGAAAACAGAAAACATTAGAGAAAAACCAAACCCTAATGAAATCAAAATTAACTGACCAAGATGTGCTTGATATTTATTTTGATCTTGTGGATAATTTAATGATAAATCATGATTGGCAATATTACAAGTAACATAACCGGACCAAAGAAAGATAAAGGTACCACAAAATTCACCAATTGCAGCAATAAAATGTGTTCTTAAAGAATCTTTACCAATATAAAATCTTGATTTTTTTGAACCAGCAATAGTGTCTTTTTGAATTGGTTCTTGTTCAGATATTCTATGTGGTAAAGTATCACCATAAGGTTTATTAAAATTAGAACTATTACTACTACTATCTATATTTTTTTCTAAATCTTGATCGTCATTGTTACTGTTGCTATTATTGTTGCTATTACTCACTGACATTTTCGCTATATATTATATGAAAAAATACGAGTACAACAAGTACAACAAATACAATATATACAATAAACACAACTATATACACAACGAAGCATATATATATATATATATATATATATATTTGTTTGATAATATAATAAATATGAAGGATAATATGAAGATTCATTACCATTTTTGGTAATTTTGAATGAAACAATGAAGACAAAGGAGTCATTCTACAATTATTTCTAAGTGTTGTATTGACAAATATATTATGGTAATCATCATAAAAATTAACTAATTGATTAACTAATTAATTAACTAACTAACTATTGGATACCGAACAATCTTTCAATACGTAATTTTACACTAGCAATTTGCTGGAAATAAATAGTAATTGTCCGTTTGTCACTATCAAAAATACATTTTTTCTGCCTTGTGCTAGACAAATCTGTCGCACACAACGTGAAAATTATACAGTCTCGAAAAGAATCGTATTAGGCTAATACATTTTAGATATTTTATATAGAAAAAACGTCATCCAGTTGACTACTAGACTAACGTATGTAGTGTTCAAGCCTGAATTTGGTAATAGCCAGTACAATTGTATTTAGTTTTCTTCTAACATTTAAATAATCTTGTTTTTGATCTTTCATATGAATATCAATAAGATAATTAATTCTCTTACCATCTTTACGATTAGTAATCCAATCATGTTTATCAAAAGGTTTATCCATCTGTAAAATTTTAGTTCTATAAATGCTTTTGGTCTCATTTTACTTTTATTACCTTTGAAAGTAGTTATGTGTCATCATTACTATTTACTAATTATTTTTTGATAAATTTCGAGAATCTTTCAATAAGATTATTATGTAAGTGTATTATTGTTTGCATATCAATTTTATTACTATTGGGTCATAAAACGGTTTTTCTGATGGATAAATCCAGATTTGATCACCAGAAGTGCTTGCGATGGATTATACTTGTCTATCTTTTATTAGATAATCATCCTTGTGATCCTTTTTTATGTTGTTCTAACCATTCTTGACAAGTCTTGTCATCAAAACTTTATCGTACCAGTTGACTCTATCATCTTATCGATATGTGAACTTGAAAAATAATAAGGCCAGGCCAGACTACTTATACTCGAGTAATGGCTAAACTTGTTTAGAAAAATGTCTTCAAACAACTCTTTGTAAAATCAGTCATCTTGTTCCAATAATTTGAGATTTGTTTTTTGCAAAAAGTTATTTAGTCTAGTGGAGAATGATTATTATTTATGGCTGTAAATTAAAGGTTTTGAAGCCAAGAGCATGATTTTAGTGCTGCATATTATTATCGGCATATTCAACTTTTAAATCATTTATTGGCTATCTTCTTAAAACCATACCTCTCAAGAGTATGTAAGTCTACAACAATCCAATACTATAATTATCTAGTACCTAACTACTTCAAAATATGTCTGTTTGAAGTGTAAGGTAATTGACTGAAGGTAACATTCTCACTGTTAGCTATGAATATTTGGTGTTTTGACTAAACTTGAAAAATCGTCACAGTAAAGGACAGAAATAAAGTTAGGATGTGATGAAAATAGTAATATAATATTTTCTTGAGACATAGAGGCGTTAATACAAGATATTAACACTGTCATATTTTTTAAACAATTTTCATGAAGCTTAGAGCTTTCCCTGCTTTATAGCTTTTATCCAATGCAACATAATATAATCTTTCATCTGTTTGCCCTTTCTACTTTTATTATGCCTACGACGGAAATGAGATTGTGACCTGCAAACATCATTCTATAAGGAAGTGATAAGTAAAATTAGTACAGTACAATTGAAGGGCATATAGCTCCTAATACAAGATATCAAGTGATGGGAAAATAGCTAAAAACCCTTTTGCTTAAAAGACTTTTCTGAAACTTTGTGAAACTGTTTAAACTTTCGGACATTTTCTTATAATGATAAGTAGTCATGTAATTTTCCCTATAAAAAAATACAAAATCAAGTATCTAACCATCTTTTAACTTTTCTTGTCTTTGATATCTTAAATGCAGCTTTATCCTTTTTTTACGCTTTTTCTCTGTTATTTACTATTTCCTATTCGAAAAATCATTTAATGATCAATGAAATTCTGTCTTTACAATATGAAATATGATTGTCATATTTTTGACAATTAGTATTACAGATTAGTGTAGAATTGACCAAACGGGTCCAACAAAAAGTTAGAACTAACTAAGAGTTAGGGTATCCTATCGGGGCAGTTATCAAACCTAAAGTATCCTAATTATGGGCGTTCTCCTTGCATCTGTGTAGTATTCTCTCCCCCCTACAAGGGTTCAGTCAATCAGTGCGTAATCCGGATATCGAAACTTAAACCTCATAATGTACTTTGCAACATACCCCCTTAAACCCTTACACGAACAACTCTTAAGGAAAATAACCATTATCATATTTGGTAGCGCTGCAACTTTTTTTTTTCCGAAAATACCTCTATGCTGGTTCGAACCGTCAACTTGTAGGAGGTCGTACCTGGACTCAAAACCTGTAGAAATGACCAGCGAGTTAAAGAGGGTTAGAACTAACTAACGAAGTAGGGCTATTGATGGGGCTAGTTACATAATTCTAAAATTTAGTCTTGTATTGATTCAGACTAAATTCTAATAGTAATTTAGTCGTAGAAAAGTGATCATAATTCTAGTATTAGAATTATGATATCTTTAGTTGAATTAGAATCAATACTGTATGAATATTGACCAATCAGATGGAAGAAGCTTTTCTGTCAAGAAAAGCGACGTCGAGAAAAATAAAGATAAAACAACCAACGTCGACGATAAATAACTACTTACACTTTATATAAAGAATATACAGAATTAAATTAAAACTATTATACTATAAAGATAAATCATTAACACTGATTATTGGAGATAAGCTTCACGGGACTTTATTTCAACTTGCTATAATATTTTAATAACATTCTATGAAAATTAGGCCATAAATCAATACACTAATGTATTGATTGTATTGTTTTGTTGGAAATAAAGTGAATTGAAACACATTATATCGTTTAAAACCACATTTATATATCATTTGTGTGCTGTGACACGTTGAACGGAAAACGTCGAGAAATGAAAATTTTTGCTGGAAATTACAGAGTAATTACCATTGTTTTAGTAGCAAGAATATTTTCTGCCTTGTGCCAGACAAATCTGTCGCACGCAAAGGTGAAAATTTTCAAAGAGACGAAAACTTGATTAGAAAAAGAATAGAATTAGATAGTATGATTTGTATAATATTGTATAATAAAACCAATCCAGTAAACTATGATTAAAAGAACTAATAATGTCCAATCCTAATATGTATGCTATCCAGTAATTTTCGACATAAGAAAAATAATATTGATATTTGTATAACATTATATATCTTTTATAGTGTAAAAGACCAATCAGGTACTAAGTAAAAATGACTGACGACACCTCTGATAGATCCAAAGTTCTTCAGTAATACCAACAATAAACGAAGAAGACGAAGAAATTCCAGGAGTTTTGACCTGCTTCCTAAACAAACACACGACCAGTCGAAATACCAGAACTTGACCAGGTACTTTTGGACTTTTTAACAGAAGAAATTTTGGAGTCAAGACAGCATAAACCATCTGTAACTGAGTCAGCTTTGGTAACCTTACCAGTTGGAGAAATGGTATTAACAGCATCTTGTCCAAAACTGAACTTTAAACCAGCAGTAACCCAAGCTTTGTTGAATTAAAATGCATATCAGGAACATATAGCACATTTTTCAAAAGGAGTCCTTTCATTTTTACCGTACCGGTACCTTTAACAGGAATAGATCCTGCAACACCGGATAAGTAACCATTTTTACCAAGATTCAATTCAGAAAATAACCTTTTTGAGCAAGCAACGTGCATAGTGCACCCAGTATCAAATAGCCAATCCTTCGACATAAATGATGACATATCTTCTCGACCACTAAAGGCAAATCAAGCTTCTTTTTTCACAACCGCAGGTTTATTAGACTGTTTTTCTAAAATTGGAGCAGAGGGCTTGTCCATCCTTAATTTCTCACATTTACTCATAAAGTGAGGACCTCCACAATAATAGCACTCTGTTTTCTTAGCCTGATTCTTCTCAGCAACCATAGCAGTTTCAATACCATTAGAAACAACTGCCTCTTGATTACGTAACTTAGTTCTACGAATGAGACTAATTACCTCATCAATAGTTACCGCCTTCCGAACATCTAAGAAATCACTAAATCTCTGGGCATACTCTGGGCAATATGACATGAGAAAGAAGGCAGCCAAAGCCTTCTTAGGATTGACCCCCTCACCACTGATTAACTTATGATTTACAACCAGTTCAGATAGTTCGTTAGCATATCTTGTCTTCTCCTCAATAGACTTCTCAAAGATAGCTTGAACTTGGTTGAACATACCAGCAACAGCTTCAACATTATTAGAGCTATATTTAAACTCTAACCATTCTAATAATTCACGACCACACGAAATCCTCTCGTCTTGATTGAAATAATCCACAATTTCAATACTTACCTCAGGGTTTGAAGAACTTCTGATAAGATTCATTAGAGCACTATCTAGAAGTTTGCAAGCACGCATCCGCAATTCCATGTTGCTAGACAACAGTAACAATATCACGGATTTTAGCATATTTCAGCCCATTCATCTGATCTGTTACTGTTGAGGAACTATAGAAGAGCTAGGTTTTTTAGTAGACCCCTCTGAGTTTTTAGTAGATTTGTTTTGAATTTCAGACATCTTTCAATATGATGATTGATCGTTTATTTTACAATATATAAATTATAAAACAAAGTTTTTTTGATTAAACATCTTTCAATTTTCTGCGTCTTGAATATTTCGAGACCAGCTTCATTTTTCCTGAAAAGGTTTCATCGTTCTTTTCTGTCACTACTTCTTATTTCGGAAAAGCATCTCATATTCACTGTAATAAAGTCTTTCTTTACAATATGAAATATGATCCTCATATTTCTGACAGCTACCTATATGGTACTTCAAGTTTTTATTCCAGATCCTAAAGCTAGATAAACCTTCTAGCTGAAATGGCAGAGCATTAGATCCTGGTGCTGCAGGCTCATAACCTGTAAAAATGACCAGCGGGTTAAAAAGGATTTAAACTACCTGAGAGTTAGGGCTTTCTATTTGAGATAGTTATCTAACCTAAAGTAGCCAGTTATGGTTGTTCTCCTTGCATCTGTGTGGTATTCAAGCCACCTACAAGGTTTCAGTCAATCAGTGGTATCAATGGGATATTAGAAACTTAAACCGCATCACACTCTTTGCAACAGAATGCAAGTTGAAAAGTGTTGCTTGGAGTTGTATAAAAACCCATGATAATTGTTAGTTTGACTCAATCATCATTACATTCTATAGTCCTATAATTTTTAAATAGTATAGATAGCCAAACAGTTAATGAACAAGATTAAAGACGATCGGCGAACTAAACAGACAGTCTGTGACAGTGAAACTCTTTAGTTCAAGGTAATAAATCAGTGCTGGTTTAATAGTAGGGTTGTCTGCATTTAGGTGTCAAGACTAACTAAGTTAAAAAGCGGTGTTTTGGTTAGTCCTTATTTTCGGTGACCTAAGTATATATCAAAGCTAGTTAATATTAAACTATTTTGGCATTTACCTGCCTAACCTAATGTATCTTGAATATGAGGGGAATGATGATTGAAATAAACCAACAATCATAGTTGGTTTATACACATTTTCTGAAGGTTGCTCAATATCATAACCTACTTGTTGTATTCAGTATTCTTATAAATACATTATATCAAACTGATGTTAATCATCGTTGAATCAAACTTGACACAAAGTCTCTTAATTATGACTTTGTGTACCTCAAGATTGATTTAAAAGATTTCAGCTAGGATTGAACCTAGGCATCCATAGTTTGAGTAGTTTACCATTTTCGAATCGATTACCATCGAGTTACAAGCCCTCTTAGAAAAAAGAATGACAAGATTTAAAAATGGGTAGCTAAGTAAGGAGCCACAAAAACCAATTTAGTTTTTGTGTCACCAAATTTACTTTTGTGTCACTGTATTAACCCACACACCTTCATTCCAACGTTTACCTCTACCAAGAATTGAACACTCGCCACCTCTGTGTATGAGGTACCAATAACCGCTAAGCTAGAGGGGGTCTTGTTGAAGCCAGTTAAAGCAGAGTGATTACATCCTGTCACGTATTAATGTCACGTGATTACAATCTCTTATCACCAGGGACTGTCTTATCGTAGAGTATCGTATTACTAGTCTTAGTTGAGTTTCTAATATAAAGGGGAGGTCCTTTATATGTGCCTCTACTTTGTATGTTTGGATACTTCTTATATATATTTACTTCAAAAAGAACAACAGTTTATTGTATTAACTGAAAGATGGTTAATTCACTAATCAACCTCAGGATATTATATCACACTGTTTTTGTGATTGGGTTTCATTTGGTAGTTGATTTGGTCCCTTGGTATTTGCTGGAAATTACAGAGTAATTATCCGTTGTTTTAGTAGCAAGAATATTTTCTGCCTTGTGCCAGACAAATCTGTCGCACGCAAAGGTGAAAATTTTCAAAGAGACGAAAATTTAGTTTAAAGAAAAGTGAAAATATTTAGTATGGTTTGTATAATATTATATAATGAAACTAATCCAGTAAACTATTATTTAAGACACTATAATGTCCAAGCCTGAATCGTGTAATATCCAGTAGTATTACCTAATACTAACCATGCAACAATGGACTTGAATAAATGTTACATACAGATGTCCAACGGTGTTCGGAAACCTGAGTGATACACTTATGCGAAGCCCCCAAGTGATATCAAAAGATCGATTAGACCCTCCGTGTTACCAACGACTTCAAATCAAGAACAACTTGCTTAAGAGAAGCATATAACTTATGTTACCTGCTAGTTTATCTGAATTATCACTCTCTTTTAAATTCTACATGTTCTATATAATATAGATAGTAAGAAAATATATCATTGAGACTCAGGTCAAACAGAATACTCTTCAGTTTGAGCTAATAAGTTAGTTCTGGTTAATACTATGTATATACCGAAGCTCTATTATATTGATATATATAGGCTCCAACCTGCTAACCCTGTATATATAGATATATTTTCAAATATAAGGGGATGGTATTTCAAAAAAAACATAACAATTTTCATTGGTTTATAAACATTTTTTGCCAACCTTATTCGAAGATTTTTCATATATTAACTTGCTATAGTGTAATCAATATTCTTATTAATCGTTTATATCAAGCTGAGTTAAGTATCACATGATCAAACATGACACAAAGACTCTTAATTATGACTTTGTGTACCTCAAGGTCAAATTAGAAGATTTTAACAGGAATTGAACACAGGCCTCCATAGTTTAAGGAAATGACTACTTTTTGATGGATTACCATTAGGTTACAGGTCCTCTGAGGGGAAAGCAATGAGGTGACCTGAAAATGGGTAGCTAAGTAAAGAACCACAAAAACAAAACTTGTCTTTGTGTCACCAAAATTTAGTTTTTGTGTCACTGTATTAACCCACACACCTTCATTCCGAATTCTACCTCCACCAAGCTTTGAACACTGGTTTGCACTAAGTGGCCACGTTAGCAACCACTAAGCTATATGGGGTCTTATTAAAGCCAAATTGTAAGATATGTGACTACCGTCAGTAATTACTATTTTGTCACATGTTTATCATGTGTTTGTCACATGCTTAATGTCAGCATTTATTTGATTAATTTGATTTTATGTTTTGTCTCAGAGAAGACTTTTGATTTAATGTTTAGTCTGAAATAAGGCTTGTAATTCATGTGTGGTCCCACAGAGGACTTTTGATATTATATTGTGATCGTTATGATCCTTAAGTTTTGAACAGGCACGTCTACGTTTTCTGTCAACTTAGTATTAACAGTTGTGCAAAGCTGTGTGGAAGCTCGAGCGATTTCTACTATTTTCTCCTAGTAAAGCCATGCAGGTATTAGAGTGTCATGTTAGCATCAGACCAGTAGGTCATGGAGAATGATGAATGATTTTTATTAAGATTAGCTTTGACTAGTCGATTTTAAATTAATTCGAGAGGATAGACTCTCTATAATGATAGAAGAACTTATGATAACTCTAAGCCTTCTACTAAATTAACGCAGTACTCAATTAGAGTCAATCACCACTTATAGTGAAAGCTATTAAGTTTTAAGAGTGAATTAGCGTACAACAAAGTAAGTGAATTCTAAAAATATATTATACTAACATTCCAAGAGGAGATAAATTGATAAGTAACATAAAGGATTGAACTATGGAAATATCTAGCAATGAGGAGAAACATGAATCAAGGAGTAATAATAAGAGAATCAATAAGAGGAGAAAGTATGATGTTAAATTGAGGAGTTATGAGGAGTCTAAGAGGAGAATCCATAATATAGAAATGAAAAGGAAAAGATATAAAAAAGTCTCAAGAATTGATTGATTTGAAATATTTGAAATTGAGAATTATATATTATATTTATATTATAGAACACCAAGCAATTATTTATTTTACAATTTAATAAATATTATTAAAAGTTTTATTCTACTAAATAAGACTTTACAATTTACTATTATTACTATTGAAAATCCGAGACCAATATCTTACACAAATTTTGAAATATGTGAATTAGGTCAGTAATAATATTTTTGTCACGTGCTTATTATGTGTTTGTCACATGCTTGATGACAGCTTTATTTGGTTCATTTGATTTTATGTTGAGTTTGAAATGACAACTTGTGATTCATGTTTAGTCTGCAAAAAAGAAGCTTTATGTTTAGTCTGAAAGAAGACGTTTAATTAATGTTTGGTCTGAAAGAAGGCCTGTAATTTATGTGTAGTCTGAAATAAAGCTTTCAATTTATGTTACGTTTGTTATGAATATTATGTTTTGAACAGACACGTCTACGTTCGGGCCAGCTTAGTTTTGTTTGTTGTGCATAAGCTGTGTGGAAAGCTATAGCCTTTCCTACTAGTTTCTCCTAGTAAAGCCAGACAGGTATTAGAGTGTATTGTTGTTATCAGACCCGATGTCATGGAGAATGAGGAGATGATTTTATTATGTTAAGATTAGCTTTGACTGATGGATTTTAATCAACTCGAGAGGAGATACTCTCTACAATGATAGAAGTAATTATGATAATGATTATGTTGAGAAACTATTGAAGAGCTAGGTTTCTTCTCAGACTCTTCTAAACTTTTGTAAGATTTAATATTAGATTTGGACATCTTTCATAATGATAATTGATCGGTTATTTTATACAATATAAAATATACACCAAGTAAATTTATTTACTTATCATTTCATTTTTCTGCGTCTTAAATATCTCGACATCAACTTTATTTTTCATGAAAATTTTTCATCAATACTTTTCTGTCTCTATTTCCTATTTCGGAAAAGCATCTCAGTGAATGTAATAAAGTCTGTCGTTACAATATGAAATATGATCCTCATATTTCTGACAGTTACAAAGATGCATAATAAAATAATCAAGTGCGTAGGTGAAAAATTTTCACCAACGTCGTCCAACATCTCGAAGGAATAAATCCCAATCTAGATGATTAGAAACGGTAGAAATTGTATTTTACAATTTATCTTATATACTTTTTAAGAACACTGGAATCTTTATAACTATAAATATAGACATAATAACTTCTACAAATACTTTAAATTTAACCACAGTGTCATCCTTAAACAATACAATTTCTACAAAATCTGCTCATTTGGAAGAATTGTAATGTGACAACATTTCACAATCCATGTATGAGTATGTGATAACTAAAATTAGTACAGCTTCTCTGTTGTACACAGAGTGTCCATACAAGATATCAACAAAGTCATATGATCGACCGAGCGATTTTTATCGAGATGAGAAATATTTTTTCCACTCATCTCAAATATATAAGATGATGGAATTTGACAAATCTAATTCTTTATTTCTGTCTGTTCCCATTTACTTTTTACTTTGTATTTTATATATAAAATCTACAGAGACAAATATAATTACTTTTTATTGTAATTCCTATTCTAACAAATGACACCAAATTTAATACTGGATAGCATACATATTAGGATTGGACATTATTAGTTCTTTTAAATAATAGTTTACTGGATTGGTTTTATTATATAATATTATACAAACCATACTAAATATTTTCACTTTTCTTTGAACTAAATTTTCGTCTCTTCGAGAATTTTCACCTTTGCGAGCGACAGATTTGTCTGGCACAAGGCAGAAAATATTCTTGCTACTAAAACAACGGTAATTACTCTGTAATTTCCAGCATTTAAATACAGTAAATGGAACAGCCTCCAATTCTGACTTAGGTCATGTACTAACCTTACAATTATCATGTTTATATAACCTTATCCTTGTCAAGTTATTTTTAGATAGTCATCTAGATCTCAAAGGCAATATGCAATCTAGATTCTTATATCCTTCAGGGGTTAGCTAATAGGACACCCGTCATATTAACAATCATTGTGAGGGGTCATGTAAGTAACCATGGTAATTGGCGTATTTCGGCTAAAGTAATCAATCTTCGAGAAATTCCTATATTATTACAAATTTTTGTAAGATATGTGATTTACGTCAGTAACCATTATTTTGTCACGTGCTTGTCACATGTTTCTCACGTGTTTATTAACAACATTTATTTGATTAATTTAATATTATGTTTTGTCTCAAGAAGACTTTTGTTTTATGTTTAGTCTTAAATAAGGCTTTTGATTTTATGTTATGATTGTTATGATCTTTAAGTTTTGGACAGACACGTCTACGTTTTCGGCCAACTTTAGTTAACGGTTGTGCAAAGCTGTGTGGAATTCTCGAGCGTTATCTACTAGTTTCTCCTAGTAAAGCCATACAGGTATTAGAGTGTTATGTTAGCATCAGACCAGATGGTCATGGAGAATGATGAATGATTTTATTATGTTATTATTAGCTTTGACTAATTGATTTTGAATTAACTCGAGAGGATAGACTCTCTATGATGATAGAAGTAATTATGATAATGATTAAGACCTTCTACTAAATTAACGCAGTACTCAATTAGAGTCAATCACCACTTATAGTGAAAACTATTAAGTTGATAAGAGTGAATTAGCGTACACTAAAGTAAGTGAATATGAAAATACAATACTAACATACCATAACGGATTACAAATTGATAAGTAACAGAAAAGAGTCAGAAAGGATTATAAACAACTTCGAGGATTTAGTGGATTACGGAATAGAGGAAATGTTATGTAAGAATTAATACATTACCGAACTACGGAGATGATATGATAAGATTAGAGATGATACAATACATTACCGAATTACGGAGATGATAAGACAGGATTAGAAATGATACAATACTTTACCGAACTATGGAAATGATATGATAGGATTAGAAATGGTAAGACACCTTACGGAACTAAGGAAAGGTTAAGAATTAGTAATGACATGAAGTTAGAAGTAAACCGATATCGGAGAAGTGAAAATAAAAAGGTATAAATAGGTCTCAAGAACTGGTTGATTTGAAGTATTTGAAATTGAGAATTATATATTATTATATTTCTATTTAGATTTAGAAAATCATCTAATAAATATTATAAGTTTTATCCTACTAAATAAGACTTTACCATTTACTATTATTATTACCTATATCCAATACCAATATTTTACAATTTTACACAAATATCTGGTTGTATAGTGTAGTGGTTATCACTGTCGGTTTTGATCCGACCAACCCCGGTTCGAATCCGGGTACGACCTTCATTTTTTGACGTAACAAAGTCTCACGATCTCACAATTTTTTTGGCCTTTAGTATACTTTACTATGATTCAAGAACTGACGTGGCCACTTACGAATGCCATTGGCTGTTAGTTGAATGTGTCGTCCGGTATACTAAAGTGTATGTATATATAAGTCCAGAGAGAAACGCTCACTAGTAATAGTAGTTATGGATCCAAAATACTCTATATTATATTGCTTTATGATCTGGTAATATTAAAAATAGTTATCAGACAAAGATAGGTGGTTAAAGATAATGTAAACTATAAGTGTAGCCTTTAAATGTAAACGGTAACTGTAAATTATCTCCTTCTGTCTATAACTCTGACTAGTTAGTTCTTTCGTTATCTCTTTGCAAGATTTAAGAGTAATGCATTTTATATCATTCCTTAAATAGATGTTGAAGATGTAAAACGTTTCACTGTAGAATTTGGATGCGACATTAAAGTCGCACAACACGAGGGAACGCACAATTTCCAGCGTGACACAAAGCTACTGTCACAAATTTATGTCTTTAGGTATAGTTTTGCTAATCCAACAAAACTATGGTCTTTTGATCTAGTTACAAGAAACAATGTTGCCAACTACGAAGATATTTGGCTGCCACTTGTAATATGTCTATCTAAGTATAATAAAATGAACGTATTGAAAAACTTTAGATCTATCAGAGATGTGGCCAGTCGTTTTTACTTATTACCTGATTGGGCTTATAAACTACGAAAGATATATAATGTTATAGAACTATCAATATATTTTTCTTATGTCGAAAATTATTATTATTTCTCCACGTTTTCCGTTCAAGGTGTCAGGGCACACATATGACACATAA